>NW_026844366.1:197658980-197732274 GCF_025583915.1 Anolis sagrei ordinatus
CACACACACACATATGACTATAAATTAAACCAATTCAAATCATTTTAAACATAGAACATAATCAAACATTTAGACAATTAAAACATAGAATCAGTTTGATAACAAATTAAAGAACAATTAAAAGAAATAAGACTCCTATACATTATACATTGCCTGCAAAATCAAGATCCAAAGATCTCTTGGGGGAAAAAAGTCTCCCCCATTTGTGGAAAAACAAATTGATGCATATATCTATGGCTAAGCTACATTGTTTTTAAGTTGATAAATTCCTATATATTTGTATTTTATTTTAATAGGACCAGACGTATGTTGTATGTTGTAAGTTGTATTTGCACTGTCTGTTTTTGATAAGGCCAACTGGCTAATCAATAAAAATTGTTGTTGTTGTTGTGGAAAAACATTAAAGGGATGCCCAGATCCCTGTCTGGGAAGGGATTTTCAGAACTGGAAGAGCCACTAGGAAGACCCTTCCATTTATTTATTTTTTACTTTGAAAATAAATAAATTATAGCAATCACACAAAACCATTAAGTAATTGGAATAGTTATATCTTTGATCAGGTGTTATTAGACATTACGGGAATTATGACTAAGCAAACAACAAGAACGGACAAACAAAATGACATTACAAATAGATGGAAGGTCTACTTCAACTGGGTGAAAAATGGAGTACCCAACAATCACATCAAAGAAAAAAATACTAAGACTTCACCAGTGGCAGGATCTGCAAGATTAGTAGAAATATACTGTGGTTGAGGAAGGACGGAGGGAAAATATAATTTGCATCAGTGTGAACTAGCATAATGCTATTTAATATTTGTTGAATTATTCGGGATTTATGCTTGCAACACTTGGAATATGGTTTGCTGATTTGTGTTTATACCATCATAAAATATGCTAAAAAAACAAAACAAAAAAAACCTACTATACCACGGCAGGTAAAGCTGAAGAAACAACATTTAAAAAATGGAAATCACACAAAATTTCTCTTCCTTCTTTTCTTCTTTCCTTCCTTCTTTTTTCTTCCTTAGGAAGAAAACAAGTCCCATACTTGGTAATGCAAGCTTTTTTTCACAAGTTCTCAGCAGCATCTTTGGAGTTAAGCCTGTTGGGATATAAACATTTACATGACTCTTGGGTAAGGAATATAAGCAAAAGGCCGGAGCATTATATTACTTTTTACATTTTTCAATTAAAAAATAAAGAAACTATAGAAATCACTCACAATATAAAACAACTCAGTTGATATAACATTTCTGGATGGTATCAGCACTGCAGCCAAGCCAGGAGTCAAGGAGCGAGAACCCCATTCCAGAGGAGACCTATGAATCCTGGGTGGAGCGATAGACACATTATGGAGCCAGGAGTCCCAGGATGTTCTTCAGTCTTCTAAATCTTCAATCTTGATATCTGTTGTTGAGCTAAGAGAAACAAAAATACATGTAAGAACATAAAACTTAAATACTCCTTCAGCTCAACAAGGATCCAACCCCCACCCAAACAGTTACTTCTCTCCCTGGAACAGCTGACTCCATAGTATGTCCATGCTCCCTTCTTCTGATGGGTTGGTAAAGGTGCACTGCGAAAGAAAGATGAGATCAAAGTGACTAATTTGGAGAATTTCTCTGAAAGCTTGGCCTCCCCTTCCCCTTGGCAGAAAGACAGTACTCCTGCCTTTCACTCCTTACCCAGGATTCATAGGACTCCACTCGAAGGGGGTCCTCACGCCTTGCATCCAGGCCCGGCTGTGGTGCTGATACCATCCAGAAATGCTGTAAAGAAAAGAGAAGAGACTTCATTCAAATCCTGATCCCCTCCTCTTCGCAGAAATACAATGCACCCATGACCCACTCTCCATCCTGCTGCAGTTTGGAGGAGGATGGACCACAGATGATGGGACTCGCATTTAACTATACATTGCTTGAAATTTCAAAACAAAAAAACTCGGTTTTGCTATTTTATATAACGGATACCATTTTAATATGCCATTGCATATAAAATAATAATAATAAACTTTATTTATAACCCGCCACCATCTCCCCAAAGGGGACTCGGGGTGGCTAACATGAGGCCAGGCCCAAAATTACAACAAATCAAATACAAATATAGCAAATAAAATACAAGGAAGCAAAATACAGTCAAAATAAATACATAACATTACGAAATAACATAAACCGATCCAAAAAGACATGGAAAGAAATAAGACACAGAGGGTGGGCCAGATGTGTTAGAAGTAAAATTGGTAAAATTTGGTAAAACCCTGGATGAGATAGGGATATGTGTTTCTAAGGTGGAGGGGAATCAAAAGGACCAAAAAAACCCAGTTAGGTTAAACCTTTAATAACTCTCCCCCTCACTTTTTTGTTATTTTGTTTTTTTTTTCTCTCTTTTGTGCTTTCCCTTTCTCCCTTTGGTCCCCATCAGTGCCAAAGGGCCAAACACTTACTTTAAAAAGTCTCCTGAAAGACATGTTTCCAGATACCAGTCAAGACAAGACCAAAACAGAGTGGCCTTGAAGTCAGCAACGGAATGGGCAGCACTGGTCTGGTTCGGAACTACATTCTTATGGCAACAGTGGAACAGTAAGCTCCAGGGAATCAATGGCCCCTTTCTGAATCCATAGAAACAGAGTAGTTGTCCAACAAATTTTCTGGATGATATCAGCACTGCAGCCAAGACGGGAGGCAAGGAGCGAGGACCCTGTCTCAGAGTAGTCCTATGAATCCTGGGTGGAGCTATGGACACGCTATGGAGCCAGGAGTCCCAGGGTCTTCCTTAGTCTTCTAAATCTTCAGTCTTGATATCTGTTGTTGAACTAAAAGAAACAAAAATACATGTAAGAACATAAAGCTGAAATACTCCTCCAGGTCAACAAAGATCCAACCCCCACCCAAATAGTTACTTTTCTCCCTGGGGCAGCTGGCTGCATAGTATGTCCATGCTCCCATCTTCCGATAGATTATCAATAGTGACCTGTGAAAAAAGAGAAGATCGAGGTGATTATTTGGAGACTTTCTCTGAAAGCTTGGCCTCCCCTTCCCCTTGCAGAAAGACAGTACTCCTGCCTTTCACTCCTTACTCAGGACTCATAGGACTCCACGCGAAGGGGGTCCTCAGGCCAGGTGTGTCGGGGGGGGGGGGGGTTGAGAGGCTTCAGCCCCCCCCCCCCGAAATTCTCATGGTGGTTCGTGAAAAGAGCTTACTGGCGCATTATTTAAACTGTCATGTTTATTCATATCATGATCTGATCACCATACTCAATATATCCCATATGCATGGGGGTATTGGGGTAATGATACAAAAGGTTTGCTAGGCTAGACCCTCTTTCACTCAGACTCAGCCCCGCCAAAACTCAGCCCCCCCCCGAGCCCCCCCTGAAAAATTCAGCCCCCCCCCCCCCCCCCCCGAAACGAAATCCTGGCTACAGGCCTACCTCACGCCTTGCATCTGGGCCCAGCTGCGGTGCTGATACCATCCAGAAGTGCTGTAAAGAAAAGAGAAGAGACTTCATTCAAATCCTGATCCCCTCCTCTTCGCAGAAGTACAATGCTCCTGTCTTTCCCTCCTTACCCAAGTCTCCAAAGAGATATCCACATAGGAGGACTCCTTCAATTCTTCTGGAGCGCTAGAGAAGGAGAGAAAACAGCAAAATGTCAGCAACAGATCATGGGTGTGCACTAAAACACCACTGACTTAAATTAAAACAAGCAGAAGAAAAGAAGGAAGGGGGATACCTGATGGGAAACGCTTTAATGGATCTCCTCCTCCGGCAACATGAAAAAGTCTCCTCGCAGACCTTCCTGATGTTCTGCAAAGAGAGAGGAGGACAAGGTCAGAGGGAAGAGGACAGACTTGCTTTGGGAGAGCAGTTGTTTTAGGGCCATTGCTCTTCCCATGGTAGCTTGAACCCCAAAGGTCCTCAAGCCTCTCTTCAGATGGGCCGTTCCCCCACCCAATATCTCTTTGAAAAAGGGGTAAGAACAGCACCCCTAACTTCCCCTCCTGGTGATCTAGAGCAGGGCGTCCAAAACTATTTCCACCTGCTTTCCTTTCAAGACAATTTTACACTAACTTACTAACAGATTAAATTACCTATTTAGATTGATCATGTAATAACTAAAATTAGATAAAGGATTTAAAACAAATAATTTGATAATAATAATGATGAAGATGAATTTTTAATGAGCAAGAGCTGGGGGAGGAGACTGGAAGGCTGAGAGATAATAATTTAAAAAGATACTTAATGTTTGGTGACAATATTACTCCTCTCTTTGATATAGTGGATACATCGTGTTTTGGGTATTTTAGATAATTCTTGTAATTTCAATTGTATTAAGAAATAGATGTATTAATAATAACTTTGTACACTCATAATTGTCTTTTCTTCCTCTCTAAAATTCACTCCATTTTTGTGACATACATGATATTTGAAATGATTTAGCTTACTAACAATAATAATAATAAAATAATAAACTTTCTTTATACCCCGCCACCATCTCCCCAAGGGGGACTCGGGGCGGCTAACATGAGGCCAGGCCTAAATTACAACAAATCAAATACAAATACAGCAAATATAATACAGGGAAGCAAAATACAGTCAAAATAAATACATAACATTACGAAATAACATAAACCGATCCAAAAAGACATGGAAAGAAAGAAGACACAGAGGCCGGGCCAGATGTGTTAGAAGTAAAATTGGTAAAATTTGGTCAAAGCCTGGATGAGATAGATGGAATATGTTTCTGAGGGAGATGTGTTTCTAAAGGGGGGGGGGGACTCGAAAGGACAAAAAAAAACAAACCCCAGTTAGGTTAAACCTTCAATAACTCCCCCCTCCCCTTTGTATTATTTTGTCAACTTTTTTTTCTCTCTTTCCTGCTTTCCCTTCTCCCCTCCTGCCTCACCAGTGCCAAAGGGCCAAACACTTACTCTAAGAAGTCTTCGGAAAGACATTTTTCCAGATAATAGTGAAGGCTGAAACAGAAAACCTGCTTCCAGCCTTGACTGAAGCAACAGAATGGCCAGCACAGGTCTAGTTCGGAACTGCATTCTTATGGTAACGGTGGAACACGAAGCTCCAGGGAAGCAACGGCCCCTTTCAGAATCCATACAAATAGGGTAGTTGCCCAACAAAATTTGAAATTAATAATATTTTTTAAATATTTTTTATTTTTTTTCATATTATATACAATCTAACAGTAAATAAACATCCAAAACTTCTTTGATCATATTTCTTATCATTATTTTTAAATTTCTATTACAACTTGTGCTACATATAACTCTATCACACACCTTTTATCCAGTTATACATATTGTATTTCTTTATAATTATTATTATACCATTTCCCCCCTCTTCCCCTTACTCTTAGTTTGTGCCTCCTCCACCAGGACCAACCAACTCATGTTGTTTCACCATTCCAAAATATCATTGTTTCTCTTGCTGGCTTATACCCCTTTCCCTCATTAAACACATACTCGATAAATTTTCCCCATATTTTCCAAAAGTCTGTTTGTTTACATATTCCCCTTTTAATTTTAATATTGCAAGTTAGCTTATCATTAATCGCTATATTCCAAATTTCCCTATACCATTCTTCTAATTGAATTTCTTTTTTTTTCCTTCCAATTTTTTGCTATTAACAATTTAGTTGCTAAAGAAACCCCCCAAAGAGAAGACTGGTTTAACAAAATCCTTGACATAATGACCATGGATGAATTGACTTATTGGATAACACCAAACTATGGAATTCCAAACAAACCTACGAATTGGGATCCGGTGAAGGACTACCTTAGGAAACAGAAAATTGACATTACTTACTAAAAAGAGTAAATCACAAAAACTAAGCCACAAAGAAGGAAGAAACGCTATAGAAATAAACCTGAAAATACTAGTAAAAATCCTCCTTGAATAGATGGAAGTTCTATTTTTTTTAACTATTCCCCAACCTACCCCCTTCCCCTCCCCCAGTACCCCCTCTCCCCCCCCCCCGACCTTTCTCATATGCACCCCCTTCCTACTCCCCTCCACTCCCCCCGGGAGACGTAGCAACTACAGGCATTTCCTGCATTTTTCTTACTATACTATCTCTTACATATTGTTCTCCCACTTTCCATGTATTTATATATAACTTTAATAAAATTTATTTTAAAAAAACAATTTAGTTGCTGTTATCAAGTTAGAAACCAATTCTTTCTCCTCTTGTACGGGAATTATATTATCATGTATAAGTAATAAAGCTAATTTTGGTGTAATCTCAGTCTCTATTTTTATTATTGCTCTTATTTCTTTGAATATGCTTTCCCAAAATTTTTGTATAATGTAACATGACCACCACATATGAAGATACGTCCCTATTTCCTGACAACCTCTCCAACACTGATTTGAATATTTTTTATCATTTTGTAGTAATCTAATAGGGGTTAGATACCACCTCCATATCATTTTGTAGTAATTTTCTTTAATTCTGATAGACATATTTTTTAGTATTCTCATATTCTATGTTTGCCCATTCTTGATTATTCATTTTCCCCCAAGTCTGTTTCCCATACTTCCTTCAAATAATCTTGTTCCTGTTCATTCATTAATAACAGTTTATAGATATCACTTACTGTGCCTTTTAATGTTATATTCTCTTCTTTAGTCTCCCTTTGAGTTATCATCTTTTCTATTTTTGTATATTCCCTACCTCCATTATACTTTTTCCTTATATCACTTGACCATTTACCCAATTGTAGATACTTATACCAATCTAAGTCTCCTAATTCCTCTTTTATTCTTTCCATATTTACCATTTTCAGATCCCAGTCTTTTATTCATTAAACCTCTTCCATTAAGTTCTACTTCGAGTTCTTTTTTTAGATTTTCTGGGAAGTTTTCTGTCATTAAAACTGACATGATGGGAGAAATACCTGGCATTAGGGTTTTTTTATATCTCCCCCAAATCTCTAAAATATTTTTTAGAAAGGGATTGTTTAAATTGTTACACCATTTCTTTTTACCCTTTTCTCTATTACCCCTATAAAAATGTATTATAATTTCAGATCTAATTTTTTTATCATCTTCTTCTAACCACTCCAGGCTCTTTTGTTTTGCTAAACTTTCTACTATATATCTAATTTGATTTGATTAATAATTAATAATTAATAATATTTATTTTCTGCATTTATGTACTGCTTTTCTCACCTCTGGATGGACTCAAAGTATATCAAGTAATGGCAAGATTCAATGCCAACATGTATACAAAACCAAGCATAACAACTGAAACGATAACATATGACTATAAATTAAACCAATTCAAATCATATTAAACATAGAACATAAACAAACATTTAGACAATTAAAACATAGAATCAATTTGATAATAAATTAAAGAACAATGAAAAGAAATAAAGACTCCAGTACATTATATATTGCCTGCAAAATCAGGATCCAAAGATTTCTTGGAAGAAAAAAGTCTCAGACCCATTTGTGGAAAAACATTCATGGGATGCCTGGATCCCTGTCTGGGAAGGGATTTCCAGAGGCTGGAAGAGCCACTGGGAAAGCCCTCGCCCATGTTCCCACCAAATGGGCCCTTTTACTTGCTTACTTAGGCAATCCCTCGTTGTCCGAGTAGGATTATCCTCCTGGCAGTAGGTCTGTAGGTGACTGTGGAGCCCAATTCTTGATCTGCAAATGGGCCCATCAGTTACAAGGACATATTTAGTTATATCACGCAAAAGGGAATGTAATGGTCTAATCTACCATTGTCTCTGTTGGGCAGACTCATCATTGTCCAAGGCCACCTTTCACCCATATATTTGATCTTGTTTCAGGCCATTCCAGTATCAATCCTGGAGTTAAATTTGGCAAAATGACAAAAACTCACAGAAAAGTTGGTAAAAGCTTCATAAATAGTACAAAAGATAGTCAGACCTCACAGGGAAGTTAAATTCTACCCAATTTAAAACAATATTAGGATATCTTTTAATTGGTCCCCAAGGTTTAATTCTTAAACCCAAAAAACCATCCAGAGAAGAAAAGTAGTCGTCCATCGTCCCTTTGCTATTTCTTAGGAATCACTTCTTTTAAACCAAAAAGTGAGTATAATCAATTTTGGGAATGGGGAAAGAAAGGAAAAGCCAAGATAAAGGTTCTGCTATTTTAAATAGTGCCCCACTAATTTTTTTTTTTTGAGAAATGACATAGATTGTAGCTCAGAATTGGAGCCTATGAGATACAGACATTTTTGCTACAGAACCAAATGAGAAATAGAAAGATATGGAATTGATGTGCACTGACTAATTGGAACGGCTGGAGTACATTTAATGGATCATGTGATTAACTCTTAATGTATTGCTTTATATGTTTTTAAACTGTTTTAATGTATTTTATAACTCTATTTATATATTTGTAATTGTACATATCCCATGGCTTCGTATGGTTGCTTATTGTAAGCCGCCTTGAGTCTCCTCCGGGGTAGAGAAAGACAGGGTAGAAATGCCATAAAACTATCTATCTATCTATCTATCTATCTATCTATCTATCTATCTATCTATAATAAAAGTGAATGTTTGTATCTATATATATAAAATCCGAAGTGGCGTCCTACGAGGAAGCAAAACTCAAAACCCCCCCAACAGAAATCAACCAAAATTCCCATGCACCTTCCTTAACCCACTAGGTACAAACAAACCCAATCAAAATCAAAAACAACACAACACCACACTCACAAAACGGCAAAACAACTGAGCATGCGCATTGGCACCCAGCCGCAAGTTCCCTGGCACGCGCACATGGCCTGGCGGCCAACGTTCCCTCCGCGCAAGCCACGCCCCCATCCTCACGCCGCGCCGCTTCCCGCCCTGTCAAAACCATCGCAACTCACCCTCCTTCATCTTACCCTGCTCACGCCGCCACACACACACACTCACGCCGGTAAGACACGCCCCCTCCCTCCCTCCCTTCCCCCCACCCCTTCCCTCCCTGTCTCACTCTTTCCCTCCTCCCACCCTCCGCCGGTAAGACATGCCCCCTCCCTTCGCCGCGGCGGGCCCAATCACACTCACGCCGGTAAGACACGCCCCCTTCCTTTCCCCCCACCCCTTCCCTCCCTGACTCACTCCTCCCCGTCGCAAACACACACACACACACACACACGCACCTTCACTCCTCCCCCGCCGCCCACACACACCTTCCGCCACACACACACACATTCACGCCAGTAAGACATGCCCCCTTCCTTCCGGCACACACACACACACCCCACCCCACCCCCCCGCACGGCACACACACACACAGGCTCCCTCACTACCTGTTGGGAAAGCAGCAGCAATGGCAGCAGCAACGGAGCATCCACGCAAGGAAGAAGGGGAGGGGGGGAGGGGGAGGAGGAAGGTCCACGGTGCTTGAATGAAGGACCTTCCTTCTCTCCCTCCCTTCCCTTCTTTCCTCCCTTTCTTTCCTTTTCTTCCTTCCTTCTCCTTCCTTTCCTTCTATCCCTCCTTCCCTTCCTTCCTGTCCCTTCTTCCTTCTTCCTTTCCTTCTTTTCCTCCCTCCCTCCCTCCCTTTCCTCCTTCTTTCCCTTGCTTCATTTCCTTCCCTCCCTCCTTTCTTCCCCTCCTTCCCTCCTTCCTTCTTCTTTCCTTCTTTCCTCCCTCCTTTCCTCCTTTCTTTCCTTTCCTTCCTATTCCTTCCTTCTTTCTCCTCCCTCCTTTCTTCACTCCTCCCTCCCTTCCTGTCCCTCCTTTTTTCCTTCCTTCCCTTCTTTCCCTCCCTCGCTTTTCCCTTCCTTCCTGTCCCTCCTTCCTTCTTCATTTCCTTCTTTTCCTCCCTCCCTTTCCTCCTTCTTTCCCTTTCATTTCCTTCCCCCTTATTTCCTTCCCTCCCTCCTTTCTTCATCCCCCTCCTTTCTTTCCCTTCTTCCTTCCACCTTCCTTCTTTTCCCCTTCTTTCCCCTTCTTTCCCCCCTCCTTTTTCCTTCCTTCCTGTCCCTCCTTCCTTTCCTCCTTCTTTCCCATTCTTCATTTCCTTCCCCTTCATTTCCTTATTAAATGGAAGGGACAGTCAAGAAGTAATGAGAGGAGGGAAAACGGGAAGGAAGGAAGGAGAGAAGCAGGGAGGAAAGAAACACGTAGAGATGGAAGAAAGATGAGAGATAGGGAAAGAAAAAGAAGAAAGGAAGGAAAGAGAGAAAGAAGGAGAGAAAGAGGGAGGGAAGGTTGGCCACAGCAACGCGTGGCAGGGCACAGCTAGTGTATGTATATATGTGGTAGCTTTCTGATTGGCTGCCACTTTCACAAGCCACTGCGACCTTCATGAGTGAGTATATATTGTTGTGATCTATACGTTTTGAAGAATTCAAAGAAGAACAGAAAAGGAACATTCAGCTAAAGGTGTTAATGAGGTTAACCAATGCTGTAAGTTATTTCAGAGGCCAGAGCTATAAATCTCAGACTTCTGGAATAAACAAGGAATTTGGGGATGTTGAGTCACAGAACTTGCTAATTTCAAGAGAATTAATATTAAGGGGAAAGGGAATAGCAAACATTACTTTTCAGTATGGGCAAGGTTGAAGCTGGGGTTCAATACACACACACACACAGAGAGAGTTAATCTAAGGTTGAAAGAAGCTCTACAGTTAAATAAAGGTTTTAGATTTGAAAGGTTTATGTTGATGTAGGGAAAACAGACAAATGGAAAAAATGCTTTATGGTTAAGTTAATAACTTATGATAATGTAAGGGAAATGTGATACAAATGTGGTTTGATAAGTGAAACATTTTTGATACCTTAATTTGGGTTCAGATACATAGATTTATAAAGGAAGTAAAACAATGAAGTTTTAACTGGGTTACAATAATAAGGGGACAAAAGACATATATTGTGTGTGTGTGTGTGTGTGTGTGTGTATATACACACTTGGTGATGAGCAATAAAGTTAAATAAAGTTTTGCTATGGAAATGTAATGAAAATGAACAAAGAAGGAAACATTCGGGAACAACATGGATTTAGATCTTGTGCATATGGAAGGAAGGTTCCTTCATTAATTGATCAAATATTTTGAAGGTTTATATTCAAAAGTTATGATATGGTTACTTATAATTGTAATTGTGAAAATGTATTTCTGATTTAAGAAATTGAGATGTTGATACAACTAAAATTTAGAAGTTACTTTACTATATGTTGCATATAGATTTAAAAAATTAAATCAATATGCAGAGGGGGAGTGTGTCACAAAAATTTAATGTGCAGATTTTATAAATGTGTATTTAATAATGAAGTGTGAGAAAGAATGGAAGATGTATGGATGGAGTTAATAATTTTGGAGACACCAGTATAAAATTAAGGCCTGCAATGACTTAACAACCTGGTTGCTGGACTGTAATTAAAAGTTGCTAACGACAGCTGAAAAGGTAAACTCTGATAAGAACTGTGACAATGGTTCTTTCAAGTTAAGGAAATGTTGCAACATTCCTTATGTTAAGAAGGAAGTCAACAAAAGCCTTGTGTTTGTCAACAACAATCAAGAAGAGTCAACATCTGGCCAGGAAACTGAGATGGATCCAGGATGGAAGAAGACTATCATCAATTTACAACTCTGGGACTACATCAGCAGAATATTCCTATAAAAGACTCCATCTAATGCTCAAAATGTGTCAGACAGAGACACTGTTTACCCGTTATGCTCTGCTACATGGGAAGGAGAGAGATAGCGTACATATGGAGAGCGGCAGATTTGTACGGCAGCAGTTTGGTCATTTTGGGACTTCTTTCTCAAAGGAAGAAGAAAAAGTGAGCTTTTGGAGTTTTAGATTTTGTGCAGAGAGTCAGGTTCTGCTGTATGGAAAATGGAGATCTGGTCCTTGGCATTGTGCTTAGAGAAAGGATGCATTTTGGAGTTTTGAAGTTATTGAAGCTTTAGAACTGTATGTTGACAGGCTGCAGGAAAGCAGGGTCTGGCCTAACAGGTGCTTCTCCAAGGAGGGAGAAAATGATATGGTAATATCTGAATGCTTGAGGATGAATGAGTGTACATGTGGCGTGAAAATGTAATTTTCCTTTGTCTGTTAGCCATGTAATTGTAAATCCAATATAGTTGCATAGAATCTGTATGTCTGTATGTCCAATGTCATTCTTTGTCTAAATGTTTTTCTGTAATCTCATATACCCTCTCACACTGGAAATTGCAATAAAAAGAACCTATGCTTTAAAGTTATTGGAAAGTCATTCATGACATCTATGTTTTCCATTCCCTGTTAGCTGGTGCCACCAAGGTTTCAAGTTACAATGTCTGGCATTGAAAGTGTATTTTCTTCAACTGAACTAGAATTCTTCTCTCAAGAGAGTTTTTTAGACTCTTCTTATCAATATGGTTGTTTATCAAGTAGGAGACAGCATATAGATTATGTTGGATAAGACTGTATGCACCCACCACACAGTAATTGGTGCCTTCTCTATATATAACTAATGGGATAGAGAGAGAGCATATTATGATAATTAGTAAGTAGAAGTGAAGTTAAAATGGATATCAGATTGTGGTTTTTTAATTATTTCTATATTTATGGAATTACTACAGTTTCATGTTGGCAGACATTGTCATACTGAGGTCAAAGCAATAGCCTGGTTACTCTTAAGGTGTTACAGATTTTATTGTTAGTTGTAACAGATAGGATTCCTGCAAGATACCTTGATCCACTACAATCGGTATTATCTGTGTGCCCAATCAATAGTATCAATGATTTATCAATGATAACAGGATATCTTACAGGAGGATTCCACAACATGTGGTGCTGTAGATCTTATTGGACTGCAGTTCCCAGTATTTCTCACCAGTCACTAAACTTGCTAGGAATGATGGGAACTGCAGCCAAAAAACATTTTGAGGGCCTCACATTCTCAATGACTCTCATACTGTTTTAATCCTAAATGTAAGTAGCCCGATAAGATTGAAACAAGACAAAATGAAATTATTTATTTAGCACTGCACCTGATGCATTTCTTATGAGTTTCATCATGATGAATCTATAAATATACAGAAGTGTTGTGCAAACTATTTGCTGTTGCTAGGCAATGTTAATAATAAATTTCCTTAGAAAAGCTAGTTGGCATTGGATGGAGACAGCGGGCTGAATGGGTGAACGAGCGATAACAATGGTACAGGAACCAGGTATATTTCTTCCTCCAAACAAAGAGACAAATCACCTGGGGGAGGGGGGGCTAGCAACCAGAGAGGAAATCCACATACACTATAAATAAGAACAGGCATTGCATGAGAAACTACATGGGGCCTATTGAGAATTTATCTGAAAATACTGAGATTTTCCAGTTATTTTTGTCTGGATTTTACTTACATTTTCATGGTTTTGCATCCAAACTGTTTGGAGTGGGAATGGAAAGTTCTTGGTAATGCTGGGAATACTTGGATGAGAAAAACATCTGCAGATCTCCACATTAWAATTACCACCACATCACACWTACAGTCCCCGTTCCCCCTATTTTAYAGGCAGCTACCGTAAAGTTACTGGGAGTCGCGGCTGCCATCAGACAACTTTTAGTTGTCACTCCTCCCCCCCCCCCCTTTTGGTAACAGAACTACAGAGCAATACCRAAATTGGGCAAATATGTAATCATGGGGAGAAATCATGAATTTAGTCAAAATAGTGCTAAGGACCTGTTATTGTGGCTCAAAACAACATTGGTGGGGTCCATTCTGTTCCAGAGCTTGGCATGGTGAAAAGAGGCATTCTGATGGGCAGTCCTTAGCAGCGAGCTGTCATCCCTCTTGACAGAAGTGCATAATAACTCCTTCCCTTCGCAAATGTAGTTTAAAAAATTATTAGTGACAGATATAGCGTAATAGTGGCATTGTAGAACAGGCAGTTTTCCTTTGCTGGTTTGTTCCAATTATAATATTGTACTTAGCAGAGAGCTGTCATCCCTGCTTATAGAAATGCATGATTACTCCTTCCTATGGAAAGAAGTGGGTTAAAACAGCAGCCCTGCCCAAAGGTCTAATGCAAGGGTCCTCAAACAAAGGCCCGGGGGCCAGATGCGGCCCTCCAAGGTCATTTACTCAGCCCTCGCTCAGGGTCAACCTAAGTCTGAAACGAATTGAAAGCACACATCATCATCATCATCACCACCAACAACAATGCTATCTCATCAGCCAAAAGCAGGCCCACACTTCCCACTGAAATAATATGTTTATATTTGCTAAAATTGTTCTCATTTTAATTATTGTATTTTAAGTGTTTTTGCACTACAAATAAGATATGTACAGTGTGCATAGGAAGTCATTCATTTTTTTCAAATTATAATCCGACCCTCCAACAGTTTGAGAGACTATGACCTGGCCCTCTGTTTAAAAAGTTTGTGGACCCCTGGAATGGGTTTTGATGCAGTATTTAAATATTTATTTATTTGTATCCCGCCATTCTGTACCCCAAAGGGGACTCAAGGTGGCTTTACATATGGCAACTATTCAATGCCTTTGGACAACAAACAGTTGAATCCCATGTTGAATCCCATGGTTTAAAACAGCATCCCTGGCCCCTTCCACACAGTTTTATAAAATCTGCATTGAACTGGATTATTTGGCAGTGTGGACTCAGATAACCCAGTTCAATACTAGGGATTATCTGCCTTGATATTCTGGACGGAAAAGCCCCCCGTCTCATGGGTTCAATGGGTTCAGATACAGAACTACTGCATCCCTTGGAAATGGATTCTGGTAGATTCTGGTGCGGGAGGACTGGAAGATATGATCAGCTCCCAATTCCGATTCCGCTCTTTACTTAACTTAACAATGCCTCTCAATATTGCCCTCTGATAAGGTCCTTAGTTTCAACCAGATCCAAATACTTTTTTGTCTGGAGAGTCTCCTGGACAGAAAAACATTGTACATATTTGCCATTCAGAGGTGTTCTGTTCTCATAGTCTTCTCTTCACTTCCTGCACAGTGCTGAATGAGCATTCACCCTTTAAAAAAAATATGAAAGCTCACACACCCTTTTATCCTTCAATACTTGGCAATCCTACAGCTGCATCAATGCCACACAATAGTCACAGCAACCTTGATTGCACATTTCTAGCGTATACAAGCATGTGCTCACTAGCAGATATGCCCTAACAAACTTTTCTCTCTGGTACCATGTTATGGTGTGACCATGCACTTTGTTTCATTAATGAAAAGGTAATTTATGTACAGGTTTTGTGCCTTGCTGCCCACTTGTTATAGGATAACATCACATGTGGCATGAAAGACAATAAACTATATGTTATCTATATGTATTTTAATCTTGTGTTGTTGTATGATGTTTTAACTTGTATTAGTAGCATTGAATCCTGGCTGTAAGCCGGTCTGAGTCCCTCTACGGAGGTGAGAAGATCGGGATATAAAAGTTTTAAATAAATAAATATGTAGGTGACAGATATAGTTGTGCAAATTGGCCCATAGATTTCCCCCCCTTCCTCTCTTAATGCGATAATTAGCCATCACAGATTCACCAAGCTGGGTTTCTGTCATTTTTCTGCATGGTAATTACTAAGAAGTTAATCACTCAGTGGAACCATTCATCTCCAATTACATGTTGACAGTTGTAGTCATTATGTGAGTCCAAACTCAAAACGTATAGGGTTGAGTATTTTCTGAGAGCTAACATGCTTCCAGGTCAGTGAAATCACCATTTCCAGCAGCCCTGTGTGGATTTCGGCATAGTGAAGCAACAGTAGGATTCAATATACTGTACTTTCAGGACTGGCTCTGATCCACCTCTGAATGGATGCAACGGATGCCAAAAGCCAATCTGAACTAAATTCTATACATACAGAAAATGATCATGCTACTAGCAAATACAGTGTATTTGAATCCATGGGTGCATGTGCACTATAGAATTAATACAGTTTGACTCCACTTTAACTGCCATAGCTCAAAGCTATGGAATGACGAGTATTGTAGTTTTACAAAGTCTTTTGCATTCTCTGCCCAAGCATACTTGGTGCATCATCAAACTACAACCTCCAGGATTCCATAGCATTGAGCCATGGCACTTAAAGTGGAATTCAGCTCAGAGGACTCCACTTTAAGTGCCATAGTTCAATGCTATGGAATCCTGGGAGTTGCAGTTTGAAGATGCACCAAGTACACTTGAGCAAAGAATGTAAAAAGCTTTAAAGTGGAATTCAGCTCAGAGGACAGGCGCCACAGTGGCACAATGGATTAAACCCTTGTGCCAGCTGAACTGCCGACCTGAAGGTTGGCGGTTCAAATCTACGAGACAGGGTGAGCTCCTTTCTGTCAGCCCCAGCTTCCCGTGTGGGGACATGAGAGAAGCCTCCCACAGGATGGTAACACATCCAGCTGTCCCCTGGGCAACATCACTGCAGACGGCCAATTCTCTCACACCAAAAGTGACTTGCAGTTTCTCAAGTTGCTTCTGACACAATAAAAAAGCTCAAGAGGACTACTTCCCACAGAAAATCAAAACATGTAAACATGTGGCATAGTCCAACTGGCATCTTTGCCAGTTTGCCAGTGAATGGTGAATGGTGAGTTTTCATCATCTTGGATTTATCTCAACGTTCAACAAATACTGACCAACCTGTGTCCTACTCAAGTTTTCCATAGTATCCATCCTGTCCATAAAAAAATAGAGGGAGTGAGTTGTAGTAGAATGATCAAGAGGAATCCTTCTGTGTCTGTGTAGGCTCTCCACAAGATTTGCAGAAACTTCTAAATTCCCACAAACAAGGGAAGTTTTCTTACTACAGACAGTCAACCTCTCCACATGGCAAGTGTGCCCTTCCTTGCATACAGAGAACAGACAATTTGCAATGGCAGAAAATAAAGAAATTGGACACTTTAAGAGGCAAAAACGTGTAATTACTGAAACCTGAGCAGGAACCTGTCCAAGCTGTGAACTTGAGTTTTCAAGAGGAGTGTCACCCGATTCTAAACAGACTTAATCCAGATTTCCTGATCCACCTTTCAACTGAACAGGAGCACTTTTGTCTTATCTGAATTAAGCTTTTGCTTGTTCATCCTCATCCCTTGCATTACTGCTAAAGCCATTTTAGCATTGCAGCAGCTTTCTTAGATTTAGATAGAAAGGAAAGTGAGAGCTGGGGGTGACCATCATCAACATACATGTGCATCAGTTGAGTTTATGTTAATGATATGATAAAATCATGCAGAAACACTCTAAAAGGTGGAATGGGAATAATGGATTAATTTATTCTATTACATAAATTGGCAGTCAAACAAATTAGTAGGAATAACATGTAAGAGAAAGGAAAATATTACGGTACACTTTCATTATCCGGGCGGAGGCCACCAGGGGGTGCTAGAGAGAGAAGGATAGCCCATTTTACTAGGGGGGGAGTTGAAGGAGGAAATTTTCCCCCCATTTTCACTGGTTATCCCCCTTCCCCCTTCCCATATATTTATTTATTTATTCATTTGGCAGTTTTGTATACCGGTCCGCTCACCTCTGTCGAGGGACTCGGCCCGGTTTCCAACAGTAATATCACAAACAGTCATTAAAAACATCATATTACATATTAAGCTAAAACATTAAAATAGCAATACAGTCAAATAATTACAATGGTCACTCGTCACAATAAAATCGTTGTTCATCATTCATCATCCATATCACAGAATATTGATTCATTAGTCGAATGCCAATTTCCACAGCCAAGTTTTCACCTGTTTCCTGAACGTCAAGATAGAGGGGGCAGTTCTGATCTCCAATGGGAGAGAGTTCCAGAGCCGAGGGGCCACCACCAAGAAGGCCCTGTCTCTCGTCCCCACCAGACGCGCTTGTGAGGCCGGTGGGACCGAGAGCAGGGCCCCTCCAGACGATCTTAACAGTCTAGATGGTTCATAGGGGAGAATACGTTCAGACAGGTAAGTTGGGCCGGAGTCGTTTAGGGCTTTATAGGTTAACACCAGCACTTTGAATTGTGCTCGGAAGCTAGTTGGCAGCCAGTGGAGCTGGTGCAACAAAAGAGTAGTATGCTCCCTGTACCCTGCTCCTGTTAGTAATCTGGCTGCCGCTTGTTGGACTAGGTGGAGCTTCCGGGCAGTCTTCAGAGGCAACCCCACGTAGAGAGCGTTGCAGTAATCTAAATGGGATATAACCAAAGCGTGGACCACCATGGCCAAGTCAGACTTCCCAAGGTACGGGCGCAGCTGGCGCATGAGTTTTAATAAATGAGGGTTGTTTCCCTGACAGGGACATGGGTGAGGGGAGTAGCAGGGAAAAATTGTTTTACTCCTGCAACCCACCTTCTAACCCCATAAAATGGACTATCCTTCTCTCCCTTGCACCCCCTAGTGGCCCCTGCCCAAATAGCGGAAGAGCAGCAATATTACTATCAAAGGCTGTAAGTCATTATGGCTCCAAAATAGTTCCAGTGTCAGAGGAAGTATGACGCAAATGAATACACCTCACTGGCTTTCCTATCCAGCACAGTCAACAGTAATAATCAATTATGAGTGTTACTTAATTTTCTGTACAACTGTTTCATTTCTGCTGCTTCTCCTATTTTTTATTGTTGCTTGTTTTATTTATTACTTTGCTTTACTGATAATATTGTAGTGATTTTTGCTAGCTATGTTCAGCACATTGGAATGCAAATTACTACAAAATAGTAAAGCTCTTTGTCTCATGGCTGTGCAATTCTCAGCCCCTTCCATGTACAGTTAATAAATCTAGTGACATTGTTATTATACAGTACCTTGATTTATAGCTGGCAATGTTCATGCCATGAATATTTTTGAAAGTTAATTGCTGTTGTTACACTGCCTGTTATTTCTGTTGGTATTATTTTCTCTATACAGAGCACAGGAGCAAGCTAATATTGTGGGCTCCTAGTATTCAGCACAGTTTGGTTCCAAGACCCCTACATGAATACCAAAATCCGTGGATGCTCAAGTCCTGTTGTATACATGGCATAAAATGGTATCCAGTACACAAAACAGCAAAATCAAAACCTCCACAACCTCTGAGGATGCTTGCCATAGATGTAGGTGGAATGTCAGGAGAGAATGCTTCTGGAACATGGCCATACAGCATGAAAAACACACAACAACCCTCAAGGGGTTCTTTAATATTTTCAAGCTGTGAGTAGGTGAATCTGTGCATATGGAGGGCTGTTTGTATTCATGTAAGCAGCCACCTGACAAAGCAGGAGCAGAAAACAGATGTCCATCATAATCCCAATAATAATAATAATAATAATAATATATACTCATAATAATATATGGGACATTATTTGTTCATATATGTAAATATGTATGCCCAAAGGCATTAAGTGCAATGTAAAATATAATTGAAAAGTAAAATGAAATCATCTTGTTGACTTTCTGCAATAAAGAGATCTTTCACTGCACATGCTAAAGTGGTTTCCTTTAGTATAGTATATGTAAGTAATAAGACTCTACAGTAAAAAGAGCCTAATATCACTCGAGGACCAGTCATTCATCTCCTGCAGGAAATTTAATGGTTGATAAGCAATCTTTACCACAATTCACCTTTTGTTATTCAGCCTACTGTGGTGCCTCCTCTGTCTCTCTCCATTCCTGTTCAGTCACTCAAGTATCCTTTGAACTACTCCTTCAAATACAAAAGAGAGAGTCAGAGATTACCTGGAAGTGAATTTTCATGCCCCGCAGTGTTTCAGCTTCTCAGGAAATAAGAGGAAACTATTCAGTGACTGAAAAAAGACCAACATAAAAGCAGTTTAGATCCTGAGATTTTGGGGGGGGGGGGGAGGAACTGGAAAACACTTCAGTTTTCATGACCCAACCCAAACTAATTGACTTTTTTTTGTGCCAGTGTTTCCCCACCGCAACACTTTCCCAGCATTTTATATCAAGAAAAACAGTAATTTATATTAAAGGATGCTTCAGGTGTTTCCTACTACCATAGTTGTCCTAAACTTTAATTGGCTTTGTCTTGCACCCAAGTAAATGTGCCCATAGGCCAGCGGTTCTCAACCTGTGTGTCCYCAGATGTTTTGGCCTTCAACTYCCAGAAATCCTAACAGTTGGTAAAGTGGCTGGGATTTCTGGGAGTTGTAGGTCAAAACACCTGGGGACTCACAGGTTGAGAACCACTGCCATAGGCAATATAGATAAATAATTCACTCAATGGTAATGTTTTATCATTTTGGTACTTTTCCATTATCCGGGCGGAGGCCACAAGGGGGTGCTAGAAAGAGAAGGATATTCCATTTTATGGGGGGAGTTGAAGGAGGAAAACAATTTATCCCGTTTTACTGGTTATTCCCCCTTCTCCCCTTCCTATATCATAAACAAGAGATTTTTCCACGACAAGAACATGGGTGGAGTGAATAACAGGAAAACAGGGAGAAATAATTTTCCACCTTCAACCAACCCTGAACCCTTGTAAAATGGACTATCCTTCTCTCTCTTGCACCCCCTTGTGGCCTCCTTTCAGATAATGGAACAGTACCCTCAATTCTATACTTAGGTTAAATTACTGGATGAAATGTAATTGGTAATTTGAAAGAGTAGAGCCATTGGATCAGACTGACTTATATAAGAATTGGTTTACTAAATTCCTGTTGATTAATTGGCTTTACTAAATTCCTGTTGATTAATTGGCTTTACTAACCATTGTATTACATTCATTGAGATTCCACACCTACCCACCCCTACACAGTCTAAAGTCTAGTAAATGAGTAGGAGGATAGGAGGCACAGTTAGTCTAAACATGATCAGGTGGTGATCGGTCCATGGCAATGGAGCGATGGTCAGCTCCTCCACCCCGTCACCTTCATCCCATCCCTGACAAAAGACCAAATCCAGTGTATGTCCGGCACTATGGGTGGGACCAGATACTAATTGGGACAGGCCCATGGTTGCCATGGCGGCCATAAAGTCCTGAGCTGCACCTGTTGTGGGAGCCTCGGCATGGACATTGAAATCTCCCAGGACTAAAAGCCGCTGGGAGTTCAAAGCCATGTCCGAGACCACCCCCGCTAGCTCAGGTAGGGAGACAGTCGTGCAGTGGGGTGGTCAGTACACTAACAGAATCCCTATCCTGTCCCGGTCACCAATCCTAATGCCGATACACTCAAAGGAAGATGACTGTGGGATGGGGCACCTGATCATGGGGATAAAATCCTTATAGACCACTGCAACTCCACCTCCCCGCCCTCCAGGTCTAGGTTGGTGCTGCACAGAGTAGCCTGGTGGACATAGTTGGGAGAGATTCACCCCTCCCCCCTCGTCCAACCAGGTCTCTGTAATGCAGGCCAGGTCAGCTTGTTCTTCTAGGATTAGATCTTGTATGATAGAAGTTTTCCCATTTACTGACCTGGCATTGAACAGCACCACTTTTAACCTGGAGGGACCACCGTCCTGGCACCTCAGCTGTTCCTTGTCAGGAGATTGTTTTGGATTTGCCAATATATCCTTCTTAATTTTGCGTCGAATAGGTTGTTGAATTGTATTATGAGTAATTTTTGGAATTGCCAATGTTCTATTGTAGATTTTGGGCCGAATTTGTTGTTCATTTGTATATTTAGAAGTTGCCAGTGTGTTATTATAAAATTTAGAGCGAATTAGGTGTTTTGTTGTCCCTTTCCCGTATCTCCCTCTACCTGTCACCACCTCTATGGCGCCGCCCCGCCCGCAGAACCCCCCCCCCAGGAGACCCCCCTCTCAATTTTCGTTCCCGTTGTTGAGTTTTAGTAGCAAAGGCGCACTTACGTAATAATAGATGTCAACAGGTGGTATGAATAGTAGATAGCTAGGATATAAAGTGCTGATAAATTGTCAACCTGCTACAAATGAGGCATAGTTGAGGGTCACCACAACATGAGAAACTGTATTAAGGGGTCGCGGCATTAGGAAGGCTGAGAAACACTTTTGTGATGACTCTCCCAGTGTTTTCAGTTCTGGTTTCCTGAAAGTCTCACCATGCTTGTCATAGATTATATTTCAGCAATCCATTTGAGATACAGCCCATAATGTTTCGTGTTTATACAATGACACATGCATCCAGAAGTATTCAAATTAACATTTATTCCCCTTCCCTTATAATGCAGTGAAAATATGGAGACCAGGTTTGAAGCACAATGGATGCTGTTGAAAAGTCAACTGCACAGGAAAAGACTGAGAGACGTTTCAGGAAATTAGAGTAATTGGTACAATACCTGCATTGAAAAGGCTTTTGAACCAAGTCCACTTTTCATCAACCTGTACTGGAGAAATTGAAAGGTGTTATTGAATTGATTCTCCTCTTCCATAACTTGAACTTTGCACCAGTGACATTGAATAGATTTATTATGTTGCTTGGGGGATGTCTCTTTGGCACAATGCATCTTCTTTAAAAAATATACTTCCAGTAGAGTATGCTGTTCTAGTAATAGATATATTATATCATACAATTGCATTGAGTCTTACATAGGGACATGCAAAATACTACATTTCCTGAAATACTTGTGCATGTGCATGTTTTGTTTAAGAACAAAACCGGAGTGTGGTGGAGGCTCCTTCTTTGGAAGCTTTTAAACAGAGGCTGGATGGCCATCTGTCAGGGGTGTTTTGAATGCAACATTCCTGCTTCTTGGCAGGGGGTTGGACTGGATGGCCCATGAGGTCTCTTCCAACTCTTTGATTCTATGATTCTATGAAAGGTGCCCCAAATGGCTGATTGGGCAGCATTAATATGCAAGTCTGAGACTTGAATTTATCCATTTGCAACTTCAATTTAGCGCATATATGCAAGATGTCAATGAAAACTTACAGAGATGTAATCAGCAACAGTAGTCGATACAGCTTTGTTCAGATGGGTCCTGTTATTTAAAATTAATTTATTTCCTATCCAGGATAGAGGTAATTAACACAAGCCCAAGACTTTTGCTGGCTGAGATTGAACAACAAATATCTTCTTCAGCTCTTCATGTCACTTCTCAAGTTGTTACACATAACACATGCATATCACTCCTCAAATGCTGCTATTATTCAGTTTATTTTTTAAAGCTTTTAGTACCGGTACCTGCATTTTTGTATGTTCCCCTTCATAATCTTAGTTTTATGACCATAATAAAAAAGAAACATAATTGGAATCACATTTGTCTCTGTATTTATGTTTGTTAGTGCACAACATGTGAAAAGGACATGCAGTATATATGCCTGTTACAGTAACCTTCCCCAAGAAAGATTTATAGTTCAGTAAAAAAAACTAGACTATAAAGGAATATAAGATTTTTCCTTTTTATTAAAAACCTTTTTCGGAGGTCTGAAGTTGCGAAGGTTAGAATAATGGTTTAATCAGAGTTGGACAGTCTTATCTTAAATTACAGTTGTATGGAAATATTAAAAAACATTTAAGCTACGGATGCCTCAATTAATGTAATTTTGTTATATTTTTTACATTTTTATTAAGCATTTATATGGTTACATGGAAAGTGGGGGAATAAATTGAGAGAAGATGGAAAAGTAGGAAAATAGTATAAAAGAAGAACAGTAAAAAATGAAGTCCAAAGAAAAACTAAAAATTACCACCTGCCAAAAAAAGTGGGAAAAGGGGGAAAGTGAGGTATAAAAAAAGGGGGGGAGGGGGCTTCCTTCTAATTCTGCTCACATTGTCTCTTTTGTATATATGCTCTCCCTTTATATAGCTTACAACTTCTTGTATTTTTTTTTCTATATGAGCTTCAATTGTTGTCCAGTTTGTTTGCTTAGTCGGGTTTCCTGTATTCTTTCTTAATAAAAAAGTTAATGTGTCCATGTCTTTAATTTCAATTGCCTTTTTTATCCAATTAATCTTCTCTGGTGTTACGTTTTGCTTCCATAATTTCGCGTATACCATCCTGGTGGCCGTTGTCACATAAGTAAACAGAATGTCCTCATTTGAATTCAGATTTATGTCTTTATCTATAATCCCCAATAAATAGTATTCCGGTTTCCTTGGGAATTTTTTATTGAAAATCTGTTGGGTTTCTTCGTGTATGTCTTTCCAAAATTTCTGGGCTACCTCACAACTCCACCAAATGTGGAAGAAACTCCCATCATGTTCATTGCACTTCCAACAGGTTTTTGGTATGTTATTATACATGTGGTTTAATTAATATAATTTTATTGGTATCTATTTTTATTTTGAAACTAGCCGTTCCCTGCCACGCATTGCTGTGGCCCAGTCTGTGTATATGTGTTTTGTGTGTATATATATATGTGTGTGTGTGTATATGTGTGTTTGCATATATATGTGGTTTTGCGCATGCGTTGTAATGTATTTTTGTTTTTTGGCTTTTTAAATATCTTCTGCTGTGTTTTTCTGTGTTTTTATCAGTGATGGTCACTTGTTGGCCTGATACGTATATTGCGTCCAAATTTGGTGTCAATTCGCCCAGTGGTTTTTGAGTTATGTTAATCCCAGAAACAAACATTACATTTTTATTTATATAGATTTACCACTGGCTGCTGCACTTCCCTCCCTCAGCTTATACTCAAGTCTATATGTTTTCCCAGTTTTTAATGGCAAAATTAGGTGCCTCAGCTTATATTTGGGTCGGCTTATATCCGTGTATATACGGTATATTAAAGTCAGCACAAACCCTGAGTGGATACTGTCTTCGGTTTGGATTCCCAACATCAGTTTCCTGATTTGTACACTTCTTATTATATCTGTTGCTTAGTAGAGTGTTATCTCATTTACACCTTTTCCTCAGTTGGTTTAGCCATTGTCTGGCATGTTTTGACAGTTTTCTTTCATTTCCTTTCTAAACTTGCAAGTTTACACATCACTTTCAATAACACTCGGAATTGCTGTCTGGGCATTTTGTAAACTCAGTGCAACTAATTCCTGTGTTACAAACATCCAATTTACAAATGATTCATAGTTACAAACAGGAGTGAGACAACTGGAAGTCTGAGAAATCTACCCTTCAGAAGGGAAATTCACTCCTGATGTCTCCACTGAAGCTTTTTCGCCAATCTTTGCTTCCACAATAAACCAGTTTTTTCAAAATCCAATTATCACAGGGGAACAGAGAGCAAAACAAACAGCACAGGGGTGTTAATCATTCTCTATCCCAGGGGTCCTCAAACTTCTTAAACAGAGGGCCAAGTCACAGTCCCTCAGACTCTTGGAGGGCCAGATTATAATTTGAAAAAAACATGAATGAATTCCTATGCACACTGCACATATCTTATTTGTAGTGCAAAACACTTTAAAAAAATACAATAATTAAAATGAAGAACAATTTTAACAAATATAAACTTATTAGTATTTCAATGGGAAGTGTGGGCCTGCTTTTGGCTGATGAGATAGGATTGTTGTTGTTGTTGTGTTCTTTCAAGTTGTTTCAGACTTAGGTTGACCCTGAGCGAGGGCCAGGTAAATGACCTTAGAGGGCCGTATTCAGCCCCCAGGCCTTAGTTTGAGGACCCCTGCTCTATCCTATCCAAAGTGTGTGTGTGGCTGGTGTTACACTTAAAATGCGCCTTACAAACAAATTTAACTTGAGAACAAATCTACAGAACCTATCTTGTTTGTAACTTGGGGAGTGCCTGTACTCTATTCATCAGGACACCTTACTCAAGTTTACATTTATCTTTTGAAGGTGAAAGCCGATGAGGCCTGGGTTGATTCCAACTCAAAATGTGAACCACACTCTGGGAGCTTAACTCTTGACTTCAGCATGTGATCTCAGATGATCTTTATCTGCACAGATGGCCTCAGAAGAACGTGTCTGTCAATCATCTGATAGCATTTAGGACTTAAAGAGCCAGTAAACCAAATGCTAAAATGTGCAAAACATTACAGGAAAATACAACCAAGATACTATTTTCATCAGTATTGTTGAACTGGGATGGTTTACATTTGATAAATGAAAGAAAAAATTTTGGAACAGCATGTGCACATGCAATAATGTAAGTGGGCAATAAGACATGAAACCCAGCAGCCTGAGAGTTAAAGTAAACATTCTTTTGTTAACCTGATAGCTGGACTTTAGTGTGCTTCCTACAAGGCTGGCTCCTAAATGTCATTAGCAACTCATTCTACAAAGAATGGAATTCGTGAACCTTCAGGGATTGATGTGAAGTGGAAAGAGAAGCATGTGAGTGAACTGCAATAGAATATTTATGGCAGAATACATTTCTGACTTTTACGTCTGGCACTTTCTGTTTGCAGCTAGACCTTTTACATGCACCTTTACTTTGAGAGAGCATGAACCTTTGATATTTTCCTAACTTGCAAAGTGGGAATATTACCTCAAACAACCTCACAAACTAACAATGTAGGAAATACCGATTTGGAAAATCTGCTACATTGTAAGGGCTCTTCGACACATGGTTAAAAACCTTGAAGTAACTGTGTTAAAAAGGGTGTGTGGATAAACGACCTTTAGCCAAAGTGCAGGCAGAATCGGGATAACAGCTGAAAAGCACGTGTTTAAAAGGTGCACTTAAAACCTGATTCCACCCGAAAAATGCACACCTTTACATGACTGTCTATCCCTGCAGTGATGCAAAACACGTGCTTTCCTTCCTTTCCCCCTGTGTGGACTGCTCCAGCGCACCGTGCACTTTTTAAAAGCCAGAAACAGCTGATCAGCTGATTGAGCTGTCAAAACATGGAGCTACAGACACAGAGGTGGCTCAAGGGAAGCAGAATGGGAAAACAATTAGAACTTTCTGAAACTCTTTTAAACCTGAGAATAGTAAAGACAGTTTGAATTAACCATTGGGTGAAGAGAGAGATCTGGTGGATTTTTTGTTTTGTTTTGTTTTTAATTCACTGCGGTATGTGCTGGACATCATTTGTGCATATGCAATTGTGCATGTATTTACTTTAAGATATTCACATGTGTACATATGAGGTCCAGCACATTAAAAAGTTAATTTTTTTAAAAAAAACTTCCGCTGGATGTCCCATCTCCACTCTCTATTTTGATCCGCTTCAAAGGAAGGCTGAGACTGACAGGTTTATGTGTGGATCTGCTGTCAGGTCCTGGGATTTTTTTTGCCTCAGTTAAAACACACATTTTGGAGCTGTCTGGAAACATCCTAAGACTTCTTAAATGTTCTGTTACTATCCTGTGAGCCTGATTTATTAATTGAATACAGTAATGGTTGTCCCTAAACACTTTCCGCCATGGAATCTAGCTGGGTCTCCAATGACTCAGATGTAACTATGCGTACTCCCAAAGACAGACCTCTACTTCTTCATGGGGAGTGCAATCCCATCTAGGGCTAGTAGTTTACCTGCTTCCTAGACATGAGAACCATCAGTCTGAAGATCTTCTATTTTATTGGGTTTCACCTGTGGTTTATTTGCCCTCATCTAGCTCATTATGGCATCGAGGCACTCATCCAACACCTCCATAGCCCCAGCAGAGGCTTCATCTACGTTGCCATATAAAATCCAGATTATCTGCTTTTACTGGATTATATGGCAGTGTAGACTCATATAATCCAGTTCAAAGCAGATAATCTGTATTATCTGCTTTGATCATCTGGAGTATATGGTGGTATAGAAGGTGCCTCACTGATATACTGAAACATTCATCACTTGCTTGACCCTGCTAGATTTTTCTAGCCAAGATGGGCATGAATCAAACATATGTGGTGAGCTGATCTAAATTGTTGTCCACATCATCTGGCTGCTGTGTAATAGGCACCACAAAGAGTCTTCACTCATTTCTGGTAGTATTTGCCATCTGTGCTCTGTTGTCGAACATGGCACCCCCCCCCCCCCCGGTGATGATTTATAGTCCACTAAGGACACCTATGCCAAATTGAAAGAATCCACTTTCTTTTCCTCTTTTTACATGAGTTCTCTGTGATCCCCATGGCAGACCACCAGCAGCAGATCCCCCAGACGCCTATCCTTTAATTTATATATTTTAAATTTATTTTATTAAAGGTCCATACATGTGCGCTGATTCGTACTAGCTCATGTATGAACCAAGTCTGCAGCAGCAGACCTCTTGAAAGGCAATAAACCAAATCCTTTTGATAAAATGTATATTTCAATCCCTTCCATAAAATATAACTAACTTCTTGTGGGTTTTGTAGACTCACCTCTGAGGATGCTTGCCATAGATGCGGGCGAAACGTCAGGAGAAATGCCTCTAGAACATGGCCATATAGCCCGAAAAAACCCACAAGAACTGAGTGATTCCAGCCATGAAAGCCTTCGACAATAAATATAACTTTGTTTTACTATATGTTTAACTTACTTTCCTTCCCTATCTCTTCTATAAAATATATTTTATTTAATATAAAACATTATAAAGGGACAAGCTGCATTGACTTTTCCACCTCTGCCTGACCCAAACCAGATGCCGCTGTCTCCGTGAATGTCCAACTGTGCCTCAGATAGACGGCACGGCCTGGGCAGGAACCATCTGGTCGATTTGTACAGACAGCATTGATTAATGAGTTTCCCAATCCCCATCTGGGACTGCCTCAGGTGTGCACCAACTATCAGTCAGGCAAAACTCAAAACAAAGGGACATCGAACCCTCAGATACACCAATGGACTTTATTCTGCCTTGCCTGGAACCGGACGCAGAGATCATCACCTTTTGTCCCCTGCATCCTGGATTCCTCAGCTCCATAATCTCATCATTGTCACACTTGGCTGACCATTGTCCTGGGATCGAGAACTTGAGCTCCCCAAGTTGGCCTGGCCTTCCTCAGGAACTCCCACCACACAGGGAGACACCTCCCAACAACTGATTGGGTGGCCCCGGACTTCCCCACCAGGCAAGGAGGAGATTCCCAGTCATGTCATCAGACCTTCAACCAATCAGGAAGCAAGCTGGTCTAGACTCTCCTCCTAGCCAATCAAGAGCAGAGGCGTGGCTGACTTGCCCTCACACTCAGCCAATCACATTCAGAGGCGGGGGAACTTAACAAAGACAATGTTAACAAATGAGTTTTTACTGTATAAAAATGCTTGCACGCAACAATATGGTTATGCTTGTACATTTATAGCATCTGTACTGTACATTGCATCCTGTCTGTGGATCGTAATGCCTCTGTTGCTTGTCTCCATGCTGATGAGTCACTTTGTCCAGGAATATTGATAGTTAGCTGGACTCACCAGGTGGGACCCTCCTTAACTGCGTCCTATAGTCTAAATATGACTTCACTCTAGCACAGTGGTTCTCAACCTGGGGTCCCCAGATGTTTTTGGCCTTCAACTCCCAGAAGTCCTAACAGCTGGTAAACTGGCTGGGATTTCTGGGAGTTGTAGGCCAAAAACATCTGGGGACCCCAGGTTGAGAACCACTGTAGCAGTTTTCCAGCCTGTTTCATTGCCTATGCATCTTCTGTAAACCAAGGAAATTTGTGATATAGACTGAATGCTTAATAGCAATTCTATTGCTAACCCTTTTCACTTCACCATTCTATATTGAAGGGACATGCAAGGAGGTGAGGGCTGCAGTACTGCTCTGAGACCAGGCCTGTAGCGAGGGGGTGGTTTTAGGGGTTCAACCCCCCCCGAAATGTTTCAGATTTTTTTTTAAAAAAACTGGTTTACTCATGAATTTAATTGGTTAACCAAATCCCCATGCTAAGTCTATGAGATGCAAAAAATTAAGAGTCCCTCCAGAACTGCAAGCACTATCTCAAGCAAATATTGACAATTTATTCACACTGTCATTACTTGCAGCAATAGCCGATGTAGTGAAGCAACCAAGTTGGGGGGGGGGGGGATTGAATGCTCTCATTAAGGAGGCCAGACTTGGTGGAGGTGGTTGACAGGGGGAGCTGCAGGCTATTGAAGGCTGCTCTGCCCCCTGCTGTGCTCTTTGCTTCAGCATGAACTAGGAGGCAGGTTTCGACACCCCCCCCGAAATTTTCAAACCCCCCCCCCAATTTTCACCCCCCCCCCCCCAAAATTCAACCCTCCCCGAAATTTTTTTCTGGCTACGGCCCTGTCTGAGACCTTGAGAGGCTGCACCCCTACTGCACTTCCATTGCAAAAACAACTGTGATGGTGATATTTTCACCATTTTTTAGACCTACTGGTCTATTTTAGGGTCAGCAAAGGTCTTTTTTTTTTCAAAACAGGAAGTGACCAGAAGCTATTTACAGTTTATTTCCAGTTATACAAAATGCCTTAATTGTTTAGATTCCAAGGCCCCACCTACACTGACATATAAAATCCAGATTATCTGCTTTGAACTAGATTATATGGCAGTGTAGACTCATATAATCCAGTTCAAAGTAGATGATGTGGATTATCTGCTTTGATAATCTGAATTATATGGCAGTGGATAAGGGGCTTTAGTAATTATTACAAGATCTATTACAGATTATAGAGGCAGTGTTCACAGAGTTTGATCTTACTCCCCCTTGTAATTGAACTTAAAAAAAACTGAAACCTTTCACTATGTTTCTTACAATAGAATCATAGAATCAAAGAGTTGGAAGAGACCTCATGGGCCATCCAGTCCAACCCCCTGCCAAGAAGCAGGAATATTGCATTCAAATCACCCCTGACAGATGGCCATCCAGCCTCTGTTTAAAAGCTTCCAAAGAAGGAGCCTCCACCACACTCTGGGGCAGAGAGTTCCACTGCTGAACGGTTCTCACAGTCAGGAAGCTCTTCCTCATGTTCGAGGGCTATAACCTTTTTCACAGAAACCGAACAAAGGGGAGAGGAGGCAGAGTAGCCTTATATGTCAAAAACTGTTATGCTGCAGAAGAGATGCAAAAGAGCAATAGATTAAACTGTTCATTTAACTTATACCCAGACCTGGTTATCTCTGGCCCCTTTCACATAGCTGTATACAATCCACATTGAACTGGGTTATATGGCAGGGTGGATTCAGATAACCCAGTTCAAAGCAGATATTATAGATTATCTTTCTTGATATATATGGCTGTATGGAAGGGCAATAAATCAATGAGAGAGAGAGAGAGAGAGAGAGAGGGAGAAGGAGGGAGGGAGGGAGGGAGAGAGAGAGAGATTGCTTCTTATTTGGCACTACAATTTCCCTGCAGTCAAAGGTTCAAGGGGGAGTTTATCAACTAATCTTGGAGCTGTGGGATATGGGTTTTATAAATGTTGGCTGGAGGAATGGATAGTTGGAGCTGTTACTGTATGTTCAACCCAAAAGACCTTTGATACCTTCAGTGTATAAGTCAGGGGCCTAATCTAGAATCAGCAGGGTAGCATGAGACAATACTCTGCGTTGAATCAGGTGCTTAACCTACCCCAGAGTCCTCTGATGCATGAAGTACTGAGTCATCCAGAGACAAGGAGATTTTTTTGGCAAGACTATATTCAGTGCCAAGATAAGATTTATGCCAACGGCAAATAAAGATTAACGAAAAATTAGTTGGTGCAAAAGGCAAAGCTATATGAAAGCAATTTCCAAATACTTTATGCTGCAAAAGTTTTATAAGAGCCGTCTATGAATTCATTGAAAAAATAATGTTGCTCTGGGGAGCTGCAACTTTGACTGGATCAGTAGTTCTGTCGACTACTATTGTAATCCAACCCCGCTAGGAACATTCATCTTTAATTCCCTTTTACTTTGTGGATGGGGAAACACCTGGGAACAAGCATTTTAATAGGATATATTTACCTACATAAAAGAGTTGAAAATACTCTTCCTTTGCCACTGATTCATATTCATAGTCCTTTCCCAATGCTTGGAAACTACTGTATTTTATCAGCTTGATCTTCATTTGCAAATGTACAGGGAACGGTAAAAGGGAAAAATCATCCAAGAAGAATTCAAATGAAAGTTAGAAAAGCTAAAGCACCATATGAGTTTAGAGAGACTAAAAACAATAAAAATTGTTTGTTTCTTTGTTTTTTTATGTCTATAGCAAAAGGAAGAACCAAGAAATGGAAGGGACACTGCAAACAAGTGATGGTGAAAGGCTAAGAGGAGACAGAAAAGGCAGAACTATTTAACATCTTCTTTGCCTTGGTCTTCTCCCTAAAGGAAATTTGTGCTTAACATGGGGATAAAGGAGCAGAAGATGCAATAGGGGAAATGCAGCACGGAACAGGTAAGGAGGCAGTACAGGAATAGCTGGCTAATATAAACGAATTAGAGCAGTGTTTTACTACTTGCCTATATTATAATAGAGGGGAAAGGAATTAGGGAGTATCTGTCATCCCAGGCAAAGAGACGTACCAGTATACCATGGGCCCCTTCTACACTGCCATATAAAATCAGGATTATCTGCATTGAACTGCAGTTTGTTTTTGGTTAATTAATGACGCTGAGTTCACTGAGATTTTCTTTTAGGTAAGTGTGTATAGGTTTGCAGCCTAGCAGGTGGAAATATATCCTCACAGACATGGCATATGATTCCAGGGAGGAACATTCATGTCCCCTGATGCCATCTTATTGGAATGGTTTTCATGAAAGTTGCTCACACAGGATAAATTTGGCTAATCAGCAGGTGTATCATAAAGAAACTGGCCTGTTTGTACTTATGCAAACAGGGATATAGTGCTGGAAAAGCTCACACTTCCTTCTGTTCTGTCTGTCTGTGTACTGTTTATACAAACAGCATTGAATGCTTGCCGTGTATGTGTACTGTGATCCACCCTTAGTCCCCTTCGGGGTGAGAAGAGCGGAATATAAAGTGTTGTTGTTGTTGTTGTTATTATTATTATTATTATTATTATTATTATTATTTAGAAACACAACCAGATGAGTCCACAGCAGACACTCTGCTGGATGTTGTATTGGATCACACGTCGGACACTTCCCAAGTGTCTAGGACTGTGTGATGTATCGGCGAATAATGCGTGCAGATCCCAGTAAGGTGGCCTTCTGCAGCTGGCAGATGGTAATTTTTTCAGCGCCAATTGTGTTTAAGTGCAGGCCAAGGTCTTTAGGCACTGCACCCAGTGTGCCGATCACCACTGGGACCACCTTTACTGGTTTGTGCCAGAGCCTTTGCACTTCGATTTTTAAATTCTCATATCGTGTCAGCTTTTCCCGTTGTTTCTCTTCAATCCTGCTGTCACCTGGGATTGCGACATTGACTATCCTTACTTTGTTTTTTAACACGATTGTGAGGTCAGGAGTATTATGCTCCAGAACTCTGTCTGAATTCGGAGAGTAGTTTGACGTGTTCATTTTCTGTAACTTTTTTCCGGCTTGTGATCCCACCAGTTCTTTGTCGCAGGCAGATGGTATTTGTGGCACAAGTTCCAATTAATCATCTGAGCAACGGTGTTGTGCCTCTGCTTGTAGTCTGCCTGCGCAATCTTCTTGCAGTAGCTGAGGATGTGATCTATTGTTTCATCTGCTTCCTTGCAGAGATTATTATTATTATTATTATCATTATTATTATTGACACAAAAGCACAGTATATCATAGCAAACAAGATCTATATGCTGGATTTCATATCACAAAATCCAAGTCAAACACTTTCCAAGCATCTAGGACTGTGTGATGTATTTTCGAATCCAAGTAAGGTGGCCTTTTGCAGTTGACAGATCGTGATTTTGTCAATGTTTATTGTTTCCAAATGCCGGCTGAGATCTTTTGGCACAGCACCCAGTGCGCCAATGACCACTGGGACCACCTGTACTGGTTTATGCCAGAGCCTTTGCAGTTGGATTTTGAGGTCTTGATAGCGGCTGAGTTTTTCCTGTTGTTGTTGTTGTTGTCCAGCCTGAGCTAGGTAAAAATTTCCTGTCTAAGGTATACCTGAAAGACAACTGTGAAACGGTAACAATAAAAAAGCAAGGAAGGACCATCTATAACTCTTTAGAAGTTGCTTTTCTATATTCAGTTCTAATAGTTAAACTGAAATCTATTTTTTGCCATAAAAATATCTTGGAATGAGACATAGGCCTGAATCCTATTGATTCTCCCAAGTTGAGTAGACTCACTGAATCAATTGGATTTATAGAAGTATTACCTTATTTAACAATTGATCAAATTGGGGAAATGGATACTTTGGACAAAAAATATGGTTCAGACTATAGACTATGGTTCTGATCTACATTTGTTCACTGAACGCAGAAGGAATTTCTGAGTAAAGAGGTTTAGGTTAGGGCTACCAAGGAGCAAAAGTAATTTAAGACAAGTTAAACATGAATAATGGGTGTGAAAAGAGAAACGTTTCTTTCAACATTTCCAACCTGTTCAACATACAGTGAACACGCTTTGCTGAATAAACAATAAATTGTGTTGTCGAAGGCTTTCATGGCCGGAATCACTGGGTTTCTGTGAATTTTTGGGCTGTATGGCCATGTTCCAGAAGTATTTTCTCCTGACGTTTTGCCTGCATCCTCAGAGGTTGTGACATCCTGCTTCCTCCAGCCCTTCTTGCTTTTCAGCTGTCCAGGATCCTTCTTCAGATTTGAGTTTTGAACTTCATCCATGAATTTTATTGAAACTGAGTTAAAATATTGACTGTCTGTTAATGTTTGCGCTGTGGCTGCTAATCTTCACATGTTTCAAAAGGCTCTTGTGACATTGCAAAACTTCTTGTTTGCCATCTGTGACCTATATTTGCTATTTGCCCATGTTACCTTAGAATCAATAGATGGCATTTCAGTTTGATTTCATGAGATAGTCTATGAAGTTCTGCCCTTTTGCCAACAGCTTTCCTACTTTTTCTGGGTCACCACACAATCACCCCTTCCATGTCCTTCAGTGTGTGGTGGGCACCTGCCAGGAGTTCAAAGCATACAATTAAGTCAGGGTGAACACACATTTTAATTGCATAATTGGACTAGTGTCTGATGAATTTGCATGCCGTTCTCAAAAATAAAGGTAAAGGTTTCCCCTTGACATTAGTCTAGTTGTGTCCGACTCTGGAGGGTGGGTGCTCATCTCCATTTTAAGCCGAAGAGCCAGCGTTGTCCGTAGACACCTCCAAGGTCATGTGGCTGACATGACTGCATAATAATAATAATAATAATAATAATAATAATAATAATACTTTATTTGTACCCCGCTACCATCTCCCCAAGAGACTCGGTGCGGCTTACATGAGGCCGAGCCCACAATACAACAATAAACAATTACAGCCATAATACAAAACAATAAATAAACTCATAAGCAAAAATAAGCAATAAACATTAACAATAACACGACGCATTTAAAACCTATGGCTGGGCCAAATGTAATATTTTTTTTTTAAATGCTGGGGATGATAAGGTGACATAGAAGTTTTGGAGAGGGAAGAAATGACAATCTTAAATCACTAATAAAGAGCGTTTAGGGACATATTGCTGGGAGTTTCCTTATTCTGGGAAGGCACACTGAAACAACCATGTTTTCAGGCTCCTCCTAAAGACTGCCAGAGTTGGGGCTTGCCTAATGTCCTTGGGGAGTGAGTTCCAGAGTCGAGGGGCCACCACCGAGAAGGCTCTCTCCCTCGTCCCCACCAATCATGCTTGCGATGGTGGTGGGAGCGTGAGCAGGGCCTCTCCAGGAGAGCTGCATGGAGAGTTGTTACTTTCCTGCAGAAGCGGTAGCTATTGATCTACTCACATTTACATGTTTTCAACTGCTAGGTTGGCAAAAGCTGGGGCTGACAGTGGGAGTTCACCCCGCTCCCCAGAGTTGAACCGCCAACCTTTCAGTCAGCAAGTTCAGCAGCTCAGCGGTTTAACCTGCTGCACCACCAAAAGCTTATGCCAAAGAAAACTTATAAGCCATTGAAATATCAGAATGCATAGTGTACTTAGAAGTAAAGGGCCACAGAAAAGTGTGTGTGGCTGTTACACCTTTGTAAGTGTGCTTTGTCTACCATCCCGAATTTACTGGGGAATAAACCTTCATAGAACTCAAAGGATTTCTATTTTGGAGGAGGTGCACCATGAGAGAGGGTTTGGAGTCAGTCTAATTCGGGGTTCCCAAACTTTTTAAACACAGGGCTGGTTCACAGTCCCTCAGACTCTTGTGGAGCTGGACTATAGTTTGAAAAAAACATGAACGAATTCCTATGCACACTGCACATATCTTATGATGTACAAGTCTTCTGGCAAATGGAAAAATATGAAGGATCCAGCCATGTGGACTATTAGTTAAATTTCTTGCATATATACCATACTTAGAATAGTCATATTATATTAAACATAGAATCATAGAGTTGGAAGAAACCTCATAGGCCATCCAGTCCAACCCCCTGCCGAAAAGCAGGAATATTGCATTCAAAGCACCCCTGACAGATGGCCATCCAGCCTCTGTTTAAAAGCTTCCAAAGAAGGAGCATCCACCACACTCTAAGAAGCAGGAATATTGCATTCAAATCACCCCTGACAGATGGCCATCCAGCTTCCAAAGAAGGAGTCTCCACCACACTCTGGGGCAGAGAGTTCCACTGCTGAACAGTCAGGAAGTTCTTCCTCATGTTCAGATGGAATCTCCTTTCTTGTAGTTTGAAGCCATTGTTCCGCGTCCTAGTCTCCAGGGAAGCAGTAAACAAGGAGAATTTTAACCAACCTAAACTTACCAGTATTTCAATGGGAAGTATGGGTCTGCTTTTGGCTAATGAGATAGTTGTGTTAATTTGGGATTGGTTGGCGGTTCAAGTACAGGGACCAGGGTGAGTTTTGGTCTGTCAGCTCCAGCTTATCATGTGGGGACATGAGAAAAGCCTCCCACAGGATGGTAAAACATCCAGGCGTCCCCTAGGCAACATCCTTGCAGACAGCCAATTCTCTCACACCAGAAGCAACTTGCATTTTCTCAAGTCGCCCCTGACATGAAGAAAAAAGTGAGATGAGAAGAAGCAACACAAGGCCACGGTGCAATTAAACACATGCCCCACAACAGTAAAAGTCCTGATCACTGAAAAAGCATGGAAACATTACTTTGGGGTAATTTCAGACACCCAGAATAGCCCAGTCCGGAATTATAGTTCTCCGAAGTCTTATTTCAAAAGTTCCGATTCTGATGCATCTGTTAGGACTCAGAGGCAATTTGTCAACTGCTGAATTCAGCAAAAACAACGTTGCCAAATATACAGTCACGGTTCGGCACTTTTAAATCCCTTTGACATTAACTAGAGAACATTAAGGAACACTTAATTGTCCTTTAATATAAACAGAGAGAAGGGATAAAAAAACAAACCAGTAGCACTTCTCCCAAGTTTGTACTGGGAGCAAGAAAGAGGCAGTTAATCACTGAAGCTTTCACAACCATACATAACAATCAGGGGCGGCTCAACCCATTACGCAAAGTAAGCATTTGCAGTATAGTTGATTTTGCCCAGGGGCGCTCTTGAGGCGCTCTTGGGGGAAAATAGACCTTGACATATGTGAGTTGTAGTTACTGGGATGTATAGTTCACCTACAATCAAAGAGCATTCTGAACTCCACCAATGATGGAATTGAACCAAATATGGCACACAGAACTCCCACGACGAACAGAAAATATATATCAGTGATTGGTTGGGGGGGGGGGGGGGCCAAAATACTGTTTGCTTACCGTTGAAAATTACCTAGGGCCGCCTCTGATAACAATTCAAAATATGATGGCATGGACAATCCTAACTTTACTATTTAGCAATTTATATAGGTGCATTTCAAGATATTATCAAGTTCTTTCATATCTGCCCTTCTAAGTCCTGGGCCCTTCAACACAGCCAGATAATCCAGAATATCAAGTCAGATAATCCACAATATCTGTTTTAAACTGGATTATCTGAGTCCACACTGCCACATAATCCAGTTCAATATGGATTCTAGACAGCTGTGTGGAAGGGACCCTAGTCTTCTGATTTCTTGACTACAGCCTGCATGCTGCGTATGGAATAACCGCACCTATTTTGAAGTATGCATTGTCTACTTAAAGCAATGTAAATTAGCTGTGCACATTATTTTAGTGTTTAGCAGTGAATCAGCCTTTGCACTTTCCCCCTTGCCTTTCTTTCGTAATTGCTCCAACAAGTCTTTGCTGTTTCTTGCTAGTAGTAAAGTGTTATTCGCATATATTACATTGTTGATGTTCCTTCCTAAAATTTTCACACCTCTTTCCTACATATCTAATCCTGTTTTATATGTATGTTCTGTAAACAAGCCAAATACACAAGATGATAAAATGCAACCTTGCCTTTGGAAAACAATTTCATTTCTGTGTATTCTGTACATTCATTGGGACAATCAAAAACTTTTAGTTAGATTCTGAGAATTCATCTAAGTAAATTAAATATTGTAAATCATTACTTTTCAAGTTTCAAGAAGATAATAGACAAGATGAACAGGAAAAAAACACTGGGAAATGCAAGTCATGGTATGGCAGATCAAACACTGGGTTGTAGATATGCTATTGTTTGTTTTGTTTGCCGGGGGAGTCATTTTTGTGCATGCTGTAGCATATTTTTGCTTTTTTGGCTTTTTAAGTCCCTTCTGCTGTGTTTTTCAGTGTTTTTATGAGTGATGGTCACTCATTGGCCTGATAGGTGTATTGTGTCCAAATTTGGTGTCAATTCGTCCAGTGGTTTTTGAGTTATGTTAATCCCACAAACAAACATTACATTGGGTTGTTGTAGGATTTTGGATGTATGGCCATGTTCTAGAAGCATTCTCTCCTGACGTTTCACCTACATCTGTGGCAAGCATCCTCATAGGTTGTGAGGTTTGTTGGAAACCAGGAACATTGGGTTTATATACTGTATTTTCTGGCATATAAGACAACTGGGCGTATAAGACAACCCCCAAATTTTCCAGTTAAAATATAGAGTTTGGGATATACTTGCCATATAAGACTACCCTTTTTCCAACGCACACCAAATAAAAATTTAAAAAGATCAGATTTGATTTCAATATGATAATTTTCCTATTACTGTACCTCTTTCTTTGCCTCTCAGATCTCGCACATGTGCACTGAAGTCTTCAGGAGGGAGATCTGAGAGCAGAGGAGGAGGTATGGTAATAGGATACAAGGGCGGGCCAGACAGAGCCCAGAGCCACTCTATCTCTTTTTTCTATATCCTGGGCGCCCCGGACACCTGCAGTTTGCTCCACCCTTCACTTACACCTTCCCAGTGAGGTGCCCCTTCACCTCACTATCGGGATCACATTAAGTCCACAAATCCTGATGAATGGATTTTCTTCTACCGTACTTGTACAGCGTCACCCTTAATGCTTTCATAGTCGCTGCATACAGCAGGGACGTGGCCACTGCCATTTTTGAGCTCCCCCCACAATATGCGGCAATCACAGTTTCTCCAATCCGGATTGGAAGTTTCAGCACCCGTTCTATAAGACGATTCCCGGCATATAAGACGACTCCCACGTGTAAGACGACCCCTGACTTATAAGAGTTTTTTTAGTACTGGTAGCCAGATTTTGTTCATTTTCATGGTTTCCTCCTTTCTGTTGAAATTGTCCACATGCTTGTGTATTTCAATGGCTTCTCTGTGTAGTCTGACATGGTGGTTGTGAGAGTGGTCCAGCATTTCTGTGTTCTCAAATAATATGCTGTGTCCAGGCTGGTTCATCAGGTGCTCTGCTATGGCTGACTTCTCTGGTTGAAGTAGTCTGCAGCGCCTTTCATGTTCCTTGATTCGTGTTTGGGCAATGCTGCGTTTGGTGGTCCCTATGTAGACTTGTCCATAGCTGCATGGTATACAGTAGACTCCTGCAGAGGTGAGAGGATCCCTCTTGTCCTCTGCTGAACGTAGCATCAGAAACTTAGTGGATTTTGGTAAATGCCATTAACTGAAAGTTCTGTCTAACATATGTTCCTAAAACACACAACTGGTAGAGAAAATATACATTGGGTCTGAAAGAAATAAAGGCAATTGCACATTTTCGCTGGAATACTTTCTGTCTCAACTTTCAGATGTTACAAACCCAAACTTGTTCTACTACCATTTGATCTTACAATACAAAATATTATTTCATCAGCTGCTTGCTAACTTTGAGCAAACCTGCAAGAAGGAGAAGAGGCTCCAAAATGCTCATTTCCCTTTTGCCCCCAGGACATTTTGAAAGATCTAAAAGTGCTATGCACACATTGAAAAAAACAACAAAACCAAACCTCTAGCTATTGGATCACTATGTGAATGACTCCCAAGGCTTTATAATCTCATGAGTGGAACAGTCCATTTAAATACCACCAAAAGTTTGGATGACCCCACACCTAGTTAGCAATGCTTTCAAGTGACTTCACGCACTGATTAAAAATTATTTTTAGCAGAAGCAGGTTCATTTCTTACAAAGTGATTGATTAGAGTTATATCTGCATGTTCTTCTTTGTACCTTTAATTCTACCAGGAGTTTTTAAAACCTTACGTAAATTCAGAGCCTGGTCTCTTCTCTGGTTTCAGATTGTGTGCAACAGGTTCACATATATTCCCATTACAACTTGCTGATCAGTAAACATTGCTTATATAAATATTGGCATTGTCGTATTATATGATGGCATATGCTGAAAAGAATAGCCCCAGTGGAAAAAGTTGTGTCATATTTCATCTGTTCTTATAGTATGCCTGGATTTTTAATCTATATTACATTGTTAGCTCCACTAGTCACTTCTTTCCAGGATGAAGAGGAACCATTGGGGAGAAACACCCTTTGGGTTCGTTCACTTCACCAATTACCGATCCACTTCTTAGTAGCATTGGCTAGCTCACGTTCGACTAGTTTGCTTCAAGGTCATGGGGGACTCTGTTGAAGGCCTTGTCAAAGGTTGTGTCATATGTGATCTGCTCTTATATAGCATGTTTGAACTTTTTGGGACCCGCCTACCTACGTGACCGCATTTTGGTATATGAACTCACACGATTTCTCCGATCATCTGGAGAGGCCCTGCTCGCGCTCCCACCTGCATTGCAAGCGCGATTGGTGGGGACGAGTGAGAGGGCCTTCTCGATGGTGGCCCCTCGACTCTGGAACTCACTTCCTAATGACATCAGGCAGACCCTGGGGTGGCTCAACCATTACGCAAAGTAAGCACACGCAGTATAGTTGATTTTGCCCAGGGGCGCTCTTGAGGCGCTCTTAGAGGAAAATAGACCATGACATATGCAAGTTGAGGTCTCTTCCAACTCTTTGATTCTATGATTCTATGATTTAGGTCTGCTCATATGTTTCCACTAACGCCCCACCTCCTTATCTCATACATGTCCAGCATCATTTTAATTTTTTAATTACATTTATCCTAGTCATAGATTTTAAAAGTGTGTTGTACTATTGTCGATGCTCATGTTATTGTCTATGTGGTTTATTTTAATTGCATGTATTGTTGTTGTTATTGCTTGTATTGTTGTGTTGTGGGCTCGGACAATTTCAACAGAAAGGAAGAAACCATGAAAATGAACAAAATCTGGCTACCAGTATTAAAAAACTCAAAAATTACAACAGCAAAACAACAGAGGGGAAACAAACAGGCACATAAAATCACTCTCAACAAAAGATTCCCCCCAGGCACTTCCAAGCCATTGAATGCTAATCAAGGTGATCAGCTGAAACATTCACAGCTAGCCCCAGCAGACAAAAGTCCTTTGTCTCACCCTGGTCATTCCACAGATATATAAACCCATTTTTCCTACTTCCAACAGACCTCACTACCTCTGAGGATGCTTGCCATAGATGCAGGCGAAACGTCAGGAGAAAAATTGCCTCCAGAACATGGCCATATAGCCCGAAAACCTACAACAACCCAGTGATTCCGGCCATGACAATACAAGAGTTAAATTGTTTTCTAGTGAATGTCTGAGGAGGAAATTATTCTCCCAGCCATTGTTTATTATTGTAATATAAGTACAGTCATATATCAATATAGAAAAATGCAACTATAATATAATCTGTTTATATTACTTATATAAACTTCCCCTAAAATTAGTTTCTATTTTCTGCCTTTTAAGTCATTCATTCGGCAGTCCTATTAGAAATAGTGCTAGATCAAAATCCACTTTAGTTTTGAGCAAAGTGGGATTTCAGCCTTAGCTAAGCTTTCTAGCCACAACCAATTTTGTTTGATATTGGGATAGTAAAAATATTCCTTTTCACTATCTGCTCACATCTCTTCCAGCTTTGTGAAAGCAATTGGCAGCCCATCTATAGATAAAGTGTAAGCTCTATCAAAGCTAGAAGTTATTGGTTTGTGGTTGGTATTTTTGGTCTCACTCTCATTTTGTAAAATTTTGCCTACTGAAAGCTCCTGGTTACTTGAAAACTTGCAATGTTTTGTGCCTTTGATTGGGAAAACAAAGATATTATCCCAATATGCAGTTTGCGTTTTGTTCTTTTGCTGCCTATTTATTTAAAATGTCTGCCAAAACAGGATTTAAGGTAGCTTATAATAACTAATATACTTCATCAATATATTATTAATATATAATACCATTATATATTTATTATCTATATAAATTAAAATGTAATGTTTGTTTGTGGTATTCACAGAACTCAAAAACCACTGGGGCAATTGGCACCAAATTTGGACACGATACACCTAACAACCCAATGTATGTCCTTCACTCATAAAAACACTGAAAAACACAGCAGAAGGGACTTAAAAAGCCCCCAAAAGCTAAATGACGAAAAGCTAAATGACAATACAGAAAAAAGGGAAGAAAGTGGAGGGAAGGTGAGAAAAGAAAGAAAGAAAAGAGGGGAAAAGAAAGAAGAAAGAAGGAAAGGAGAAGATGGAGAGAAAGAGGGAGGGAAGGAAAGAAGGAAAGAGAGAAGGAAGAAAAGAGAGACAGCAGAAGAGAAAGAAAAAGGGGAAGGAAGGAAAGTTAGAGAAGGAAGGAAGGAGAGAAGGAAAGAAAAAAGGGAAAGGAAGGAAGGAAAGAGGGAGTAAAGGAAGGGGGGAATGTAGAGAAAGAGGGAGGGAAGGAAAGAAGGAAAGAGAGAAGGAAGAATAGAGAGACAGCAGAAGAGAAAGAAAGGGGGAGAATAAAGGAAAAAGAGAAGGAAGAAGAGAAGGAAAGACGGGAAGGAAGGAAGGAAAGAGGGAGGGAAGGAAGGAGGGAAAAGGAGAGAAAGAGGGAAGGTTGGCCACAGCAAAGCGTGGAGGGTACAGCTAGTATATAATATATAGCACAGTGGGTTAAACCGCCAACTACAGAAAATCTTGCAGACTGGAAGGTTAGCACTTCAAGCCAGGGGTGGGGTGAGCTCCTGTCGTCAGCCCTAGCTCTTCTGCTTGCCTAGCAGTTCAAAAACAGCAATGTTGTTGATAAATAGGTACCACTTTTGTGGGGAGGTAAAAGGCACTCCTGAAGACATGCTGGCAAGGCGTTCAAGGACAACAGACTCCTTGGCATGGAAAAATGGAACAGCATCTCCCCACAGCCTCCAGATGCCAGAAATGAAAAAAGAGGGAAGCTTTGCCTCTATGTACTGTCTTGTCTTTGTTAGTTTATATAACAGCATTGAATGTTTGCCATCAATTTACTTTTGTAATGTGCTTTGAGTCCCCTCGGAGAGATAGAACAGAATATAAATAAAGTATATTATAATATTATTATTAAAATAATTTAAAAGTATGGTATACTTTAAAAAGAACCCAAACCCTAAAAAACCTTAAACACTGTTTTCTTTAGTCCCTTTTGAACTGTAAAGTCTTTGTAATGAAATACCCCATTGCAAATTTTGTGGTTTTCATGACAAATCATCTTCACACATTAAAAAAATGGTATAACAGAGAGAAAGCTTGAATTCTTGCCCTAACATCTGCTCTTCAGTGTGAAAGGTACTTGCTGCAGTGATGAGCTATGACCATATAGAAACTGAGCAAACTATTTAAAGCTGTTTGTGAGAATAAGGCTTCTCTATATGCACAGGCAATTCCCAATTAAAGAGAGGTGTTCCTGCAACCATTGTAATAAAAAGGGACCTGTATAAACACGACAAATGGTCCCACCCATTTTGTTGTAATTGGGCCGAGCCTTGAGTACTCGTATCCTGTAACATATAAGTGTATTTTCAAACTTAATGAAGATTTTTTCCAACTGTTTTTAATTCTGGGATTCCTCAATGAGAATATAATTAGCAGCAAGCAATTTCTTTTTAGACAGTTTGGGCTCAATTATGTTTCTCCCCTCAATATGAAGTCACCAACTAGAGTTAGATGTAGACAAATCTACATAAAGCAATAATGAGTTACAATAGTCCTGAGCAATCTTTGAAAGTGTCTCCTAAAATATGCTGTAGGATCCTTGCAGCATGTGTTTCTTCTGCAATCCGTCACTCTAAATATGGAAAAGTATCCTCAAGGTAGACATATAAAAGAATTTGCAGTGCTATATATAGGGTTTCCATGGTTCTGACTGCTTGTTCTAACAGAGGTGCTCTGCTTTAGGGATGTAAAGTTTTACCTCTCCACTGCTTAATGGCTTTTCCTGAGTTTCCTTTCTTCTAGCACCATCTGGAGGTTCAACTAAGAATTTGCAAGGATTAAAAAAAACTATGGTGTTATTCAACAGATTCCACTGAATTTACTAACTAAATCAGTGGTTCTCAGCCTTCCAAATGCCGCGACTCCTTAATACAGTTCATATTGTGGTGACCCCCAACCATAAAATGATTTTCAATGCTACTTCATAACTCTAATTTTGCTACTGTTATGAATTGTAATGCAAATATCTGATATGCAGGATGAATTTTCATTCACTGGACCAAATTTGGCACAAATAGCCGATATGCCCAAATCTGAATACTGGTGGGATTGGGGGATTGATTTTGTCATTTGGGAGTTGTAGTTGCTGGGATTTATAGTTAACGAGCATTTTGAACTCCACCAACGATGGAATTGAACCAACTTGGCACACAGAACTCCCATGACCAACAGAAAATACTGGAAGGGTTTGGTGGCATTGATCTTGAGTTTGGGAGTTGTAGTTCACCTACATCCAGAGAGCACTGTGTATTCAAACAATGATTGATCTGGACCAAACTTGGCACGGATACTCAATATGCCCAAATGTGAACACTGGTGGAGTTTGGGGAAAATAGACCTTGACATTTGGGAGTTGTAGTTGCTGGGATTTATAGTTCTCCAACAATCAAAGAGCATTCTGAACCCCACCAATGATAAAATTGGGCCAACCTTCCCACACGGAACCCCCATGACCAACAGAAAATACTGTGTTTTCTGATGGTCTTTGGTGACCCCTCTGACACCCTCTCATGACCCCCAGGGTGAGAAATGCTGAACTAAATGGTTTTATAAAGTAAGCCAAGCATGAGAGTGAATGTAAGCACCCGTCCTCAAAAGGTCCATTAGTATATCAGCAATTATTCCTGTTCAAGTTACGCAAAGCCAATCAGGTGTCGTACTTTTCAAGCTTCAAGGTCCTTTTAGGGGTGTTAAGATCATTTTCAACAAGGGCCACGTCAGCCTTATGGTTGCCTTCAAAGGGCTGATGAATCCATGGACACAGAATCCGTGGATGAAGAAAGCCAACTATAAATGTTTACATCATAGTTGGTGCTCTTTAATTTTTACCCAATTTGGGTCCCCAGGTGTTATTGGGGGATAACTTCCATCACTTTCTGATTATCTGCCATACCAACTTGAGGATAATGGGAATTGCAAACCAACAGCACTTATGGCTCTGTGGTTGGGAAAGGTTAAATGACATTTTAAAGTCAGACATCATATTCACAAACCTTGTATCTAAATCAAAACCCCTCTTCTGACTAAACAAAATAAATTACAGCCTTCCAGATGTTACTGCAACTCCCATTAGCTCAGTGTTTCTCAACCTAGGGGTCGGGACCCCTGGAGGGGTCGCGAGGGGGGTTGCCAAAGACCATCAGAAAACATGTATTTCCGATGGTCTTAGGAACCCTTTGGCAGAGGCGGCCGAAAATCTCTCCGCCTGTCCTTCTCTACCTTTTTGGTGTTGGTGAACTACAACTCCCAGAATTCAAAAACATCCCCCCAACCCCATCAGTATTCAATGTTGGCCATGTAGGTAGTGTGCCAAGTTTGATGCAGATTCATCATGGACTGGGTTCAGAGTGTTCTTTTATTGTAGGTTAACTATAAATCCCAGCAACTACAACTCCCAAATGTCAAGATCTATTTTCCTCAGTGTTCACATTTGGGCATATTAAGTATTCGTGACAAGTTTGGTCCAGATCCATCATTGTTTGAGTCCACGGTGCTCTCTGGATGTAGGTGACCCACAACTCCCAAACTCATGCCCACAAAGCCCTTCCAGTATTTTCTGTTGGTCATGGGAATTCTGTGTGCCAAGTTGGTTCAATTCCATCATTGGTGGAGTTCAGAATGCTTTTTGGTTGAAGGTGAATCCCAGCAACTATAACTACCAAATGACAAAATCAATCCCCCTCCAATCCCTCTAGTATTCAAATTTGGGCGTATTGGGTATTTATGCCAAATTTGGTCCAGTGAATGAAAATACATCCTGCATATCAATATGTACATGATGGTTCAAAACAGGAGCAACATTACAGTTATGAAGTAGCAACGAAAACTATTTTGTGGTTGGGGGGGGGGGGCTTACCCCAACATGAGGAATTGTAGGGTTGCTGTATTAGGAAGGTTGAGAAACACTGCATTAGCTCTAGTTATGAAGCTTAATGATGAGGAAGACAGGAGTTATAATCCAGCATCGCGGGGGGGGGGGGGGGGGGGGGGGCACATAAAAGGACATGGCGGGCTGCATTTAGCCCGTGGGTTTAGCGTTTGACACGTGATCTATTTGATCAGTTGAGTACTAAAGCTGCAGTTGATTAATATGGTATCCAACTTTAATGACAGCTTCATAATTATTAAGTATGCTCTTAGCCACTTTATTTTTGGTGAGTTATTATAAGACAGGGAAGTCATTCCATATAACAACACTACAAATTCTTTGAAAATCAAACTCTAATTTAAAGTTCAAAATTTGAGGGACTCTGTATTTTGGAAACTTCTTACTCTTCTTTCCTACCTAGTTAAGTCTCCGAACCAATTTGAAATAAAGTCCTATTGCTTTGTTTTAAAAACAAAGTCATACTTTGGTGAAATGTTACATACTTTCGATGGAAAACAAAATACACAGTACATCACCACAGAATAGGAGTGCCTACTCAACATTTAATGTGCTTTGAATACGATTGCTTGAGAAAGTCAGTGACTGTTAATACATAGTACATTCATTATACTCAATATTTCCTACCTAGATTTTTGCATACTAATAAGTATATGCCCTGTAGGCTTTCTCTTGTGCCACTGCTGAATCTAGCTGTACTTGATTAACCCATTCCATAGAAATTACCATCAGGACTGCGGATTTGCTTTTAGTGTAAATCAAGCTTAAAGGTTTCTAACCTTCCGGAAATGGAGGCTAAGTAGGCTATGTACTATGCAATGCAAGCAGCAAACAATAAACCAAGATTTGGTCAAGACTGCACACTACATTTAAAACAGGTTGTGCATTCATCTCATTACTAAGAGCACTCAATAACAGGCACAGAGGTACCAACAAAGCAGATAATCAAAGGATTGCCACAAGGGAGGGGGAAACATCTGATACAGTAGTATTCGATGGTGACTTTAGAGACGACTTTTAGACTCTTCAGGGGTTGACCCATCTCCTGCATCTTGGTGAGCATTTAGTCATGCGCTGGACAGAAACTCAACGGCAGTTTCCTTTTCTTCAGTTAACTCTTTAGCTGTCAAATCCATCTTCTCACGGGAGAAGTCATTAATAGGAAGGCCTTCAACAAGCTTCCATTTTTTATCCTGCGAAGAATACATCAGAAAAATTGGAGCACATCAGATGTTAACTCTACAAGATTTATTTACTGTATAAATAAAATAAAAATTAAATTAAAAAATCCAGTTGTTAGTCCTAACCAGAGTAAACCCATTGAATCAATGGGAACTTGGAAATGCAACATTACATAAGTCTTCATGGTTTACAAGTTTTAATCCAGTGGTTCTCAACCTGTTGGTCCCCAGGTGTTTTGGCCTACAACGCCCAGAAATCCCAGCCAGTTTACCAGCTGCTGGGAATTCTGGGAGTTCTCAACCAAAACATCCGGGGTCCCATAGGTTGAAAACCACTGCTAATCTAACTGGGATTAACCACTGAATTTAGCCATAAATTCTGCAATTTTTTAAAACTTCAAATCCAATGTGAAGAAAATAGGCTAGAAATTAGATTTTGTCAAACTATGTTGTCATTCCATTTTTTGTCGGCATTAAAACAGTATTTTACAATTCAATGAGTTTGACCAAGAAATCCTTTATTTTATTTCATGAATTTCTCCGACAAAGCTGAAGGGTTGTAAAATGAACACAAGTGTTTCAGAAAAGTCTATGACTTGAATGCACATTCAGGGTCTGCGTTTACCAAGAGCGCATCCAACACATCAAGTGCTTTAGGAATAGTATTGAAACAAATAATAAAAAATAGTTTAAAAAAGGAATACTATTGAAACTGCTGCCATGTGGTACTTCACACCCACTGTATTCACAATAAACTGAGAGTGTGGCCCAGCCTGTAGACATTCCCTTTGCATAACATAGATTCAAAGGTGTTGGTGTTTTGTTGAAATACTATGATATGCTATGATGCCTACCCAAATGGAGAAAAGGCATCAGTATTTAAAAAAGCAAGGATCACATTTACATAGAAGGTTCAATAAGTGCGCTTCAAAAAAAATGTTACATACTTTTATAACAACAGGAAACGAATAGATCAGATCTTCCGGGATACCATAAGGATTTCCATCAGAAATTACACCCATGGAAATAAATTCACCCTTTGAAAAGTAAACACAAGAAATTAGGTTGGTGCTCCCTCTGCCCTCTTCAAAACATTAATTCAGACTATGGCTGGAATCCTGTTGTGACGTGTTTCTGTGGCTCAAGTTGTACATCAACTTATAGAACTGCCATGAATTTCAAGGAATACCATATTAGCATGAAAACAATGTTGTGTGTAGTTCTGTTTTCCAAAGTTGTGTAATTACAGGGCAGCCATTCATTCATCAAGCAGACGCAGTCTTCCCTTTCAGTTTTGATTTGTGTCAAACTCAAGGTCCACAGAGTAAATGCGGCTGGCTATGTCATTTTCTGATTTGGCCACAGTAGTCCACACTCTTGCTACATCTCAAATAGACTACTGCAACATGTTCTACATGGGGTTGCCTTTGAAGACTGTTCGGAAGCTTCAAGTAGTCCAACGGCAGCAGCCAGGTTGCTCACCGGAGCAGCATACAGAGAGAGGACATCCCTCCTGTTGTGCCAGCTCCATTGGCTGCCAGTCTGTACCGAGCACAATTCAAAGTGCTGACTTTAGCCTATACAATCCCTAAATGGTTCCGGCCCAGCTTACCTGTCCGAACATATCTTCCCCTATGAACCATCTCGGAGGTTAAGATCATCCGGGGAGGCCCTGCTCTTGATCCCACCCCCCTCACAGGCACGACTGGTGGGGACGAGAGACAGAGGCTTCTCGGTGGTGGCCCCTCGGCTTTGGAACTCCCTCCCCAGGGAAATTAGATCAACTCCCTCCCTCCTGACCTTCAGGTAGAAAGTTAAATCCTGTTTGTGGGATCAAGCGTTTGCACAGTAATTCGCAGTGCAACAACTAATTGCATTTCTCAGTGCAATAATGAACAATGACAATTGGAGTGGCTCCTGGAATATGCTTTTGGACTGTGTGTTTTTAAGTAATTATTTTAAGTGATATGTTTTAATTATGTGATTTTAAAGTTTATGTTGTTTTATTTTTATATGCATCAAGGCTTCGAATTGTGCCTCTGTTGCGAGCCGTCCTGAGTCCCCTTCAGGGTGAGAAGGGGGGGATCATACCCCCTAGGCCTCCCCCAGGCACGACAGACACAGAGCACAAAACATTAGGCAGCTTTTTACCTCACGACAGGGACACTTTGGAAAGAAAGCAGTAGTCAACATACCGTAACCATGAAAAAATAAAGTTAATAACAATAATAAAATTAAAATAAAAATAACAAAAATTGAAGAAAAAAGAAATTAATGCAGTCCAGAAACACTAATCAAAAATGAGAGAAAGATTCCTTAGCTGCTGCAATGGCGGCGGATGAAAGGAACTGAGGCAGTAGCCCCTCCCACTGGCTATATACTCTATGGGGAGGGTGGGCGTGGCTACCGCCTAGAAGTGTCTAATAAGTTTTCTAGAAAATTCCGAACTGTCTGCTCAGACGCAGGAAATACCATATGTGCGATTCACAGTTGACCACGATGGGAAAATAAATAAATAAATGCAGCCATCTGTCTTACTCATCATTAGGCATCATGACTAGGGCTGATCTGAGTGATACAGTAACATTTGTAAGGCTATTGTTTGTTCTGTTTGGTCAGGAGAGCGGTGTTTGGATTTTGAAACAGGGTTTGTGAATACTATGTCTGATGTTAAAATGTCCTTCGACCTTTCCACAACCTCAGACCTACGAGGGCTGTTGGGATGCTATTACCATTATCCCCAGTTCACATGGCAGGCAATAAAAAGTGATGGGAGTTGTCGTTCAATAAAATCCAGGAACCCCAAACTGGGTAAAATCTAAAGAGCACCAATCACTATGTAAAAAAACTATAGTTGGCCCTCTGTATCCATGGATTCTTCATCCATGGATTCAATGGTCCTTTGAAGGCGACCATAAAGCTGAAGTAGCCCTCAATGAAATTTAGTTTGACATCCCTGACCTAGTGGGTAGAGAGCTAGTTAATTGTTAAACAATGGGTGAACTCATGGCCTTAGCAACCATTTGCTGCTATGTTGGAATCTATTTATGCTATGTTGAAAGGGTATAGGAACGTGCATGTGGGAAAAATATTTCAAAAGGAAGGTTCTGCATCTTGCTGTTTCATTATGTTCTTTTAACCAAAGATCAAATTATCAAACTTTTTTTGGCCATATGTTGAACAATTTTAGCATGTCTACCCCACTGTTCATGGAAACATACACAGAACTATCTATTACCGATCAGATATTTGCCCAATATTAACTAAGTGAGCACTAATCGTGAAGAGCATGATCAAGGCCAACGTCTTCATGGACAAGGGGCAATGCTTACCTCTGGAGTACCAAACCAGATGTCTCTCACATGATCACAGATCGCTTTGGCTGCTGACATAGCACTTGACAGCTTCCTGGCCTTAATGACAGCTGCACCCCGCTGCTGAACAGTCTGTAGTATTGACAGATGGAAATTACTGGGTTATTTGTATTTATTACTGTACAAACTCAGTATTCTTAGGAAGCTCAAGACACAGAATGTAACTCTACTATCAAGTTATGGACCAATGACTACCCAATATATACTGAATTGTATAATCTGAAGTCAGAATAACTGTATCAAATCCAGGCTGAATGAGGTCAGGGTTCAGTACAGCTAAATCACAGGAAAACCATTGGATAACATCATGAAACCTTTTCACCTCATGAATACCCTCTTAGAATCAGAGCTGGAAGAGACCTAATGGGCTATCCAGTTCAACCCCTTGCCAATAAACAGGAAAATCACATTCAGAGCACCCCTGACAGATGGCCATCCAGCCTCTGCTTAAAAGCAATACGTAGGTAACAACATCTTGGGTTTGATTCAGATATTGTAAATCTTTATGTTATGGAAGAGGCACAAATACCTTGGTCCCAATCTTCTTACACAGCTTCATTACACAAGGTTGAGTTAATGTATGGGGCAAAACATATGTCCCTTGTGCAAGGTGGCAAAACTAAGATACCAACACTGATCACTTGATCAAATTATTCTATGGAATACAAGTAAATTTCAATCTTTCACTGAAGATAATGCCCCTAAAATATAACTTACTGTGATGAAGTCGCCCTTCAGCCAATTATCATTCTTCACGGCTTCATAAACTCCAACATCTTTCCCTTGCACTTTCACTTTGGCATGGTTAACATCTGGATATTGAGTAGAGGAGTGATTCCCCCAGATAATGCAATTCTTCACATCTTTGGCAGTTACACCAACTTTCAGGGCAATCTAGTTTGATGCAAAAGAGAAAATGTCTAATAACTGGAAAGTGTCCGACGTGTGATCCAATACAACAGCCAGCAGAGTGTCTGCTGTGGACTCATCTTGTGGTGTTTCAAATAATAATAACTTTATTCTTATACCCTGCCATCATCTCCCCAAAGGGACTCAGGCAGTTTACAAATGGGACAAAATGCCCACAGACACACATACAAAAAAATCCATCAAAGCAAAAACCCAAATTAAAATAAAACTTAGGTGATATATATTCAGATAAAAGCACGATTCAATAAAATATAAGAGTATAAAACAGCAGCGTTAAAACTCAATCAAAACAAAACTCAACAAAGTCAATTGCCAGTCAACAGAGCCTCCAACAAATGAATCATTTTTATGAAGCCTTTTATATGTTATTTGTGTCTCTAGTACCAGATTTTCTGTTAAAATGGAATGCTCAGGAACACATCATATTTTTGTTAACCGAGATATAACTGTACAGTACTTTCAAGATAGCTCATATTAAAAGAAAATGATGAGTGTGCTCTGGATATAGACGTCCATTCTCACCTGGGACTTTGCCCTGTTGTGGTCCAGACGAGTTAGACAGCTGAAATTCTCTTTTGGGATGGAGGGAGCAGACTTGGAAGCAATAAGGCAGTTGGTGTTGGCTGGATTGCCGACCACAATCACCTAAGAGAACAAAAGTTAGGCTTAATTACATTAAAGCTGTTGAACGGGTAATTAACAAAGGTCTTTCTATCATGTAAAATTTTTTACACAAGATGAATAGCAATAGTCAAAACAGGAATTTAGTTACCTTGTGAAACACGGCAGTGAGTCACCAGTACCAAGAAAGCATTAAAACTACAGGCAGTAGTTACAAATTTGGGGGAGGGGGTGAGACAATAGGAGGTGAGAGGAAATCTACCCCTAGGAAGAGAAATCCACTCCTGTAAGAACTACCATGGGAAAAAGGTATCTCCACTGAAGCTTTCTGACCAATCTTTGTTTCCATGACATGCCAAATTTTTCAAAATCCAATTCTCACAGGGACAGAAAGTGAAGTGAAAGCTCCTAAACAGGGGTACAGACAGCAAACCATAGGGTGCAGGGGTATTAACCCTTCTTTATACTATCCCAAACTAAGAAAAAAGGTTTTGGCTTCAATTACACATCAAAATGTACCTGTTCCAACATATATACAAATCCAGTTTTAAAAGCAAACTGACAGAACCTGTCTTGTTCTGTATACAGGAACTGCCTGTATACAAATGTGAAGACTGCATTATATGAAACACATGGACTGAAAATATATAATCTAGCTTCTCACACTTTTTTTCAGACATTTTAGAAATGAGAAGCTATACTTATCATGAATGTTCTGGGATGGCAGTACAAGCTATCCACATTACTAATGGGTTAATTTCTGTCAAATTTGATAGGGAGCGTATTAAATAAAATTTGTTTGGCTAAAGAGGGGAAGAAAAAAGTAGGAATATTATCATTAGACATTTTCAAAGCATTTCATTGTGTGGAATGGGAGACATTAAGGGAAATTATGAATAAATTTGGAATGGAAAATAGAATAAAAGGAATTTTAGAACAATATTACTCAAGAAACTCAGCAGTGGTAACTATAAATGACGGAGTGACAAATGAAATAAACGTGACAAGAGGAACAAGACAAGGTTGCCCTTTGTCGCCAAACCCATTCTAATGGATGAGCTGAATAAGGGTGGAATGACTGAAAATGAATTGCATCGACAATTCCTTTGTATAAATATACTGTACATTGGTAAAAAGGAGGGTCCATTAGCAATGTAGGTTTACCTGGCTCAAACTTGCACAAGTTGGGATTAATCAACCAGGTTGCCAGTTCAGATATTTTTCTTGCCGAAATAACGGCAACTAAAAATATCCCCTTAAACTGTAACATCTTTAAAGAAGCTTTTCATAATGGCTAAATAAGTAACTTAATTAATGTGTTTAATACCAAATTTAAGTCCCGCGTTGGAAATCTGTGGACTAGTGGAAGCAACGCTAAAGTTGCTCCTCCTAAAAATCTTTTAAAGTGAGGCTGCCCCAAGAAAGCCATGCATTATATTTAAGTCAACTGATAATGCATCTCTTTTAGTATGTTTGGTCTCAAGCCCTTCTTTAACTCCTCTTGTAAGAACTCCAATGTGTGCATAATCTGAACATTGCCCATTTTAATTATTCTAAATTGGCACCACTATACGAAAGTTTTCCAAGTTCTGTTGTGTAAGTATATTCTGTGTTGATTACCTTGTGGAATCCAGAATATCTGCAATAATATTTGCAGAGTAACCTCATTGTTCTAAACATCTCCTTTTAAAGTCCCTGCCACTAGAGTCAACCAATCTGGATTTGGATGATACACTGGTCCCTGACACTGCAGATCACGCCATTTTAGTAACTGATGTGGTGGATCTATTGCCAATTGCAGTGACTGGAGAAACCATTGCTTTCTTAGTCAAAAGGGAGTTATTAATACTACATGAGCAGAATTTTAAAAGAAATTTCTGTAAAAAAAAATTGCCCATAAAACTGATGTAAAATCGAAGGCTAGTGCACTTGGAATGGAAAAATATTTCTAATTCTTTACAAACAAATCTATGCAAAAGGAATTTCTAAACTTGCTCAACTGAATGTATACTAATCTGTTCCAGTTGAGATAGCCTGCCTGTACATTTAACTTACTCTGGAGAGAAACTGATCTTGACTCAAAAATCCTCTTGGTCTATTTGAACAACTTGTTTGATTCCTGTACTATCATGCGGTCTATCACCCCTTGAGGTGATGACTCCAAAGCATTTATACAAAGGTCATTAAAGCGAACCTCAATGTTTCCAACTCCCCAGATTGTGTATTTTGCTTTTTGTCTGTCACTCTCCACCATCTCTGGCTGACCAAAGCAGTGTGATCTCCAGCTGGTGAAGCTCACTTCTGTCATCACCTGTACTTAGTCCTGATTCAGTAATGGGGGGCCCTTTGCCTACATTCAAACCGAAAGCAACTACATAATGTAACTGTCCAGTGAAGGAGTCACTAAAAAGCATTTAGATGGCTGCCTGTTCAGCTGGCATGTAGGAATTAAGTCATTAGTAAAGTGGATTGCTCCTCTGTACCACCCTGAGATTAACTTTCATGACAATTTCATTGTCCATTTGAACAGAAACAATGTTCATTTCTCAAAATAGTTAATAACTTAGTGTTCTTAATACAACTACTGGCATGTACAGTATATGTAGAGTTTCCAAAAGATACGAAAGCCATCTGAACAAATTTTACAGGAATAAAAAAATGTGTTGAGGATATGCATTCTTTTGTTACAAAATGCAATTTTGATTTGGTACATTCTGATAGTTTTGATCTGTACATAATATTTTACTCCTAGCCAACAATGTGCTGTCATCTTTAGCTATTTTTTTTAAAAAAATGTGAATTTGGTACCTTTTGGAAACAAACTCCACAAATAGAAAATATATATCATCAGAATTGTCTTTTTCTTTCTTTTAAAAAACACAGGTAGATTAGAAAGACATTTCTAAAAATGTTAAATTTGTCCTAGCGTGATATTGATTTGAATTTAAAGTATGTTTTGAATGTTCACAGCACTTCATTTATTATAGCAGTCCTGTAAGGGATAATCAGTAATAGTAATAGTAATAGTAATAGTATCTCTATTGCAGTTGTGGAGCTACCAAATTCTCAAATTCTCATATTGCAGTTCTCCCCCCCCCCCCCCACACACACACATTATAATAGTTTTATTCACCTTAACTGTCTTCTTTGCATACTTATTCAGTGCTGCGCCTTGGGACTTAAAAATTTTCACATTAGCCTTGAGAAGATCTTTCCGTTCCATGCCCTCTTTCCTTGGCATGGAGCCCACTAGGATGGCTACATCAAGGTCTTTGAACGCCACATCTTCTTTGTCAGTTGCAATTACCTCTATAAGCAGATAGGAAGATAACAGTAATTATAACAGACAGATAAATTAATGCTAATATTTTGAGAGGAAAATGTCAACCCTATGGAAAAGGTGTCAATACAGTATTATAATCCATGCTGGCATTAACTGATTCCTGTTTGAATATACGCTAGAACAAAACATCGTTTTCTGCCCGTCTTTTTACATTTTTAAAATTTCCCATCTCCCCCACAGAACAAGGACTGAAAGCAGCTACAAAATTAAAATGTAATGTATGATAGATAAAACATTAAAAACACTGAAAAGATTATTGTTAAATAGTAATTAACATTCAATTTAAATAATCCATTAAGAAATTCAAAAATTAATCAGCAGCATCCATGCTGTCTGAGCAGGCAAATAGGATTCTTTGAGAGTTGAGAACTGCCACATGTATTTGACATTCTTGCCCTTCTGGTTTGTCAAAAATGCTGGAGGGCAATTGGCTGAATGGGTAAAGGCAGTGCTAGAAGTTAATCAAAAGCCAGAACATTTAAAAAAGGGTTCAATCTGTACAGGACGAGGTCACACACTTCCCGAAGACTCAGACTTGCAGCTTAGATGTACTCATGAATTCAATCCTGAGCCTGGGAGCTTAGATTTTGCCATGAATGCTTTTGCACAGTTAAGATTTGTGCGTCAACTCACACCTAGAGATGCCAGATCTAGCTGCAATGAATGACACAAGCTTAGTTGCATCCTGATTCGACTTAGTCCTGATTCGACTAAGGTAATGCCCTCAATATGAGGCTGCTTTTGAAAAGTGTTCAGAAACTTCAGCCAGTCCAAAGCACTGCAACCAGAATGTTAACTGGGTCTGTTTATAGCAGTTGTATACAAGCAGCAGCCCTCAAGGGGTTTCGGACTCCAACTCCCAGAAGTCATAGCCAGCTTGTCCAATGGTCAGGAATTCTGGAAGCTGAAATCCAAAACACCTGGAGGGCCACAGGCTTACAGATTATGTTTCTAACTTTAATTTTATCATCAGTTTAATTACATTTTAATTAAAACAATCTACTCGGAAGACATTGTCAAATGACTCCAAAAATTGATTGTATCTTGCCTTCGTCATCTCATTTTATGAAGTGACTGTTTAGCTACATTTGTTTGTTTCAACTGCTGTAAGCTACCTTGAGTCTCAAACTGAAAGGAATGCAGGATATAAACAAATATGGTGAAGGTAAAGAGCCCTTCATTAGAAGTTGCTCCTGAAAGCTCATCAGAACAAAAAGAGTATTTGTCTGCTATGAGAAGAATAACAAGAAGAGGGTCCCTCTATACTCCTTAGGAAGGTTGAAAGGCTAGGAGAAACAGCAAGAAAACTCACTCTGGTGTTCTCAACAGATAAGAATGGAGCCAAGACAAAGGCTTCAGCCAAAAGAGCTGTTTCATACAGCTCTTCAAACAGCCAGGATCAAAAAATATGCTTTATAGGTAACAACTGGCACTTTAATTGTCATAGAATCATAAAGTGAAAAAAGCCATCCAGTCAAACCCCCTGCATGGCTAGGAAACAGGTCTTTGCAAGCATACAACATAATTTGAATTTTTTACTATATGGGCCTTCTTATGGCACCATAGTAGTTTACAAAATAGATTTTTTTAAAAAAAAAACTGATATAAAATAGAATTCAAACAACAACAACAAACTACAACAAAAAGGCAGAAGAAATTGTGTTGCTACTTATATAAAATAAGCAGCAATATTATCCAGTACCATAAAGCAATTTCATCACTCACTGATCAGTTTACTAGGTGAGTAAAAGAGGTCTTCATCATCAAAATTAGCTGTGCTACAGTGATATATAAAATAATAAATCAGCATGAAACAAGTTGAAATTAGTCTCTCTGTAAAGTAGTACTAGTTCATAATTTAAACATTAAAACTGAATCATCTGCATCACTTCAGCTACAACTACTACTTGTTTTTTTCAGCCACTGAAGATTAAACCTTCTAGGGTTGCACTGACTGCCTTTCAAACCTAGCACCTTGCTCCTTATGTAAGCTGATATCCTTTTACAAAATGGCAACTTGATATCTACAGTATTAAATAATGTTGCAAAACAGTACAACAGTACAGTATCTTATGCTGACCCATTGGCCTATAGACTTTGAACCATAAACATAAAGATAGCATATCTTAGGATCACCCTACTAAATTTTGATATTTTTTCACCTGTTAACAGAGGAAGAGCACAATCTTGCAATTCCATAAGTACACCATCCAATACAGTCATCATGGGAGTGATATCCAACAGAACAAGACTAAGTTGCTGCAGAGAGAAATTGACAAATGTGTAAATTAGTTAACTCAATAAATATCTGAGGATAACAAAGTACAGAAAAATTGACTGTTTCTATAGATAAAACCATATGGATTACCATATAATGAAATATAAAATGCCAACATGTTGAATTCTCATTTACTGTTCTTCACCTGAAACACATACAGCAAGCAGCATAATCATGGAATTTCCCCCCTCCATAATGAAACTTCAGTTCTATTAAAGAATCCGAAGTCAAGTAAGTATAATTCAGTGACTTATTCTTGCCATCTAGGTTTGATACAAGTTTACAAAGTGATCCTTGGATTATTCATTACTACTTACGAGTACAATTAAATTCCTTTTATCTATTACCTGATCTTTGCCAAAGACATCACCCTTAGCAATGCCGTAGAGCAGAGAATAGGCTATCTGTCCAGCAGCACCAGTCACCAGAACTCTGATTGGTTTAGACTGCAATAGAAAAGATATTTTAAGTTTCAGTAATTAGTATCAGGCTGAATTATAGAGTTGGAAGAGGTCACAGGGCCATCTAGTTCAATCCTGTCATGCAGGAAAATACAGTCAAAGCACTCCTGGTAGATGGCTGTTTAATAATTGTTTAATAACTTCCTGAAAAGGAGTCTCCATCACATTCCAAGAAAGCATATCCCACTGCCAAACAGCTCTTACCATTAGGATGTTCTTCCTAATATTTAGGTGGAATATCTTATCTTGTAATTTGAATCCATTGCTTCATATCCTAATCTCTACAGCAACAGAAAACAAATTCCCTCCCCTCCTCAATGTGACACCCTTCAAATATTTAAACATGGCTATCATGTCCCCTCAAAACCTTATTTTCTTCAAGCTAAATATACCCAGATCCCTAAGCAGCTCATAGGGCTCATCTTCTAGAATTTTGATAATTTTGGTTGCCCTTCTCTGGACCTGTTCCAGCTTGTCAATATCCTTCTGGAATTGTGGTGCCCACAACTGGTCACAGTATAGGCGTCATACTCCTATGTGATACAGCCTAGAATCATATAAGCTGCTATATCATAATGCTGGCACATGTTTAGCTTGTGCTCTATGAAAATCCCTAGCTCCCTTTCACATGGATTATTTTCAAGACAGTGCCACCCATTCCATATTTCAGCAAAGTCTAGTACATTTCTCCCTGCTGAAATTCCTTTTGCTAGTTTTGGTCCAGCTCTCAAATCTGTTAAGGTCCTCTGGATTTGGTGTCATCTGCAATTTTAATAAGCAAGCCCTCTATTCCATTATCCGTGTCATTGATTAAGATGTTGTACAGTACTGGGCCTAGAGCAGAGCCTTGTAGCACAACACTGGTTCCTTCTCTCTAGAATGAAGAGAAGCCATTGGTTAGCACTCTTTAGGTTTGGCCAGTCAACCAAATCCCAATCCACCTCATAGTAGCATTGTTTAGCTGACATTTTACTAGCCTCTTTTTGAAAATGGCATGGGGAATCTTGTCAAAGGCCTTACTGATATACTATATCCACAGCATTCCCTTCATCTACCAAACTTGTTATTTTATTTAAAAAAAGAGACAAGGTTCATCTGGTAGTATCTTGTATAGCTGCGTAGGTGCAATGATCTTCAAGGTGACTGTCTACTTAAGACGACCCAAGAATTTAAGTTTTTTTGGGCAAGGAACATTCAGAGATGGTTTTATCAGTTACTTGTTAAATGTATCAACCTATATGCGAGCATGGTATAGACACATAATGAAAATATGTGCTTAAGCACTAGCTGAAGGACACTGAATAGCCAATGACCTAAATTTTACTGACAATCGCATATTAAACAGACCCTTATAACCAGTGGGGTTTTTAAAGAGTTGACTTCCTATTCAGCAGTTGATTCAATGGATTTAATCTACATCCAACAGCCATTAAGATCCAGGTTGACCTTGTAGTCCTAAAATAACTTGAACAAATTTTCTCCTGAAAAAATGTATAGAGTTTTCTAAGTGAAGGGAGAAGAGATTGTGAAAGGAAGTTTGCAGGAGTGAAGAGATGGTAAGATGTAAGGACAAATGACTTCCTAGAATCTAGAAAACAACCAGCAAAAGCAATAAGTATCCCAATCTACAAAACAGTGACATGAATTTGATCTCTATCTTAAAATGACTAAGAACAAAACTTTCCAAATTTTTGCATACTATACAGGAGCCACCATTAAATGCCATAAACCATACTTGAGAGCAGGGAGGGTAAAAAATGGGGCCATAAAAGTAACTCATAACCCCTAGGCTAAAGCATCAGACAAATCAGAAAAGCGAGAAAAAAAAGCGAGTTGCACAGTAACTCAGAAAGAAATGCACAGAAACAAGAAACATTAGGAATAGTACCTGACATGGCCTTGTTTGCTTGCCCAAGATACGCAAGCTTTAGCACTATGGGCCCATTCCAGTTGAAATAGCAGAAAGCAGCCTGACAATGCTAGGGCACATCTTTGCAGTACAGAAACTCCAAGAACAGGCCACAAAGATTGTGTGATCTTTGATACAATCAACAGGGCACAAACAGTATATATTAGATGAGGATAACATGCTATACTGCAATACCTACTAACTACAGAATCACTAGTTGTGAAAAAAAGTATTTTAAAAAGAAGCCATTCCAGTTTTAACCACACAGGGAAAATATTAGTTTACTAGACCTACTAGAAAGGAAAATAACTATAATGAACAAGCTGCCAACAAAAGCAGCTGACGGTTTCTCACTACAGCTGTTTCCCCATAATCTCCAGTACAAGATTTAATCCTGATGATGTCAGAGAACTGGTCTTATTCTTAAGTAAAACCAAAGTAGCATACTAAATACAACACTTTGTAGCATTTTAGACTACACAAACTGGTAATATCTAGCTTTGGAAAGATATATGGATAAATAACATTCCTGCCTAATTGAGTTACAAACTGCAGGTCATTCATTGCTAATGAGGATTTGCCAGTGGTTTCTGCAATTGTAACAGCTTTGTGATTAATATGCAACAACAATTTACTTTATGTCTCTAATTAGAAATTGTGATCAAGTTTCAACACGTTGACATTGCAGATCCTACAAGATATGGAAATGCAACGTGCCTCCTTGAAGAGAAACATCCTAGAGATTCTTCTGCATCACACAGCACACACAGAAAGGTGAATGAGACATTCTCCTTGGGTTAGCCATGCAAGTCCTTCTGCAGCTGTTCCCTCAAGTGCCATACAGCCAAAACCTAGGTTTTTTTGCATCCTTCAAGGACATCTAGTTTGAGACGATGTGCCTGTGTGCTCATGCGCACACCCACTCACCCCTGCAGGCTACCTATGTGCTTCTTTTAATGAGTATAAGCAGCGGCAGATTTTGTAGTTTAGGAATGGTTCTACGCAGTACTAATAAGAGATAGGCCCCTAACATATAAAATCCAAACTATCTGCTTTGATAATATGGGTTATATGGAAGTGTAGAAGGGGCCCTAGAGCAGCTATACCATCTCACTTCAGCTGTAGAGTCAGTAAAGGCTCAAGACTTGTCACAAAACAACAACCACCTAACCTTTTTGTTCCATTTTGTCCCCTATGCTGTTTAACATAATACATGAAACCGCTGAGAGGTCATGCAGAGTTTTGGAGTACAGTTCCACCTGTATGCGGATGACACCCAACTCTACTACTTTCACCTAATGCCCAAGAGGCTGTTCTGACCCTAAATCAGTGCCTGTCATCTGTAATGGACTGGATGAGGGCAAACAAATTGAAATTAAATCCAGTGGCCAGCTGGAAAACAGTCCAGGGAATAGGGATCCAGGCGGTGCTGGATGAAGTTACACTCCCCCTGAAGACACAGGTCCACAGTTTAGGGGTCCTCCTGGACTCGGTGCTCAACTTGGAGGCCCAGGTGTCGGTGATGGCCGGGAGGGCCTTTGCACAATTAAAACTTCCAGATCTGGCCAAGGTGATACATGCCTTAGTTACATCCCATCTGGACTGCTGTAACACGCTTTACATGGGGCTGCATCTGAAGAGCAATCAGAAACTCCAGCTCATCCTAAGACCTGCAGCCAGGTTGCTCACTGGGGCTGAATGCAGGGAGTGGACAATCCCTCTGCTACAGCAGCTCCACTGGCTGCTAGTCTGGCCTTTAAAGCCCTAGATGGTTCAGGTCCAGGCTATTTGGCCAGTCGTATCCCCTGGGCCCTGAGATCTTCAGGAGAGGCCCTTCTCTTGGTCCCACCTCCATCTCAAGCTTCGTTGCTGGGAACGAGAGAGCGGGGCTTCCTTCTTGGTGGCTTCTCTTCCCAGAGAAGTCAGAATGGCCCCTTCCCTGCTGTCCTTCCAGCAGCAGGCTAAAACTTTTTATTTCAGGCAGGCTTTTAAATATGAAGGTGTTTAAGATTGTCAGGGTCTGGTGTGATTTTACATGCTTTTAATGATGTTATAACTGTTTTAATACTGGTATATTTTAAGCTGTATTGCAATGCTTTTAGTTGTGAGCTACTTTGAGTCTCCTAATGGAGACAAAAAGTAGGATATAAATAAACATAATGATAGTAATCACATTTTATTTATTTATGAAATGAAATGTATACCCCGCCTTTCCCCTGTAAAGGGCCCAGCTTGTCTATTTTAACGTTTATTGTACTGTAGGTTGTATGCTGTATGTGTAAAAGGTGTTTGTCAAGTGTTTTGACACAGCCAATGGGCTAATCAATAAAATGTACTACTACTGTATAAATATTAGCAAATACTGTGAAACACTAATTAAAACCCCAATAAAATACATGAAAACCACCCTGATAATACATTGGAAGGCTTTTTGCCTCTTCCTGAACACCAACAAAAGGGGTGCAGATCCAATCTCCCCTGGGAGGGCATTCCAAAGAGAGGAATAATAATAATAATAATAATCATCATCATCATCATCATCATCACAGAAATAATAATAAAAACACAATCCAGAGCAGAAGAGAAAACTGGCAAAAGAAGGCTCCCCATGGACAGCTTCTGGCAAAAATTGAGAGCCAAACTGACAAAATTGGAACTTTGAAAAAGGAGAGGGAGGGCCTGATTATGGCCGCTCAAGAACAAGCCATTAGAACCAATGCCATCAGAGCAAGAATTGAAAAGTCGATGACAGATCCCAAATGTAGACTCTACAGGGAAGCAAATGAAACAATAGATCACATCCTCAGCTGCTGCAAGAAGATCGCGTAGACAGACTACAAGCAGAGGCATAACAACGTTGCTCAGATGATTCATTGGAATTTGTGCCACAAATACCATCTCCCTGCGACAAAGAACTGGTGGGATCACAAGCCGGAAAAAGTTACAGAGAATGAACATGCCAAACTCCTCTGGGACTTCTGGATTCAGACAGGCAGAGTTTTGGAGCATAATACTCCTGACCTCACAATTGTGTTAAAAAACAAAGTATGGATAGTCGATGTTGCAATCCCAGGCGACAGCAGGATTGAAGAGAAGCAACTGGAAAAGTTGACACAATATGAGGATTTAAAAATTGAACTGCAAAGACTCTGGCACAAACCAGTAAAGGTGGTCCCAGTGGTGATCAGCATACGGGGTGCAGTGCCTAAAGACCTTGGCCTGCATTTTAACACAATCAGTGCTGACAAAATTACCATCTGCCAGCTGCAGAAGGCCACCTTACTGGGATCTGCACACATTATTCGCTGCCAATACATCACACAGTCCTAGACACTTGGGAAGTGTCCGATGTGTGATCCAATACAACAGCCAGCAGAGCGTCTGCTGTGGACTCATCTTGTTGAGTTTCAAATAATAATAATAATAATAATGATGATGATGATGATTTTTTTTGTCGTGTCAGGAGCGACTTGAGAAATTGCAAGTCACTTCTGGTGTGAGAGAATTGGCCGTCTGCAAGGACGTTGCCCAGGGGACGCCTGGATGATTTGATGTTTTATCATCCTTGTGGGAAGCTTCTCTCATGTCCCCGCATGAGGAGCTGGAGCTGATAGAGGGAGCTCATCCACCTCTCCCCGGATTCGAACCTGCGACCTTCAGTCCTGCCCGCACAGGGCTTTAGCCCACTGCGCCACCGGGGGCTCCTAATAATGATGATGACAATAATAATAACAATAGTAATAGTAATAATAACAACTAGATGTTTCCAATGAGTTCTCCAGCTAACTGGCAGTTACAGCATAGGATATTGGGCCATTCTGGGCTTGCTTTTGCTACAACCTGCTTCTCATCCAATACTAAGTTAATTTCCATCACACCAAGGACTTGGGAGGATTTAAGTACTCAAGGCCAAGTGCCAGCTTTTCCCACACTTCTAACTCTAACTGCAATCCAGTCTAAGAGCATTCCTAAAGTAAAGGAACTTATGTAGTGATTTGAGCGTTGCAGACCAGGGTTCAAATCCCTGCTCTGCCAGGGTGACCTTAAGCAAGTCAGGACCCTTCCACACAGCCATATAACCCAGAATATCAAGGCAGATGATCCACAATACCTGCTTTGAACTGGGTTATGAGTCCACACTGCCATATAATCCAGTTCAATGTGGATTTTATACAGCTGTGTGGAAGGTGCCATACTCTAAATCTCAGGGCAAGGAGAACCCCCCCCCCCCCCCCCCCCCCGCCGCAATCAAATCTGGTCAAGAAAACCCCCAGAAGGCCTCACTGCAAGCAGGAGGTGAAGCCCATTTCTCTCCCCCCCCCCCTCTTCTGTTCCCCTTCTCCCTCTGTCAGGAGAGAAGGACGTGTCCCTCATTCCTCCCGGTCTTCCCCGCCCTTCCCTCTCAATGAGCCCGGCCCCACGAACCATGGCGACGAGACGAGGAAAGCAGCCGGCCCCACTAACTGATTGACTGACTCCTCGGGGTCACCTCTGCGCTCAGTCACCTCTCCCAGCAAGACGCGAGAGGAGAAAGCGCCGCTCCAAAGGCAGTCAAAAGGGGGCGGAGGAAACCGCCGCGCGCTCACACGCCCCCGCCCCCTCTGGTAGTTGTAGTCTTTGCTCTCACTCCACGAGGCGGCGCTGAGCGAAACTCCAGGCTCAAAGGAACTACCATTCCCACAATGCACCGAGACCGCTCTCTGCTCTCCGTCCGTTAATAGGAGAAAGGAGGGGGGGAAGGATCTGCAATCGATGACGCTTTTGCGCTGTGCTTGACGTAGCAGTCACGCGCTACTTGAGAGGCGGCAGTGAAGACGCATGCGCAAAAGGGGGTGGGTTCTTTGTTCAGTTCTTTCAACTCAATAGAAGACTGTATATATGTATACACTTGTGTGTGTTTCTATTAGTAATTGAATCGGAAATTTACATAATTTTCTATGGCATAGCTTTCATGCAGTTAATTGTAAAATAAAATGTCCTAATCTACTTCAGGATAATTAACACACTAATGCTTTTGACCCCTGTCTAGGCCTCTTGACATTGAAGCAAAAGTGTAAAATAAGGGAATGTGGAAAGGCCATGCAGCCTGATCCTTTGCAGAGTCCTTGGTCTTCTAGGGCGCTACCACACAGCCATATGTAAACAGGACTAAAGACCGTTAGGCCGTTGGCAGAGGGGAAAACCTTTCTGTCCCACCGCTGCCACCAATGTAAGGGTGATTGAAGGACCAAGGTGTCCCTTAACACCTGTGTGACAGGAATTTTGTCACCATCACCTCAATTGTATTGTTTGAGGAAACAAAGGTGTGAATGTGTTCGAGGCAATATGCACCCTGGCTTCAGTTCTTCTTTATTAGCTCCTTGCCTTGCTGACTGGACTGTAAAGAGGTTTTTAGGCTGACTTGGTTTTCACTGAGTGTGACAGACTGAGGCAGACACCAGTTAAAGATAAACTAGGAACAAGTTTATTAAACTTTAAGAATATGTCAACTCATAGAATGAGTGGTACACACGCGTAATTCAGTTACTGAGGCTTTGGCTTATTAGATATGAGACTTCCACAAAAGGTGTAGCTTTAACTTGAAGTGAGTTCTCTTCTCCACACTATTCAACTCTTTGAAACAGTGTGTTCCTGAGATCAGTCCCCCTGACTGTCTCACAGAGTAACAAGACTTTCTCCAGTCTATTCTTCAGGGTAATAAGCTCTCTTGTACTTTCTATTAATACAAGTTGACAAGTCTTCCTCACTGACCCTCCAAGTACAGTAACACTGAAGCCCTTGTCCCTTTCTTATTCCCTGACTGCTTGACTCACTCTAAAGCTTCCTTCTCCCTGTCTAAATCCTACTCTGCTAAAATCCTACTTCTCTGTTCGTTAGAACCCTTCTCTCCTCCTGTCAGAAGTGACAGACTTTTTCACTCACACCCAACTCCTCCCCTTGGCGCTTAAACCAATCAGGAGTCGGCTGACTCCTCCCCTGCTTACTTGCCTCTCCCAAGATGTCAGCTAATTCTAAGCTACTCTCTCAAGATGGAGACTCAGCCCACTGACTCTTAGGCTTCGGCCTAGCCGGCAAAGGTTAGAAGTTATTACACCATACAACCCAGAATATTAAGGCAGCTAAATCCACACTATCTGCTTTGAACTGGGTTATCTGAGTGCCCCTCCAGACAGGCCCTATATCCCAGGATCTTATCTCAGCTTTTCTGTTTATCCCAGATTATCTAGCAGTGGGTACTCATATAATCTAGTATAATGCTGAAAACCTGGAATCGGATCCTGGGATATAGGGCCTATCGAGAAGGGCCCTGATTCCACACTGCCATATTATCCAGTTCAATGTGGATTTTGTACAGTTGTGTGGAAGGGGTCCTAGTTCTAACAGGCGGGGATATTCTGACCAGGCCAAGGTGACTCCTTAGGAACCACTGCCATCTAGGGGCCCTTTCACACAGCCCTATATCATGACAAAAAATCCCACAATATCTGCTTTGAACTGGGGGCATGTCCAGACAGGACCTTTATTGCGGTAACTCCCAAAATAAAGTAGGGGCTGCCCAGACAATGTCTGGAACGTGCAGGATAAATCCACTATTTCCGGTTTGTGGAATACTGCAGTCCAGACAGTATTCCCACAGTTTACCGGGCTAAATAAGTGGGAATACCCACCCCCACCCCCAAGCCTTCAGAGCTCTTATAAAAGTAATAAAAACTTACCAGGCCTTCATTACAAGCCTTGGCTGGCTTTCCCAGCATGTAGAAATAACACACCAGGAGAGTGAGGGGGGAGGAAGGAGGAAAATCATTTCTATGTGCCAGGAGAGACGGACGAGGCTTCTAATGGAGGCCATGTAAGTTTTTATGACTTTTCTAAGAGGTAGGGGCTTGGGAGGAGGGGTGTAGGACCTCCGGATGTTCTCTCGGGCTAGTCCCGAGAGAACATCTGGACACCCACTCCAGAAAGTGCGTGCTTTTTAGGGTGGGCGTGGACAGGCCCCCAGGAAAAACTGCATTTTTTTAAACGCGGATTCTCCTGAGATAAAAGGCCTGTCTGGATCCGGCCTGGGTTATCTGAGTCCACTTTCAGAGAATGTGGGATTTTCTGCCTTGGTATTCTGGGATATAGCGCTGTGTGGAAGGGCCCTAATTTCTTGTTTAGCTCTGAGGCAGATGCTTTCAAAACTTGCCCAGGACACTCTTTTCCTTCAGCACTTTTATCCTGATCCTTTTAAAATAAAGATGTATTTGACCCTTAAGGGCCCTTCCTACTCTACTGGTTTTAATCTATTGTTATATGCTGTTTTAATTATGTATTGTATTTTATATTTTGTGAGGCATTGAACTTTGTTGTTAACTGCTTTGAGTCCCTCCCGGGGGTAGAGAAAAGTGGCGAATAAATAAATAAATAAATACTTTTACTTTGGAGTCTTTGGACATTCAACACCATAGGCGTGGTGTTGCACCCATGGACTCAGGACTCAGATAGCAATAATGTCAACAACAGGCATGTAGCCGGGGGGGGGGGGGGGCTCATTCTCATGGTGGTTCGCGAAAAGGCCTTACTGGTGCATTATTTAAACTGTTATGTTTATGCATATCATGATCTGATCACTATACTCAATATATCCCATATGCATGGGGGTATTGGGGTAATGATAAAAAGGTTTGCTAGGGTAGACCCTCTTTCACTCAGACTCAGCCCCCCCCCCCAAACAAACTCAGCCCCCCCCCCAATCGAACTCCTGGCTACAGGCCTGGTCAACAATAAAGATTCTTGGGACCTGATGGACCTTATTGTTTGTCCCTTGCTGGGACCACACAATCCAGTCATAACTCATTTCTACACCTTTGTCTCCTGGACTGACTGGCCCGTCTCCATCCATTGGACACAGAGTGAAATCTGCATCGGAAGCAGGGAATGCTCCCTGATTGGCTGACAGGTGTTGCAGTCCCACCTCACAGAGGGAGCCCCTCCCAACTGGTTTTATGGAGGCTGGCATTTGAATACACGAAAAGGAAGACAAATATTTCCTTTAAAATAACCACAAGGGGAATATACTAAAGTAGATATAAGGATAGATTTTATGAGATGTGAGACTCACAGTGAATAGTGTCACAGTCATGGGTGGTGGGTTCACGGGTAAGAGGTAAGAGGGGAAAGATTGTATAGGATATTGCAGTTAATTATTTTGGAGGAACAACATACCTGCATTAGATGTATTTGACTATCTCTAGATATTTTCCCTTTTTATATTTTGTATCTCATTAATTTAACTAAATTAAAATTATATATATATTTAAATATATCTAACCTTTCATCCTCCATGTGTTTTACTTTGTGAAATTCTTGACCACAGTTTGAGAAGCATTGGTCTAGGCATTAATAAACAATACCTAAAGTCCATGCAACGAGAGCTGTAGGTTATGCTTGACACAAAGGAACTGGCTAAACCACCTGTAAGTATTTATTCTGTAATTCATGCCAAACGTCTACATGTACTTGAAGGCACATAAGCACACACAGCGTTTGCAATTTAGTGCTGATGGAAAAGCTTTCACATTCCATCAGAGGACACAAAGGACATGAAAGCACTGAGGTGTACACCCAACACTGGTTCCCTTTCTTTGATTAACACTGAGAAGAAGTCAAGCACACTTCTGCATCAAATGGCTTTTTGGAATCCTAGAGTGCATCTACAATGTACAATGAAGCTAGTTTGATATGCCTCAATTATATGGAACCATGATAGTAGTTTTGCAAGGCAATAGCACTCTTTGACAGAGAAGGCTGGAGGGCCTTGTAAAACGACAACTCACAGCATTTATTTATTTATTTACAGCATTTATATTCTGCCCTTCTCATCCCGAAGGGGACTCAGGGCAGATCACAGAACACACATACATGACAAACATTCAATGCCATTAAACAGACAGGACAGACAACAGTTAGAGATATTATGTCAGCCTTTTTTTCCAACTTCGGCATCCTGGAGGTTGTGTTTTATTCCGGCCACAGGGCACAGCCATTACGAGGATAAAGAAAGGATTGGAATCTCAGCAAGTCTAATGAATTTCAAAACAGTTCTTTATTGTGAAAGAGGAAGTAATTTCAGTCTATCTTCTGTTTTTGCCATTATGGGATACTGAAAAAAAACCCCACAGTGTATTATTTATACCTCAGTCTCTGGATGTTGGTCATGGGGGTTCTGTGTGGGAAGTTTGCCCCAATTGTTGTTGGTGGGGTTCAGAACGCTCTTTGATTGTAGGTGAACTATAAATCCCAATCAAGGTCTATTTCCCTCAAACTCCATCTGTGTTCATATTTGGGGATATTGAATATTTGTGCCAAGTTTGGTCCAGATCCATCATTGTTTGAGGCCAAAGTGCTCTCCGAATGTTGATGAACTACAACTCCCAAATTCAAGGTCAATGCCCACCAAACCCTTCTAGTGTTTTCTGTTGGTCATGGGAGTTCTGTGTCCCAGGATTGGTTGAATTCCATAATTGGTGGAGTTCAGAATGCTCTTTGATTGTAGGTGTACTATAAATCCCAGCAAATACAACTCCCACATTACAAAATCAATTTTTGAGTGAAGGACATACATTGGGTTGTTAGGTGTATTGTGTCCAAATTTGGTGTCAATTTGTCCAGTGGTTTTTGAGATCTAGGGAAGTAATGCTACCCCTCTATTTCACTTTAGTTAGACCACACCTGGAATGTTGTGTCCAATTCTGGGCACCACAAAATTGAAGAGAGATATTGACAAGCTGGAATGTGTCCAGAGGAGGGTGACTAAAATGATCAAGGGTCTGGAGAACAAGCCCTATGAGGAGTGGCTTAAGGAGCTGGGCATGTTTAGCCTGAAGAAGAGAAGGCTGAGAGGAGATATGATAGCCATGTATAAATAAGTGAGAGGTAGCCACAGGGAGGAGGGAGCAAGCTTGTTTTCTGCTGCCCCGGAGACCAGGACGGGGAGCAATGGCTTCAAACTACAAGAAAGGAGATTCCATCTGAACATGAGGAAGAACTTCCTGACTGTGAGAGCCGTTCAGCAGTGGAACTCTCTGCCCCGGAGTGTGGTGGAGGCTCCTTCTTTGGAAGCTTTTAAACAGAGGAAGGATGGCCATCTGTCAGGGGTGATTTGAATGCAATATTCCTGCTTCTTGGCAGGGGGTTGGACTGGATGGCCCATGAGGTCTCTTCCAACTCTTTGATTCTTTTTTTTTTTGTCCTGTCAGGAGTGACTCCTGGTGTGAGAGAATTGGCCGTCTGCAAGGACGTTGCCCAGGGGACGCCCGGATGATTTTGATGTTTTCTCATCCTTGTGGGAGGCTTCTCTCATGTGTATGAGGAGCTGGAGCTGATAGAGGGAGCTCATCCGCCTCTCCCCGGATTTGAACTTTGACCTGTTGGTCTTCAGTCCTGCCGGAACAGAGCTTTAACCCACTACGCCACCGGGGGCTCCTTTGATTCTATGATAATCCCACAAACCAACATTACATTTTTTATATATAGAAGATATACACAAATATATATACACAAAAAACACATATACAGAGACTGGGCCACAGTAACGCGTGGCGGGGGACGGCTTGTGTTCCGTAACTTTATAACTTTTAAGAATATATAACGTACTCAAAATAAGTATTTTTTTACAGTTGCAAGTAGGACACAACTGTGCTTCCCAATTCCACCCATTCCAGGTTGCCCCTTGGAGGGAGAAAGCGCACAGTAGTGAACGCTAAGGCAGGCCTGAGAGAGCCTCACTCTACAATGGCTCTCTCAGTGAACGCTAAGGCAGGCCTAAGACAGGCTCAGTCTGCGTAAGGCTGAATGATTCTTTCTGCGCAGGCGCGAGTGAAGCTCTGGCAAAATAGGCGTGTCCTCTCAGGCAGCCCCGACGTTTCCTTGCGTCGCTGGTTGCCAAGTGACGAGAGGAAAGCGCGCGCGGTATAGAAAACCATTCCAAGGGACGGAAGCCCAGAGGGGACTATTGCCGTTCCACAGCGAGAGGGATATTGAGAAGGGGAGCTCTGAGGGGTGTCCAGACGGGCAGGTAGCCGCGCGACGAGGCCGGTGGTAAGTTCCTTAGCGCCTGACAGACTGTGTTTATCCTATTGTACTTGTTGCTTGTTTAAAGAGAGGTGAAGGTAGGGGATGAAGCCTACTAAAGGAGTTTCATCCCCGCCTCCAGCCCCAAATCCAAGGAAGCATCTGCACAAAGAAGTTAACGCAGTTTGGCACCACTTTAACAACCATGGCTTCATGTTGTAGAATCCTGGGAGTAGTAGTTTCACCAGCTTTAGTCTGCTCTGCTCAAGGCAAACTACCAAACTANTGCAGCAGTTCAAGGCGGTAAAGGGATTTAGAAAGGAAATTATTTTTCCCCTCACTGAGTCAAGAAGAAAGGTACTTGTAACAGGACAGAAACAGAGTACGTCTCAGGTATTAAAGTGGCGACAGAAAACTACATATGTGGTGTGGCATTACATATTCAGTTATGTGCAATGTTACGCCCCACACCCTCCTTCCCTATCTTGTGATGATGTTGGCCTTGCTTCTGCGGCTCTTGACTTTGCCTTTGGCTGGAAAATGTCTCGAGTAGAAACTAAAGGGCTCCCACCTGGAGCCACCTGACCTTTGGCTATCTCGCTCAAGAACAAAGCATCATAATTTAGCCATAGAATTTTAATGTTCTTTTATTTTTCTACCAATGAAATGCATGAGTGTTTTAAAACTAAGATTGTCTACAGAAAGGAATGTCAAATGTGAGAAACGCAGCTCATTTGTTGAAGGCAACATGCTTGAGATGTACCAACCTGTTTTTAAAACATATTTCTCCTGTTTTTCTTTTATTCTCTGTGGACCTTGAAAATAAATCCCTTTCCCTCAATCACAGCATGCTTTGCTTTTGTCTTTGTCATATAAGAAGTCAATTAGTCATGCAAAGTTTTGTTCGGTTTAAATGCATTGACAATCTAGTTTGTACACTATGTTTTAAACCAGGAGAGATCCTCTCCGGAGTTCATCCCTAATGCCAGTGACAATTCCTGTTGACAATGACAGTTCATTGGAAAAGATTCATTGTAAATTAACTCATAAAGAACCACCACGTTTTGATGTCTGGAAACCTAGCTTGATCACCTGGTGTCCCGAAAGAGGAAAAGTCTTCTAAAGGAGAAAATTCCTTCTGTCCTGGGCCTGATTTTTGAGAATAAGACCTCTTTCTCCTTCCAGTCCTCATACTCTGAGGTGCAGCTTCATGCTTAAGAATCAAAACTGATACCATTTCTTGTCCTTGTATTTCACCATTACCTGCAGGAAAAAATAACAGAATTTGGGTGACATAGCTGGAGGGGGGGGGGGGTGTTACCTCACCACAAAATACTGAGGGAAGCATTCCTAGAGCCGCCTCCCATGAACAAAGGTAATGGTAACAGTTGTAACACTATGGTTCCTTTTGTACCCTAAAATGTTGCTACATGGGCCGTCACACACCCACATCTGGAGTGGATTGGTAGTTGCCATAGGTTATTCAGGACTAGAACACTGGTCTCCTAATGAAATTAACTTTTCTAAGTAGGTCTTCAGCACTGGTAGATAAGTTAAAGCAACACTACAGAGAATACCTTACTTACAGTATTTTTGGTTTCCTCATATTGAAAGTAGAGCTAGTCCAGATCTTCTTTGATACCTCCTTTACTTCTACTTATTGGCACTATTCTTCTCAACGGTGTCTGCCTACACCACATTATTTATTTATTTATT
>NW_026844366.1:197740165-197898862 GCF_025583915.1 Anolis sagrei ordinatus
TTTTCTTCATGTAGTGATCATTTTAATCCCTTGTTTAAGGCAGGATGGAATTGCAGGATACTAAGAAATTACTCTGATGTATCTGACCGCCCTACGCTGCCCTATATCCCAGAATTAGATCCCAGATTATAATTTTATCCCAGATTATATGGCAGTGGAGACTCTTATAATCCAGTTCAAAGAAAGATAATCTGGAATCAGATCCTAGGATATAGGGCTGTGTAGATCCTGCCACAGTTGCAGTATAATCCAGCTCCACGAATCCCAATGGAAACCATGTTTTCAGGGACATTGAGATAGGTTGTTATTAGTAATATGTATTTTATAAGAATAATGTGTACTTCCTTTATAATGTTGAATTCTAGTCTTGTTTTCCTGAGAAGCTTCCATTGTCCCACAGCAATGTATATTTAGTTATATGTCACTCAGTGTAGAACTCCTAGAAATGAAGGATAGCCTGTAACATTTGAAATATTTATTTAAATACATCTTACTATAATTTTGGGCACATGAGGCAGAAACATTCTTTGTGCAGTTTCTTCCAGCTGAGCTGGAATGTTTGCTCTGTCATGTGCCCAAAACACCTCATCAGTTTCTATGGCATTTTAAATGTAAAAGGATCTTCTGATTGCATATGCTGTGCCTGTGGTAGTTTGGTCCCCATGGCCTTCAATTTCTTTAATATGTCTTGGCTTTTCCTGGAGAGCTAATCTTCTGCGCTATGAATGGGAATGAAAGCCTCGGGTCCTCTATCATATTAAGAATATATATATATTTGAGAATCCACTCTCCTTTTCTTGGGCAAGATGGAAGTTACCTGGAATTAGGTAATCTTTTAACTTAAGTAGATATTTATATATGCTTGAAAATTGAGCTGTTCATTTATAGGGCTATGGATAATAAGAATAGTGAAATGGATTTCTCTCGAAGAGGTTGAGGAATGGTTGTTTGAGGTTTAGGATCATGCTTGCTCTCATCAGCTATTTGAAAACATTTGTCACTAGATAGTTTTCTTCCATATTATGTTCTGCAGTATGAAAATGGACAGCGCTTCACAACATCACATTTCACCAGATTTGTTCTTTGTGATTATAATGTTCAGCTAGGTTGAACCACAAATTGTTTCTCAGAGTTAAGGAAATTTAAATAGTTAGTAGATGTGGGTGAGTTTAAGTGAGTGTGCCAAGACTCGGTAGATGATTTTAGGTTCCAACTTCGAGGATGCTTTTCCATTGCCTATGTGGCTCAGTTCCAGGCTATTTGACTGACCACATCTCCTTGTATGAACCTGTCCGGGTCCTGAGATCTTCAGGAGAGACCCTTCTCTTGGTCTCACCTCTATCTCAAGCTCGGTTGGTGGGGACGAGAGAGCGGGCCTTCCTTCTCGGTGGCATCTCCTTGACTCTGGAACTCCCTTCTTCCCAGGGAAGCCAGAATTGCTCCTCTCTGTTGTCCCTCTGGCAGCAAGCTAAAACCTTTTTTATTCAGGCAGGCTTTTAAAGAAGATAGAATCATAGAATCATAGAATCAAAGAGTTGGAAGAGACCTCATGGGCCATCCAGTCCAACCCCCTGCCAAGAAGCAGGAATATTGCATTCAAATCACCCCTGACAGATGGCCATCCAGCCTCTGTTTAAAAGCTTCCAAAGAAGGAGCCTCCACCGCACTCCGGGGCAGAGTTCCACTGCTGAACAGCTCTCACAGTCAGGAAGTTCTTCCTCATGTTCAGATGGAATCTCCTTTCTTGTAGTTTGAAGCCATTGTTTGCGTCCTAGTCTCCAGGGAAGCAGAAAACAAGCTTGCTCCCTCCTCCCTGTGACTTCCTCTCACATATTTATACATGGCTATCATATCTCCTCTCAGCCTTCTCTTCTTCAGGCTAAACATGCCTAGCTCCTTAAGCCACTCCTCATAGGGCTTGTTCTCCAGACCCTTGATCATTTTAGTTGCCCTCCTCTGGACTTTACAGATCAAGTCAGGGAGTGCTGTGGTTTTAGCTTTGAGTAGATTTTTATTTTTAATTGGTTTTTATGGATTCTAACTGAATTTTTAATATTGTTGGGATTTAATTATGTTTTAATGTTTGTATATCTGTAGATTTAAAATTGTATTGAAATGCCTTTAATGTCAATCAATTTGAGTCTCCTGTGGAGAGAAAAAACAGGGTATAAATCATCATAATCGTCATCATCATCATATGCAGGCTCAGCTTTCAGAACATGTGAAGACTTACAGAAGAAACTGGAACAGTACTTTTTAAAATCCTAGTTAATGTAATTTCACACCCTTCTCACCCACCTCTACCTCCATTTCAAGCATATGTATTGGTCTTAAAAATTAGCATTTTTGAGATTTTTTTTCTGGCTTCTGCCCTAGTCTTCTAAATTCATGCTACAGCAGAACAGTGAGAACTTCCAAAGAATCAAGTTTGAAATACTTAGAACAGATTGTAGAAATTGCTTATGGGTGACTGAAGTTGTGTGAAGTCTTTCTTCTACCTCTATCCTCTGCTCCAGGAGTCTTCCCTGCAGATTTTTTTTACTCAGTAACTTATTGTTACTTACAGTGCAGGAAAGTAGCCATAGAAAATATTCATAGAATCATACTTTGACTGACCCCACTTAACCCCTATACTTAGGTGAAGATGGCTTGGCATTTGGAGAATTGCAATCCTGTCCTACTCATGTTTATTCAGAAGTAAATATTATTAATTTCCTTCTGTTTTCTCTTTGTAAGGAAGCATTCATGGGATTGTTACATTAAATTGGGGCATCAGAATATCTAGTACAGTGGTTCTCAACCTGTGGGTCCCCAGGTATTTTGGTCTACAACTCCCAAAAATCACGGCCAGTTTACCAGCTGTTAGGGTTTCTGGTAGTTGAAGGCCAAAACATTTGGGGACCCACAGGTTGAGAACCACTGATCTAGTATAAGGTTGAATCATTGTTATGTGTTTTTATTTCTAAAAAGTAACTTGTAAAGTTTTTGGAGGTCAGTAAAAATGGGAGAACTTACCTATATTGATATTGGGTGGGCTGATTTTTTCAGTGTTGAAAATGAATGTTTAGATTTTTATATCTAGTATATCACGAAGACACCAGATCCTGTATGATTTGGAAAACTAAACAGTATGTAGTGGATATATCTTAATTTCATTGAAGCCTTAGACAAGGTTCCTCATGATGTTTGTGTAAAATTTCATAACTAAATTTGCAAGTGACACCAAATTAGAAAGGGTACCTAATATCCCAGAGGGAAGAATCAGAATCCAAAATAGATTAGAGTTGAAACTACCAAAATAATTTCAATGGGCTGAAATCTTAGGTACTACGCTTAGGCAGGGAAAAAAATGAAATGTGATACATAGACTGGATGATACCAAACTACAAATTCCAGCATTGTATAGCATTGAGCCATGGCAATTACATTACAGATGTCATCCCTCAAATAGGACCTCCAGATGCTCCTGAAGTAGCTTCCCCTTTTGCTTTGGTTCAGCACTAAGATTGCCATATTACTCAAATCTAATGTGCACACTAATTTTGGGGAGGTAATTTAGCCATAAAAGGTGAGCATTAGATTCGAGTAAATACAGAAAATACTTTGCTAGGTTTGTGGGAAAGCACTGTTAAACAAAAACAGCTTTGTGCCTTCAAGCGCCAACTCAGTTGTGGGGTTTTCTTGGCAGGGTTTGTCCACATGAGGTTTGTCATTGAGTTCCTTTGAGACTGAGAATATGTGACTTTCCCAAGATCATCCATTGGGTGTCCATTGCTGAACAGAGATGCAAACCCTGGTCTTCCAGAGTCCTAGGCCAGCACCCATATTGTTATACCACGCTGGCCCATATGCTGTATTGTATATGCACTAAACATTATTTCATAATATAATTGTAAAATGATTAAAAATTAAAGATTTTAATAAAGCTGATTTCAATAAATTTAGGGAAATCTTGAGTGTGAAAGTTATTTAGCGGTTCTCTCATGGTTCTGAATAGTAAAAGATGAGAGAGTTCATGCTGGAAGGGAGCATAAAAGTGCCATACTGAAGGCACAATTTCAAACAGTTCAAATGAGGAAGACAAATGGGAGGCCGTTAAAGAACTTTCAGAGGAGCGAAGATTTAGAAGAATCATAAATATTTAACAATATTATATATTTAACATTGTTTCTCAACTCTGTTAAAAATACTGTATTTTAATGCCTCATTTTATGTTTTATTTATCCCACGTTTCTTTTATTGTTGGTCATTGACCTAAATAAATAAATAAAAAGGACATGTACAAAAATGGAAAAAGGAAGAAATCAGCAAAGAGGAATTCAAATGAATGTATAGGAAAGTTCAGAATGTGCTCAGGCTTGCTAGAGAAGTTAAAAACAATAAGACCTTTCTCTCTTTTTGGTTATGTCTGAAGGAAAGAAAGAGCAAGGAAATTGTAGGGCCACAACCTGGAGATAATGGCAAAATGCTAAAAGGGATAAGGTAAAACTATTCACTTTACCTTGGTCTTCTCACAAAAGGAAAACATGGCTCGAACTGGGAAAAAGGTAATAGATAATTCAGTAGGGGAAATGTAGCACAGAGGAGGTAGTACAGCAATACATGCCTAGTGGCTACTCTAAACAATTTCAAGTCTCCACAACGAGCTGAATTATATCCAAGGATATTTAAAGAACTGACAGAAGAAATCTCAGAACCACTGGCATTAACCCTTGAGAATTCCTGGAGACCAGTAGAATTCCCAACGGACTGGAAGAAAACAAATATGGTCCCCATGGTCAAGAAGGGGAAAAACAGATCCAAACAATTACCACCCAGTCAGCCTTCAATATCAGGAAATAACCAAAGAAGACAATTAAACACCTGGAAAGTAAAGCTGTGATCAAGATAGGCTTCTTTAAAAAAAAGTCATGCCAGACTAATCTGATTTCTTTTTTTTTTTTGTAGTTACAAAATTGACAGATAAAGGGAATGTAATGGATATATTGTAATTTCATTGCAGCCTTAGACAAGATTCCTCATGATATTCGTGTAAAATTTAATAACCAAATTTGCAAATGATACTACGCTTAGGCAGGGAAAAAAAATGAAATGTGATACATAGACTGGATGATACCAAACTACAAATTCCAGCATTGTATAGGAGGGGTACCTAATACCCCAGAGGGAAGAATCAGAATCCAAAATAGATTAGAGCCGAAGCTACCAAAATAATTTTAATTGGCTGAAATGATAGCTACTACGCTTAGGCAGGAAAAAAAATGAAATGCAGATACATAGGATGGGTGATACCTGGCTTGACATGACACCAGTCCATGTAAAAGGGATCTAGGCGTATTTGTAGATCATAGGCTGAACATGAGTTAATGTTGTGGTATAGTAGCTAATATGATTCTAGGCTGTATTAATAATCACCATCGGTGATCCCTCGTGGCCAAGTTTAATGTGTTCCAGAAGTAGAGTATTGACAATGAGTCCGTAAGTGACTGTAGAGACCTTTTCTGGATCTGCATGGTCTTTTGCACTGAGGACATACGTTTCCAGATGGAAGAGAGTTCCTGTAACACTAGGAGTACAGTGTTCCCTCGCTACTTTGTGGTTCGCTTTTAGCGGACTCGCTGTTTTGCGGGTTTTTGAAGATATTAATAAAAATATTAAATATTTACGCCCAGTGGGGCCAAGGAGGCATGGTGGGGAAGGGTTAGGGTTAGGTTTAGGGCCTGCTGCTACTTGCATAGCTCCGGAGGCTCTGCGGAGGCCAGGGAGGCAGGCAAGTGCCCTTGGGATGGACTAGGAGGCGGGTAAGGAAGCATGGGTAAGAAAATAATATATAAATGTATAAAATAATGTATAAATATTGAAATTAATATGGCATCCCTACTTCACGGATTTTCACTTATCTGGAACTGAACCCCAGCGATAAGTGAGGGAACACTGTATTGTTTCTAGACTGAGGAATACTGTGTCCAGTTGGGGGCACCACAATTCAAGAAGGATATTGACAAACTGGAACATGAACAGAGAATAGCAACCAAAATGATAACAGGCCAGAAAATCATGTCCTGTGAGGAGCATGTTAGGGAGTTGGGTATGTTTCGTTGGCAAACAAAAGGTTAAGAGGTGACATGATAGTCATGTTTAAGTATAAAAGATGGACATAGCTTGTTTTTTTGCTGCTCCAGAGACTTAAGTCATGGCACAATGGATTCAAAGTACAGGAAAAGAATTTTTACCTATCATATTTACTCAAGTATAATGCTCCATTGAATGTTTTGCACACCTCAGTTTTGAAGGTCTGCATTACCAAAAAAAAAAAAAATTGCTGTTGGATCTAATGTGAGGTAGCAGTGGCTGCAAAACTGCTGGTGGGAAACCATACCCTACTGTAAGCCCTGGTGGGGAGACTGTAGTGGCTGCAATAAGGCTGGTGGAAAGTTGCTTGTAAACCCACCTGCATTGTGGGGGAAGAGAACCCGGTTGCAGTCAGAGGAACAAGAGGTAGCAGCGGCTGCAAAAAGCTGTGGGAAGATACACCTTCCTATCAGGCCTGCTGGGAACCTGTTAGAGGGATGTGGATTCCCATCAGCTTTTTCATGGCCACTGCTGACTTCCCACTAGCTTTTTGCAGCCACCACTGTCTCATCTTCCTCTGTCCAGATCCAGGATTTCTTGCTCAATAGCATAAGTGGGTTTATGTGCACGATTCTAGCACTCCATTAAATCCAATGCACACTCCATCAAACCTAATGCACACCATTTAGCCAGTGCACATTACCATTAAGTAAATATGGTAAACATTAGGAAGGACATCAGTAAGAGTTGTATGAAACTCTTTTAGTGTGTTGGAGTCTTCTTCTCGAAGATGGTGGGATTTTAAGAGAGGCTGTCGGGAATGTTTAAATTTAGCATTCATGCTAGGCGGATGTGGGCCTTCCAACTCTATGATTCTTTGTTGGCCAGGGCCGGTGGTAACTGCATTACGGCAACATCTGGGGCTGGGGAACATATTTTGCTCACTTCTGTCTTGGATCATTACCTCTCAGACTTGTAGAAAAATAATTTCTGAACTTTTGAAATATGGTACCACAGAATTACTTATCATGTAGTCAGAATCCAACTTCAAAATTTGGATTACCCCTTTGGAAGCATTTTGATAAAGCAAGGCAATATGCAGTAGCGCTATTCCTTATAGAATCTTCCATATACTATGGACAGATACTAAGTCACTTAAAGCTGTTGTTTGGTCTTGAAATCAGTAAAAATTCCCTTTAAATCATGACTCCATGTTGATCTCTCTGGGTTTTTTTCCATATCAGGAGCAACTTGAGAAACTGCAAGTCGCTTCTGGTGTGAGATAATTGACCATCTGTAAGGAAGTTGCCCAGGGGAAGCCCGGATGATTTACCAATCCTGTGGGAGGCTTCCCTCATGTCCCCGCATGGGAAGCTGGAGGTGACAGACGGGAGCTCACCCCACTTCCCGGATTCGAACTGCGGACCTTTTGGTCAGCAGTCCTGCTGGCACAAGACTTCAACCTATTGCACCACTGGGGGCTCCATGATTTCTCCGTGACCTAATGCAATATAACATAGTCTGGATCTAGCCATGTTATTTTGTGAACGTTATTGACTACAGAGGTGATGCTAGTACTCAGTGACTGAGTAATGCATGGCAAAATTGTCTGGGTATCCATTCCACAGTATACAAAATCCAATTTGTAGAATAACTGTTCACCTCATTTGGAATTAGTAGCTGTAATTCTGTAAGAATGTTATGAAGAGTGAGTGTCAAACAAGGATAATATTCTTGTTTCACAACAGTTGATCATGTTAAATAGACATAAAGGCTTATAAATAATTCCATGGTACAATTTTGTCCAAAATTAACTTGCCAGCTTTTGGTATATTTGTAAGGTCGGAACAATGTCTATTCATATAATAGAATGCTCCTTTTGTAAGTAAGACTTGTAGCAATATTTAAGGAGTGTAAAGGTGATCATAGAGATTGACACTAAAGGTAAATAAGATCATATAGCCACTTCCTTTGTCTGTAACAGAGATTGCAGAGTAGGTGTCTTGGCTCCCTTTGATGTTTTTATAAAACAGATAAAAATGCATAAATTGCTTATAATCAGAGATGAATTAAAGCCAAATAGCATCCCAGAGGACAAAGCACCCCAGGCACCCATCAGCAGCCAAACCAAATGACAGACCCGAAGGAAACTTCAAAGCTGCAAATATAACTGCCAGAGATATCCACAAAGAATCTAGATGCTAATAGAAACCTAATTTTCACAGTTCTGAGGTATCCAGATTTGGCGGCAGGGAAGGGATAAGAGGAAAGGAAAAAAGTGCTCATACTATTTACTTTTTAAAAATGTTTTGTTTTCCTATTCTTTACAAGAAAGTATAATGTTCTATCAATTGCTTAGGGGCATAGAAAGGTCCAGAAAAGCAATATATTGGTTGTGTGATATTTTATTTCAAACATCAATATATTACTTCGGAAACAGAATTATATATTTGTTACACATTCTCTCATTTGTTGTATTTGATGTAAAAATATGCTCCATTCCTAAAAGGGCACGCATGAAAAGCAAAAAGACAATTTATGTCATACTGAGATTAAAGCGGGGTGAGGAGGGGGGAGTGTTGCCTGCAGTGGTTAGTATAATTTTTGTTTCAACAGTGGAAGAAAAACTCGAAAAACTACTTTATGTGTGTTTCGAATATTAACCACATATTAATACTTATATTAGTACCACCACAATTTAGTTTGTATTTCTTAGAGGATAAAATGTTTTTCCGGGAAAAGTTTTGGTATAACAAAACTTTATAACAGGTGGTTGGTATTTATTTAGTGTATATGATGTTATTCTGACCATTGAATTTTGCTATTGTTAACCGTTTTGCATTGCCCGAGGGCTGAGAAAACCGGTATACAAATATAGTAAATAAATAAAATAATAAATATATACTTAAGCTATATAATTTCTATTAAAACAAAGAGGTTTTGTTTTGGAAACCTTAGAAGTAGCTAGCATACAGCATAACCCTATGTTTTATGTAATATCGACATACACAGAGGTAAGAAGTGTGAAATTCATGTACCAGGTGAAAGGTGATGAAAATGAAATGTCAATCTACATTTTTTCTAGAATTATATGAAGAAGTAAAAACAGCTTCATGTCCTTTTGGTATTTGGATATCTCATTTGATAAGCTGTCTTTCTCAAATTACACACACACACACACAACAGAGATGCATCTTCTACACTATAGAGTTAGTACAGTTTGATACCACTTTAACATATTTTGATGGATTTTAACTGATTTTTAAAAATTCTGTTTGTGTTTAATTCTGTTTTAATGTTTGTATATTTTAAATTGTACACTAATGCTTTTATGTCAAGCTGCTTTGACTCCGCTTTAGGGAGATAAAGCGGGGTATAAATAAATATACTACTAACAATTATTATTATTATTATTATTATTATTATTATTATTATTATTATTATTCTACACTAGCTATCCCCTGCCATGCATTGCTGTGGCCCAGTCTTGATCTGGAAAATAAAGTAATGAGAAAGTGTTGGTTTCTAATATATGTAATTTCTTTATGCTTGTGGGTAAACAGTATTTTTGCTGTTTCTTTGTCAGTGTTGATGTGGAGAGTGTCTGGTTTGCCCACCCTGGAACATGCAACATATCATTGTCCTTCTTTAAGTGTCCCTTTCAAATCTATGATACTATGTGTGTGTGTGTGAATCATATAAATCTATCTATATTTATGGCTGGATGGCTCTTTGTCAGGAGAGCTTTATGTTTTCTTGCTATGGTGAAGGGAGTTGGACTGGGTGGCCTTAAATATTTTCTGTTGGTTATGGGGGTTCTGTGTGGGAAGTTTGCTCCGATTCTGTCATTGGTGGGGTTCAGAATGCTCTTTGATTGTAGGTGAACTATAAATCCCAGTGACTACAACTCCCAAATGTCAAGGTCTATTTCCCCAAACTCCATCTGTGTTCATATTTGAGCCTATTGAGTGCATGTGCCAAGTTTGGTCCAGATCCTTCATTGTTTGAGTCCACAGTGCTCTCCGTATGTAGGTGAACTACAACTCCCAAACTCAAGGTCAATGCCCACCAAACCCTTCCAGTATTTTCTGTTGGTCATGGGAGTTCTGTGTGCAAGTTTGGTTCAATTCCATTGTTGATAGAGTTCAGAATGCTCTTTGATTGTAGGTGAACTATAAATCCCAGCAACTACAACTCCCAAATGACAAAATCATAATTTTTTTGAGTGATGGTCACTCCTTGTGTTGTGAGATGTTTTGTTGCCAAATTTGGTGTGATTTCGTTCATTGGTTCTTTTGTTTTTAAGGTACTCATTATTCACAGAGCATTTATATATATATAGATTTATACCCCACCCTTCCTCACCCCAGTGGAGGACTCAGGGTGGCTTACAATCCATTGCATACAATGCCGCATAACACATATAATAATAAACATAACATATAAATTTAAACAATTAACATATAAATTTAAACATACAATAATAAACATGGGATAATAATTAATAATATAAATACAATAACAAGCTTAGAAGTAATTCAAATAAAAATACAATGAAAAACCTTAAAAGCTCCTTGGTTTACTGAGGAGTTGGCAGTGATGAAGCGAAGGAAGAGGGAACTAGAGAGCGTGTGGCGTTCGGACCCAAGCGAGCCAAATCGAGCACGGTTTGTGTCCTTTTAAGGGCATATGCCGCGGCAATAAAAGCCGCAAAGAAAATTTTCTTTGCGGCCACTATTGCGTCTGCAAAAAACCGTCCGGCGGAGTTGTTCCGGATTGTCAGAGGTCTTTTAACTCCCGCCACCTCAGGCGGGAGCCCTGACAATTCGGTCACGCGCTGCGAAGCATTTGCTCGGTTTTTTGCAGACAAAGTCGCTTTGATCCGTTCTGGGCTGGACACCATGTTAAATGCAGTCTCTGAGGATGTGACACGAGCACCTGCTTGTCCTATTTTGATGGATTCTTTTCAGTTTGTGAAGCCCGAGGATGTGGACAAGATACTTGGAGGAATGAGGACCACCACGTCCATCCTAGACCCCTGCCCATCCTGGCTTCTGAAGGAGGCCAGAGGGGGATTGGCTGAGTGGGTAACGGTGGTGGTTAATGCCTCCCTTCGGGAAGGCAAGATTCCAGCGAGCTTAAAACAAGCTATTATAAAAACGCTGTTGAAGAAACCATCACTGGACCCCACTAAATTTGACAACTTTCGGCCTGTTTCCAATCTCCCCTTTTTGGGCAAAGTCATGGAAAGCGTGGTGGCCTCACAACTCCAGGTATTCTTGAGAGACACGGATATTCTGGATCCGGCACAGTCTGGTTTCAGGCCGGGGCATGGTACCGTGACGGTCTTGGTCGCCTTAGTGGATGATCTGCGCCGGGAGCTAGACAGGGGGAGTGTGTCCCTGTTGGTGCTCCTGGACCTCTCAGCGGCCTTCGATACCGTCGACCACGGTATCCTTCTGGGGCGCCTTGCGGAATGGGTCTTGGGGGCACTGCTCTGCAGTGGCTCCAGTCATTTCTGGAGGGCCGTACCCAGAAGGTGTTATTGGGGGACTCCTGTTCAACACCACAGCCTTTGACTTGTGGGGTTCCACAGGGCTCTATACTGTCCCCCATGCTGTTTAATATCTACATGAAGCCGCTGGGTGAGATCATCCGGAGTTTCGGGGTGCGGTGTCATCTGTACGCAGATGATGTCCAACTCTGTCACTCTTTCCCACCTGCTACTAAGGAGGCTGTCGAGGTCCTGAACCGGTGCCTGGCCGCTGTAATGGTCTGGATGAGGGCGAACAAACTGAAATTAAATCCAGACAAGACAGAGGTACTCCTGGTCAGTCGCAAGGCCGAACAGGGTATAGGGTTACAGCCTGTGCTGGACGGGGTCGCACTCCCCTTGAAGGCGCAGGTTCGCAGCTTGGGTGTGACCCTGGATTCATCATTGAGCCTGGATCCCCAGGTTTCAGCGGTGACCAGGGGAGCATTCGCACAGCTTAGGCTCGTGCGCCAGCTGCGCCCGTACCTTGGGAAGTCTGACTTGGCCACGGTGGTACACGCTCTGGTCACAGCCCGCCTTGACTACTGCAACGCTCTCTACGTGGGGCTGCCCTTGAAGACGGCCCGGAAGCTTCAGCTAGTCCAGCGCGCGGCAGCCATGTTACTAACGAGCGGGACGCAGGGAGCACACAACGCCCTTGCTGTTCCAGCTCCACTGGCTGCCGATTTGCTACCGGGCCCAATTTAAGGTGCTGGTGTTATCCTACAAAGCCCTAAACGGTTCCGGCCCAAAATACCTTTCAGACCGCATCTCGGCCTATGAGCCCACGAGGACCTTGAGATCGTCTGGGGAGGCCCTTCTCTCGATCCCGCCTGCTTCACAGGCACGTCTGGCGGGGACGAGAGAAAGGGCCTTCTCGGTGGTGGCCCCCCGGCTGTGGAACGACCTCCCTGTTGACATCAGACAGGCGCCTTCCCTTTTGTCCTTCCGTAGGAGCCTGAAGACCTGGCTATTTGAGAAGGCATTCAACTGAGCGCTACGGCAACTGGTAATTGACAACAGGAACGGAATATGGATTACGATACTGGTTATGATTCTATGATGTGACGGAGCGGATTATTTAGTGTAACTTAGATTATAGTGTATTATTGTTGTATCGATTTCTTGTTTTTTGCCCTTTGTAAACTGTTTTTATATGTTGTGCACCGCCGCGAGTCGCCCTAGGGCTGAGAGCGGCGGTCAATAAATGCAGCAAATAAATAAATAATAAATAAGTAACATACAATAATTCAAATATAAATACAAAAAACAGCTTTAAAGTAAACATTGAATCCCAACCAAAGTGGGCTGATGGAAAAATAATAATAATAATTTTTGTCATGTCAGAAGCAACTTGTCAGGAGCAACGTGACAGGAAAAACTGCAAGTTGATTCTGTTGTGAGAGAATTGGCTATGTGCAAGGACATTGCCCAGGGGATGCCTGGATGTTTCACCATCCTGTGGGGGGACATCTGTCATGTCCCCACATGAAAAGCTGGAGCTGACAGACAGGATCCTCCACTTTTGCAGCAGTTAAAGTGGAAAAAATGGCAGTATCTCTAATTGTATTTAACATAAACTGCCTTTACTGATCGAGTGATTGGGACTGGCTATATGTTCCTTCACTGTGATGGGACAGGTCGGGGAAGTGAGGGGAGGGGGAAAGGAGCACCTGTCCCATCCCCCCCCCCCCCCCCACACAGTGAGTGAGAGAACAGGCTTGTGCATGCCCTCCTCCCCCAAGTTCCCCTTTCTCCATCCCACCCATGCAAGTGAGTTGAATGTATCTGTCTGCCCTCCTCTTGTCCCCCTTTGTGAGCCAGCAAGCATGCATGTGAGCTCTTTTCCCGTCCCATGCACCTGGGCCCAGCCACCCTGCCAGTTTGATGGAGAAAAGGAGGGGAAGGAGAGGCTGATCTTATTAAGCAGCCGCTACAAATTCGTGAATAATCAAACACACAAATGGTAAATCTACGAATGAGGCGAGCCAAATGTCCTGGCAGGAGGCCAAGTTGTAATTGTGTCTGTTTAAAAAAACATTTTTCTGTCCATTAACATTCCTCAGGCATATTTTAACTTGGAAAAAAGATATTTCTTATTCATCTTCCAATAACTTGTCTTATTTTTTTTCTACTTCCCTTCCAAAATTGCTCAGACTCCTGGCATTATAGTCTTTGTCCAAAGTCTCAGGTTTGTGTTTACCGCATAAGATGAGATTTCAAGTTGCCATACAGTACTTGGCTTCTCTTAAAAACTTTTTTTTCTCTAGATGTATGAACTACTATCTGATAGCTTCTCATGCAACAATTAGAGATGTAATGTGACCTGAACAGACTCTTTGCTGCCACCTGCATTGATCTTTTTCCTTTACACCAGAAAAGGGACCACAGCTTGGCAGTAGGGTATAGGGTTCCAGTGACTATGAAATAACAACAACAACAACAGCAACAACAACAATAATAAAACTTTATTTATACCCCACCACCATCTCCCCAAGGGGACCCAGAGCGGCTTACATGAGGCCAAGCCCGACAACACATCAATAGAACAAAGTACAATAAGCACAAACACTACAATTAATATAACTCACTTGTAAACAGTAACACACAAGGATTTAAAAAAACCTATGTAATAATTTAAATGTAATAATTTAAAATTAAAAAAATAAACGCTGGGCATGAACAGAGGAAGGATGTATCTGATAGGAGGGTTTTAGAAGAAATGAAAGAGCAACCCAACGAGTAGTTACAGTGCTTATGAGGACATTTTGCTGGGAATTATTTCTTTATTCAGGGAAGGCTTACTGGAACAGCCACGTTTTCAGGCTTCTCCTAAAGCCTGCCAATGTGGGGGCTTGCCTGATATCCTTAGGAAGTGAGTTTCAGAGTCAGGGGGCCACCACAGAGAAGGCCCTCTCCTTCATCCCCACCAATCATGCCTGTGAAGGGGGCGGGGGTGAGAGCAGGGCCTCTCCAGATGATCGAAGCGATCGCGTGGTTTTGTACACAGAAATGCGGTTCTGAAACTATATTCATAAACATTCTGACATCAACATTGCTGTATCTTTGGTTACTGTAAATAATGTTACACATTGAGGTAAAAGCCCATGAGTATCTTATGTATATTTGACTTGTGAGTATGTTCAACTCACTTCGAGTTTTACATGTTCATGAGACTGAATGTAATTGTCATAATCTATGGTTTTTGCATTTCATTTTTCTACTGCCGTTACTTGCATCTTTTATCTTTTTTAAAATAAAGTTTCTTGGATCCAAACTAGCCTCTTTGAAGAGTTTCTACCATCTGCAGATGGCTTATGAATCCCACTATTGGAAGGGATTAGAGATGATTCTTCCAAACTGTTCATAGAATCCTAGAATCATAGAGTTGGAAGAGACCTCATGGGCCATCCAGTCCAACCCCCTGCCAAGAAGCAGGAATATTGCATTCAAAGCACCCCTGACAAATGGCCATCCAGCCTCTGTTTAAAAGCTTCCAAAGAAGGAGCCTCCACCACACTCCGGGGCAGAGAGTTCCACTGCTGAACGGCTCTCACAGTCAGGAAGTTCTTCCTCATGTTCAGATGGAATCTCCTCTCTTGTAGTTTGAAGCCATTGTTCCTCCTAGTCTCCAGGGAAGCAGAAAACAAGCTTGCTCCCTCCTCCCTGTGGCTTCCTCTCACATATTTATACATGGCTATATCTCCTCTCAGCCTTCTCTTCTTCAGGCTAAACATGCCCAGCTCCTTAAGCCGCTCCTCATAGGGCTTGTTCTCCAAACTCTTGATCATTTATTCGCCCTCCTCTGGACACATTCCAGCTTGTCAATATCTCTCTTGAATTGTGGTGCCCAGAATTGGACACAATATTCCAGGTGTGGTCTAACCAAGGCATAATTGAGGGGTAGCATTTTTCCCTAGATCTAGACACTAGATCTAGATCACCTTCCCAGTTTCCCAGACATTTGAAAATGTGTTCTGGAGGATCAAGGGGACCTTTCAGTTCAGTGAGAACAACAGCACTGAGAGGGTGAAATGAAGGACATTTGCATTTACCTACTTCCTTTTGCTTCCATCAGAAATTAATCTAGATCTGATGTAACATAGATTTCTATATGCATGCTGACCTAGGCTAACTGTCAATGCATCTGATGAGTTAGGGTGTATTCTGTTAATATTTTACCATAATAAAATTGTTAATATTCATTGACTTTCTTCACCTTAACTAGTATGATTAGTTTATTGTGCAATACACACACATAAACACAGCAACAGGCCGACTTCCTCTTAGAGACACACATACATAAGTTGCACTGTACACATGGGGCAAATCATTCACCATGGTGTAATGACTATTCTGTTTACTGTGGCAGAGAGGTGGTTTTGTTGAATGGTCTGAATGGTCATTGTGCTTTGAAGTTTCACTTGCAGTTGTGCATTGCACATTGTATGGCACCCAGTCATTACATATGTTGTATGATGTTGGTATTCTGCATAGAGGTTGTGTAGTGTTTGCATAGCATGTCTGTATTAGTATATGCTACAGAAGGGTGAACTTGGATTGCAGCCAGAATCTCTCTCCCTGTGTCACTATTCCCCTTGGGTGCTGTCATCTTTCATTAAAGCTACAGCCAAGAAAAAAAAAGACAGGTTGGCCAGATCCTGTAGTCAGTTGCGGGAAGATATAGCACCTTCAAGAGGAATTCCCACCACTGAGGATTTGTTTAATACCTGTGACCTAAATGTTCCTCTTCTCTGTACTGTATTTTCCAAAGGCTCGTAGAAAGGGATTGGGGACTCTTAGGTCCTAGTCCTGAGAACCTGAGCGATGCAAACATTGGATGTTGGGAAGAGCAGATAATGTGAATTGGTGTGCTGTGACTTGCGGGGTACATCTCTGTGCAGTTGTGTAGCTATGGCCTGCATATATGCCCTTCTCACCACAAACATCACTGAACAAAATTAATTCTGATTACTGGAGCAGATTGGTTAAATATAAGTTCTGAATTAAGTTACAGAATGTTAGTTTAGTATTTTAATCAGCTGAAAGAAGACTAAACTATTTCAGGCTAAATTATTTTAATGTTAGATTCATGAGATTGCCTTTAAAAAGGTATTTGGAAACTGATGCTGATGTAAAGTACAGCAGGATTAAGCACAAGTATGTAAGTGATCATTTAGTATCCTTGTTGTATCAACAGCATTGATTCCTAATCTGTGAAGGTAAGAGTCTTGCTGATGCCCAAGTTACATACGTTTCTGATGTTCAGCTAGGCCCTTCGCTATATACATTTTGTGTGTGAGTTGTACCACATATATACATACTTACTTACTTACTTAGACGATCCCTTGTTGGCCGAGTAGGATAGTTTTCCAGGATCAGTGTTCTGGTGGGTCCATAGGTGACTGTGGAGCCCTATTCTTGATCTGCATCTTCTGTATTCTTGATCTGATCTGTATGTGTGTCTACATACACACACACACACACACACACATATGTACTGTATATATTAACTCTTTAGAGGACTTCACTTCAAAATAGAAATATTTTTCAAGAAACATGATTCAGCAGTTATCATCAATGACTGGATAAGAGACAGATTGTGAATATATGTCAACTTGACTTCTTTTGGAAAGGTGGCATGTAAAAACGAATCTTTGAGTACTGCAACTCGGGGTCATGTGGGGCCAAAGAAAAGAAAAAGTATAGGCTGACTTAGACTTTATGTAAAAAGAATCAATGAAAGTTTATTTATTTCATCTATTAAGATCATTTCAACTGTACAGTTTATTTACCATTGTTTACGTAATTCCCTTTGGAATATTTTACGGTCAGTATATCATAATTCTTCCACTGAAACATTTTCAGCATACTTATGTTTAGAAAAAGAATTTATACCTGTACTAGATTTCAGCAAGAAATTGTACATGAGGCCTGGAATAATCTGTTTTGGAGCATTGAGAAATTGTGAAGATTAAGATACAATAAAGCAGATAATTTAAAAATCAATAAGAGAATAACAGAATGTTTGATCTTCCTGTGACAAACTTTGTGTTGCCACTAGATGGCACCATTGCGTAAAGTTGTGTTTTGGTTACTTTTTGCTTTTCTTTCTTTTTTGAATTGGAGGTATTTATTTTGAAAGTTCTTGGAGAGTTCTTGACATTAGCAGTTTGTTTACCAATCCTGATCGAATACTCACATTATATAGATATAGATATTGTAATTAAGCCAATGTTTGGCAAATTCTGGATTCACGTAAGTCATAAAAGTTCAGGATATTTGTATCAAAATTATATTTGCCAAAGCTTGATGGAAATAGGCTGTGTATTCAAAGAACATGATCTGCAAGGTAGAGACTTTCAGATTCATTCTGAAAATAGTAAAACAGACTTCCCTTGTATTATTTTAAACATACCTTAAAATGCCTTAGGATTAAAGCAATTATGTGTAATTCAATATTGTCTACATTGGAAGCTGGTTGTTGATTTAGTGAAAACATGAAATACTGCTTTTTCTCTGCTTGGAATAATTACCCCCTCCCCCCGCCAAGCTTCCATCTAACAACAATTGTGCATTCTTCATGTAATCCCAAGATATTAAAATAATTAAATTATGTATTAACAGTTTTAATAATGACCTGTAAAAGGTGTTTATAGCACTTTGATATTGAAAGAGGAGAAAGAAAATACCTTGGCTGTGAGTACACAATGGGTTTTTTTTTGGGGGGGGGTGTATGTGAATTAATAAATGTCTTTCTAGAGTAAAGGCTGACGATACTAATAGTCACATTTGTGTTTAGCAGAAGGTTTTGCCCTTCAGTTTTTTTCTTCTCTCTCTGTTCTTCGCTTGCAAGTACAATCTTGAATAAGACTTAGAGATTATCTTGTCTACTGAGAGTGACAAACTGTATCAAAAACCATATATTGTTCCTATAGTTATGTGAGTAATGATTTTTAATTGTCTTCAGAAAACTTACGAAACTTCTGCAGTCATAAATCATGCGTAAATGTTTTGCAATTCATATAAACTATGTATTTCTCATTACATATGCTGATTCTTTTACTAATAAATATGGCTATAGATTTAGATGAGCTAGAAACTGCTAAAGAACTGGTGTTACTTGCTAAGTTGTTTTGCTGTAACACTTCAGTGTGTCAGTACACATTCCATTGATTTAAATGGGGCTTGGGCCAGTGAAGCCATGGGAGAATTAAACTTTCTTGCCTAGGTACTAATAACCTATACAAGGGTGCTTATTATGTACATTGCAAATGTGATAAATGCTGTGCAGAGAACACCTCTCCCTTCTAATTGCAGAAACACCATTCAGGTAATTGGGCCTGTATTGCTTTCATTGAGTAGAACACATATTTGGAGTGTGTTTTGCAACTGAGAGAGCTGACATGTTGGGAGGATATGGTGTTACTAAATAGTACATCTTCAGTGGAAATAAAGTGGGAGGAAGACCGTATCACAAATCTCATAAGTTTTATAATACAAACTAACATCTGTCTGCCTATTGCAATATATTGAATGTGTCCTCAGTGAAATATGCACCAGGAGCCAAGGATGCAAATTTTCTGATGATTTCCTTTGGCTGTGCTCCTCTTATCCCATATAAAATCTCACCAAGAGAAGCTAGATGCTTGTGAGCTTCCTGGACCTGAAGTAACCTTCAAATGATTAGTTCCGATTTTATCTATGTTCTTTCTCTTGGAGAAAAAAAAACCTGTTTGCTGTTAATTGTGATATGGAGCCCTCCTTCAAATCAAGGAATAGAAAGAGCTTGTTTTTTCTACATAAAGATTGGGAGAAGCATTTGTATGGGCTCCCTTAGTAGCAACAGGCTTTTCTTGAAATTACATGGTCAGCAATAGATGAACCCAAGCAGTGTCATTTTTATCTGCAAGTTAGTGTTTATCTTGTACATCAGGGAAAGGAAGGTTTTTCAATTGGCTTTTTTGGTGCTGAGTAAATTGTTCTTTTGGTTGACTGTGAGCCTTAATACAATGTCCCCAGAGCAGAAAGTGTATATGTTACTTGCCTACTATTCTCTCATGTTCACAAGTTCTAAGATCACTTAAAAACTGCTGTCTAGTAACAGAAATTATAATTTAAACACTTTTAATACCATCACCCTAAGGCAGAGGAGGTATGCCTGTTTGGTTTGCTTTTTCAAAAGCTAGCCATCAAACTGTTTTTTCAAGTTCGAAATAAAGTTTCAGTATCTCAAATGCATGTTGTTTTTTTCTCGTGAAGCAATCTTGCACATTTATAAAATGTGTTGGTGGATCTGTAGGCAACAATTCCTTCTACTTTGTTGATGGCACAGGATTTTCATACATCGGAGCATTAACTCAAAATGCTAGTGAAACTAGTAAGATTTGAAAGTATATTTGGGGCATGTTGAAGCCCAAATGATTTCTTGGAACAGCATCTTGGGACAGAGACAGTGTTAATTAAGATTATTAGAGTTACCCATTTGTTAGGACTGAGTTTATTTATTTATTATTTACGATATTTCTATCCTGCCTTTCTCAAACCACAAGGTGACTCAAGGCAGCTTACAGCCAGGCAGCCATTTGATGTCTTAACAATATGCACTTAAAACCACATTTAAAACAGAATTATAAAATACATACAACAAGATCTTTAAAAACATATAAAACCAATATCCTCACGGTTAGCGTCATTGTCCAAAATCATAGTCTGAGTCATTCCAATATTCAATTTCACATTCAGTTCTGTTTTGATAGGCTTTAATATAACTTTGACTGGTTATTATGGAAGTCTGAAACACAGTCCAGAGTAAGGAATCCCAGCGGCTTAAATCAGATGCATTCTTGAAAACTCTTCGCTGTATTGAGTTGCACAGAGGACTACTGCAAAAATTTTAAACTGTTCCACCTTACTTGCTCAATCATTGGAGCTAGAGAAATTGCATCTATTTCACATTTAATTGGGATTAATGAAGTTCTGGTTTAGACCAGTGAAATAAAATTATAATTAAAAGATGTCCTGAGATGTCAAATTTTAGTACCAGTGTAAGACATTTATGTTTTTTAGTGATGTGGATTTTCGTGAAAAAGTAGACATTTTTCTGTCTATTTAGGTAAATCGGAATGTTATCCGATTTACCTATTTAGCCTAAATATATGATAAATTCTATAGCATTGGTAATTTTCTCACTCCATTCCTCAGATCTCCTTCAGTTTCTCCCCAGCTTTTCTAGAGAAAACAATGACATTGTTTTGGTGGCTTTTTCTGAACTGGAGAAAAATGTGAACTTCAGAAGAGGCCTGTTGGTCCAGACCAAAGGCTTCTCTGGTTCAGCACTTTGTTCCCACAGTGGCCAGATAGCTGATAGCTGATACTTATAGGAAGCATAAAGATGTAGTGTTTCTATGATCATGAACAAATTTAGAAGCCCATGCTGCTTCTAGTATTAAATGTAATATATAGCTATTAGCCACTGGTATCCTTATCCTCCATTGACGTGCCTGATCACTTTTTAAAAGCCATTCATGTTGGTGATGGTTGCTATATTCTGTGGGAGCACATTCCATCACTTACCCATTTACTGTTTGAAGAGTTTCTTCTGATCTGAGCCTCCCTCCTATCATTATCACGAGGCCTGTAGCTTTAGGAGCCAGGAATAAAAAAAAACCCAAGACCTGGCTGCTGTCAGAGCTACTATGTAGGGAATCTGTCAGACTTTTTCAGACAATTATACTGCTTTAACTGTAAAGCAGTGATGCATTTTCTCTGTCTTCTGCCCTGCTCTTCAAGTTCTAAAGTCTGGAAAGTATGCCTGTGTTAAGGGCCTTCTGGTGGTGCAGCGGATTAAACCACTGAGCTGCTGAACTTGCTGACTGAATGATTGGCAGTTTGAATCCAAGGAGCAGAGTGAGTTCCCGCTGTTAGACCCAGCTTCTGCCAGCCTAGCAGTTCGAAAACATGCAAATGTGAGTAGATCAATAGGTACCACTTGGACAGGAAGGTAACTGCACTCCGTGCAGTCATGCTGACCACATAGCCTTGGAGGTGTCTACGGACAACGCCGGCTCTTCAGCTTAGAAATGGAGATGAGCTCCACCCCCCAGAGTCGGACACGACTAGACTTAATGTCAGGGGAAACCTTTGCCTTACGCCTGTGTTAAAAAGGGCTGATGGCAACTACAGTCCAACAACATATGGAGGGTTTGCACTGTGCATCCCAAGTCTAGCTCAGTGGCTGACAGCAACTCTCCATATTTTCAGGCAAAGTTTCTGCCCAGCTATCTCGGTAAATTATAAGGTACTCACCTGTCACATATCCCACAAACGGCATGTGGTATAGTTCTTCCCTAAAGTCTGAGACAAAAAGACAAATAGTAAATTAGTGTTTTGAATTGTAAATATAGTAAATTAACTGTGTTTATACTAAATAGTATATATTTAAAATATTATAAGGTTATTTAGTCTACTGACATATCTTAAAATAAGAAACATGACTCTTCTTGAGATTAAAATGAAAATTTTAGAATACGCAAAGCAACAGGAAAGACATTTTGCTTTGAAAGCTGTTCTTAATTCCTGCTTAATTACAAATGTGTTGATTGGAAAATAAGCATTCTAAATAATTCTGTATGGAAGTTGTTGTGCTGTTAGTTAAAATAGACTTGTTCATACAGAGTGACAAAAAGGCAAAGTGACTGCTATGAGTCCATCAAGATATCTAATGATAGATGTGGGACTAATTAGCTCAGCTATACAAAGGGTGAACCGATGATGTTAATTGTGCTAATTGATGCCTGCAGTAGTAAGGTTGCACGTATTTTGTTATTTGAGAACTCGGTAGTCTGATAAAGATTTTTGTAAGAGAGCAATAAACTGTTATAATGACAGCATCAATCTGGGGGCCAGGATGAGAAAAATATGAAACTCAGATTATGTTTTGTAAATTAAAACAGAGAAAATATTATAGATGTATGAAGAGCTGAAACATGAACTGAGTTCAAATGGTCTTTTGACATTCACTGAAGAAAACAATACTTTTTGTTTAGAAATTTGGCCAGGTAGGTATTAGAAGGTATTCATTTTTATTTTAATATATTGATATGGATCAGGATTAGCTAGGTCTTTTTGCCATTGTATATTTGTCCTTTAGATCTAAAATAAACCTCCTGACTAAAAATGTTTAGTTGGCTTTTTTCATAAACTGAAGTAAATTTGAAATAGTTTGTGAATATTAATACTTTGTTCACCTCAAATTCTAGCAATTGATTTCAGATAATGCATGAACAAGTTTAAAATAATGAGCCCTCGTACAGACTGATCCCAAAGATTGTTTGGCCTCTACTAGACCATAAATTGGATCCTGGTCTTGTTTGTAGTGTAGTATGTATTCTGTCTTTTTTCCCACCTCTTGCCATCCCTGTAATGAAAATTACTTCATTTTTGTGGACTTCACTTGGGTTATGATCGATGGGGGCCAGGAGGAAACTGATCAGGTTTCCAGGTTTGCTTATGGGAGCTTGGGTTTTCCTCTTCTCATAGGAAAGGCTTATTCACTGGTATATTGTTATTGATAAGGCAATTTATTTATCACTGTTGCACCCTTCTGTTTTGTACTTCAGAATACCGTCATTTATTTATTTATCGTGTCAGGAGCAACCAGACATTTGTATTACATTTTTAACAAAACAAACAAACAAACAGACAGACAAAAACACAAAGTTTGCAAGCTTGGTAGTTGATTAAATGTCCTTTGACCAGTATCTGGCCACTTGGAGTGCCTCTGGTGTTGCTGCAAGAAGGTCCTCCATTGTGCATGTGGCAGGGCTCAGGTTGCATTGCAGCAGGTGGTCAGTGGTTTGCTCTTCTCCACACTCGCATGCCATGGATTCCACTTTGTAGCCCCATTTCTTAAGGTTGGCTCTGCATCTCGTGGTGCCAGAGTGCAGTCTGTTCAGCGTCTTCCAAGTCACCCAGTTTTCTGTGTGCCCAGGGGGGAGTCTCTCATTTGGTATCAGCCATTGATTGAGGTTCTGGGTTTGAGCCTGCCACTTTTGGACTCTCGCTTGCTGGGTGTTTCCAGCGAGTGTCTCTGTAGATCTTAGAAAACTATTTCTTGATTTAAGTCGTTGATGTGCTGGCTGATACCCAAACAAGGGATGAGCTGGAGATGTCACTGCCTTGGTCTTTTCACTATTGGCTGCTACTTCCCAGCAGATGTCAGGTGGTGCAATACCGGCTAGGCAGTGTAATTTCTCCAGTGGTGTAGGGGCAGACACCCCGTGATAATGCGGCATGTCTCATTAAGAGCCACATCCACTGTTTTAGTGTGGTGAGATGTGTTCCACACTGGGCATGCATACTCAGCAGCAGAGTAGCATAGCGCAAGGGCAGATGTCTTCACTGTGTCTGGTTGTGATCCCCTGGTTGTGCACAAACTGGGGAATACCTTTATTGAGAAAACATCATACCTGAAACTAAGGATAGGTAGTTTTCCATAGAAAAGAATGGGGGTCATGGGTCACATAGTTGAGTGTAGACATTGGTTGGCACCTTGTATTGTAGTTATGTATTTGTAACCTAAAGTTATAGATCTGTATGTGCTCCCTATTCAGATATGCTGCATGTTCATCCTTGTGGCACAATTGTAAATACTCCCTGAAACCACTTATGTTAGAGAGAGCAATGGAGGTCTACAGTGTAGTTGAGTGTTCATGCCATAGATCTTTGTCCCTCAGAGTGGCTCCCTCAAGTTTAAGTGAATTCAGGTTTAATGTGAGTCTCTTAAAGCATTTGTGTTTATGTTTACATAGTTACAAATGAGATGTAGGATCTCGGCTGTTATTACCAGTATTTGACTTGTTAGCAACAGTTTGTAATCCAAACAAAAAGATGCTTCTGGTAATGAAGCATTCTGGTTTTTATATATATTTCACGAGTTTTTAATTATTTTAAAGCCTTAAAAGCAATGTTTCAATTCCACTGATGGTTTAATGCTTTTTCACTTTCATGTTTCATATTGTTCTAGGTGATTGGTTTTAAACTTTTTTTGTAAGCTGCTTTGAGCCCCTTTGAAAGAAAGGCAGGATATACATACATACACACAAATAGTTTAGTCCAGTCCCTCCAATTCCATTCATATATTCCATTTCTCTAGTTTGTATCTTGTTTCAGCACAATTTCCTAAACATTGTTGCATCCCAGTTGATTTCAACTTAAGACAACCCTTTCATCAGTCTTCTATGACATAAGATGTATTATAAATAGATTTATTCAAAGGAGGTTTGCCACTGTCTCCTCTAAAGCAAAGTTATGTGACTTGGCTGACGTCATCCACTGGGTCTCTGTTTCTGAGTATGATTTGAGTACTTCTCTTCCAGGGTCATAGTCCAACTTCCAAACCATTATACCACGTTGACTCTTTTTCTAAATATACTTACGATTGTGACTATAGCAGTGATCCAAAACACAATAGGATGTTGACTGAGGTATATTAGTGCAGAAAGAGAGGAGAGCAGGTACTATTGCATTTTAAACCACTATTGTCTGTCATTTAAAAGATTTAAACTATGTAGTACAAAAAGTAATATTATATGATGTGGCAAGTATATAGCTTGAGCATTATAAAGTCAAATGAGGATTTTACAACTTAATAAGAGATTAGTTAAAGTTTTATCCATATTCAGCTGGCATTATTTATATGTTAACAAATAGGTATTCATAAATGTAAAAGACTGATGATATGTATCAGGATATTAAACAATGGTATTGCAACAAGCCCTTCTTACAGCATGAAAGGTTTCATTTTAGAGATTTAGAGATATTCAAAGTAGTGTGTCTCATCATTGAACTACCTCACCTGTACTTTATAGTCAGAAAATATTCAGACTGTGTTTATACGCACAAAATATAAATGCCGTGAACACAATAATTGCAGTTCAGATTCTAATAGGCTACTAATTTATACCTGCATGTTGTATCGAAACGTAATGAAACATCACAAAAGTCAGGCAATTAGAATGGGATTAGTCACATCAAGCCAAATAATAATGAACATATAAAAAGCTAAAGGAAACATTGGAGACAGAACTGAGGAGCCAGTGAATTTCTGGATAATTGCTTCATTTCTTATAGTATATTCTTCAAATGCAAATTTGTAACTGCCCAGTAAGAGAGAAATCAAATTAATGACACATACAAAACTTTATCAGATAGACCACTGTATACAGCCTTCATGGTTGAAACATTATCCTTATGACTCCAGGTCCATTAGTAATACATTTCATCCCATTTTTCATTATTGTCAGTATATTTATTCAGATCATCATGTAAATACTATATGCATCTACATATGCATTTCATCAGTGTTAAATAACAATCAGAGCCTGACCTTTCCTGTGAAAAAATTGTTATAAAGAAGTCTTGAGCTCTTTTATTTAGTTGGCACACCAAAAAGAATCGGTTTTCTCCTATACTCAAGGATACTTTTTTTAAAAATCCTCATAAGTAAACAGACTGATTGTAAACTAAGAGTTCATGCATATTAACAGCTATTTTTGTGAGGTTAGTTTTTTGTCTTTATTTACTTTTAAAAACTATTTGAAGTTATTGAAATTTTGTTCTTAACTGCCATCAAGTCATCTTCAAGTGATGTAAAACCATTCACTGTAGCTACTCAAAATCTAAAGTATGTAATTTTATATACAATGTAAGAACCATAGAAGTCTCTACATTGTAGAAAGATGTTTTCTAGATTCCTCTTTCAGGAGTGAATTTTGCTTCCTAGGGGTGGACTTCTCTCAATTTCTGTTGTCTCACCCATGTTCGTAACTAGGAGTAGGATGTTTGTAACTTAGAGGCTGCCTGTATCTGAAAATCCACTCTTCTTTTTCTTTCACATTTTCTTCATTTCAACAGTATAATAAAAGGAGACATGATCACTTCTTTATTTTGTTAAGCAAAAAGGAACTTGAAACCCTTTCAGACGTAACACAAAACCCCCACATAGTTCTTAGAGATCCTGATTTGCCTTCTGCATGTCCATTTTAAACCATGCACCCTGGTGCAACCAGAAAGTGGGAGCAGGAAAAAGAAGGACATGATAAACAGTCTGAAAGTAGCTGCAGACAAGACCAGGTAACTCCCATAATATAATATAATATAATATAATATAATATAATATAATATAATATAATATATAACATAATATTCACGAATTGTAATGAATTATTAGTCTACATAGTAATATTTTAGGGGAAACAAAATCTAACAGTCATGTGGTGCTTTTAAAGTAGAAAAATCCAAGACCATAGGTTCAATAAAATACGTATTTCCGTTTACCGGAAATAAAAGAGATCTTTTCCAGTTTAATTTCAAATTCCATGCCATTCTCTTTTGGTTCAGAAACACTGTAGTTCCATTTTGTCTTTCAGCAAAATAAATACTTGGAACATCAAGCATCAGAGTATTTCAACTGGTTTCAGTAAGAACTCTTTTCAAATCAGAATAAATAAAAGCAATATTTGGAGGGTCTCAAATAGACTACTATAATGCACTCTATGTGAGGTTGCCTTGAAGACTGTTCGGAAGCTTCAAGTTGTCTAATGGGTGGCAGCCAGGAGCGGCATACAGGGAGCCATATAACACCCCCCCCCCCCCCCCCAGTTACATCAGCTCCACTGGCTGCCAGTCTGCTACCGAGCAGAATTCAAAGTTCTGGTTTTGGCCTATAAATCCCTAAATGGGTCTAGTCCAGCTTACCTGTCTGAATGCATCTCCCTTTATGAGCCAGCTAGAACACTGAGATCTGCCAGGGAGGTAATGCTCTCGGTCCTGCCGCTTTCGCAGGTGCTATTGGTGGGACGAGAGACAGGGCCTTCTCAGTGGTGACCCCTCAGCTATGGAACTCCCTCCCCAGTGAGATTAGACTGGTCACCTCCCTCCTAGCATTTAAGAAACATCTTAAGACCTGGTTATTCAAGAAGGCATTTGGTGAATGACAGAAATATGGAGATAATTAAAGATAACCTCGAAATTGATGCAAGGTCTAAATATTTTATATTGTTTTATAGTTTTATAGTTTTAATTGTTTTAATCTATTGTCATATGTTGCTGATTTGCTATGTGATTTTTATACATGTATAAGACATTGAATTTTGCCATTGATTATGTTGTGAACCGCTTTGTGTCCACCCAGGGGTGAGAGAAGTGGTTTATAAATGAAATAAATAAATGAAAGATTTCCAACTTCCAATTTTGAACTAGACACAATGACTCTAGAATTCTATAGCTAAACTCCATTGACAAATCTGCAAATTAAAAGGAAAAGAAAAAATGGGTAACATATAGCAGAATTTGTGATGTGAAAATAGGTGTCTTTCGCACATCAGTGTCAACACTGACACTTTATTAATATATGATCGTATCAGATGTCAGAATCTAGTGAACCTTTTCATGGACAAAGTGCAGCACATGAGCCACAGGTTGCCCACCTGGCAGTTTTTGTGACTATTTGCTCAAAAATTATCTCTAGGGGATGTGAAAGACATTCTTGTCATGCTTGGAGCCCTCCGAACTCCCCAAAATGGTTTGTCTTAAAATGACCAAGTACGCTGTCTAGGAGCCCAAGAAGGTCCCCCATTTTCCCAGAGGGCCTATGAGAGCATCTGGGAGCAAGCTGATTTTGGAAGGAACAGCCCTGCAAGGTCTCTTGGAAGGCGAATGTCTTCCCTAGTCTTCCAAAGTTGCCTTCCCCTGAGTGTGAACAAATACAGCTGTAAACCTGTTGCTTCTAATATTGGTTCTATCCCAGTGGTATTCATATATTAAAAATGTGTGCTGTACTTGATTTCAACTTCCATTCATAACTGAACTTTTTTGTTGTGGCAAGTTTTTGGCAATGGTTTCCAAAACCAAACCAAATCCAATGGTATGTATATCCCAGTCAGAACCAGAAATTTGAAGAGGGTAAAAGTGGTCACATGTTCCTTAAGTTTTCAATGAAAATCAGAGTTTGATTGAAAGAGTCTAACCAGAGCCATTAAGAAAAATAGCAAATTTAGATCAATTCACGCAAAGTGCAGATAGGAAAAGAGCTGATTATACATCTGCATTTATGCAAATACCCTTTTCTGGTATTTAATTATTTGCTTGTCTGATTTTGATTATTGAAATGGTTGTACAAGTACATATGTTTCTTCAAAGTATTTTTGTCTTTCCTCTCTATATAAGTACACATAATAAACCTATACATGTAGCACTGCAATCTTGCATCATTGCAGTGTAAACACTGATGGGTCTTTTCTTTCTTTCAGAGGAGGTTGGCATATCTCAATGTAAATGTTTTTTTTTTAAAAAAAAAAACTATATCTTCCTGTTTGAAGATCAGAAAAGAATACAAAAGCAGAAAAGGATTATTTCTTGTTTATATATCTTGCGAAGGGAAAGACTGGGGCATGAGTATCGTAATTATTTTGTGATGTAATGAATGCAGTTTGAAATAAAATATTCCAAGTACACGTCCCTTTTTTCTACATCATGAAAATGTTTTGCCACCATAAGATGCTTTAAGCCCAGGCACTTGACTTCAGTGGTAACTAAAGCATCTCAAGTGGCTGCAGCATTTGTATAAAACATTCTGATAGAATCAAGTTTTATAGTAACATGGTTATAAATATGACTGTGGCAAAGGTAATATTTACTTTGCACAATACAAACACACAAACGGAATACACACAAAGACATGCACAAACAAACAAAAAACAGCTCCTCTATGACACTCCCAATCACAATCTGATGGGTTGTATCTCTTACTAGTTTAGATACCCGGTGATGCTTATGTTAGGGATTCTGTAATGATAATTATTAGAAGTAATCACTGTTTGCTTTAGATTTTATGAATGGTCCCATCTGAAAATTCACAAGGATGTGGGTAAATTACTATTCCCATTATCATCTGTCAGTGCTCCCAAACTGCACCAGTAGTTAAACTTGGTCAAGACAAGTGTGTCCGATTTGGTCCAGCTCCATCGTTGGTGAGGTTCAGAGGGCTCTCTGAAAGTGGGTAAACTTCAACTCTCATCATCCTGAGTTTATTTCCTGAACCCCCGCCAGTATGTAAAGTTGGTCATGATGGGTATGTGTGCCGATTTTAGTCCAAATCCATCATCAGTGGGGTACACAAGGCTCTCTGGAAGTGGGTGGACCCAAATTCCCATGCTCCTCTGTCATGCCCCACTTCCCATCAGTATGTAAAGTTGATTGTTGGTATATATGCCAGTTTTGATTAGGATTCATCATTGGTGTGGGTCAGAGGGCTCTCTGGACTGAAACTCCCATCATTCTCTGTCGTATGTTAGACGATTCAGACATCTGTATTCCGCAAACTGATAAACATCTAATAAAAAGTAGCAGCTGAGTATTAGATTAAATAGTCAAATAAAATAAATGCTTTTGGGGGGAAATCTGCGTAAACAGATATTGTTCAGATTTGAGCTACAGTAACTTCCTATAGTTTCGCAGATATTTTTTGAGATTTGGTGTTTTATATTAATTGATAAAGGAACATGGAATCTGTTGAGTATATGAAAATTAAAGCCTTAGAGCATTTTCAAACCCTATGTATTTCCAAAAGAAAATGCTAAGTGTATAATCCTATTTTGCTAGTGTTATACATGAAATGTCTTAAAATTGAAAGCCTTATAGTTATTATATGACCACTTGTAATTGCCCAAGATAGGACTTATTTCCAGTTCTTAAAAATGTGAAGAATTAATTCAGTGGAGCATGAAACAACCTCTCAGCAAATGGAAATAAGTTTACAGTGTGTGATTTTCAGGCTTCCATTCTTAGGTTATCAGATAATGTATTTCTTTTCAGTGATTATTGTATAACCCATTATTAGACCTTTTTTCTGACATTATGGGTTTTGGTGTGGCATTAAAATCAATATACAGTATGTTAAGTTCTATAGCCATTGATTCATTGTTGTTAAATGTCATTTACAAAAATAATGTTGGCAAACATTTTAAAAGTTTACAAAGCTCTGTCCTCACCACCATATTGCTAATTTTATTAATGTTTTGCAGTTTTAAACAAAAAGAGTCAGTATTTTTTCTCTTTTGAAGTGATTCATTAACAAGTCTGTAGGAATCCTGCCCTCTATCCCTTCATGAAGTAGTTCTAGCAGTTGTAAGACTGCATAACGAAACATGCTTTGAATGGAGAATGCAATAGATATATTTCAATTAATAAATACGGGCAGTCCCTGAGTTACAAACATCCAACTTACAAATGACTTATAGTTAAGAACAGGGGTGAAACAACAGGAAGTGAGAGAAATCTACTCCTAGGAAGGAGAATTCATTTCTGAAAGAGTTATCATGGGGAAAAGATGTTGAGAGAATCTGACCTGATTGAAGACGTCAGGTCTGGGTGGGTGGGTGGGGGATATATAGGAAGCTGATGGGAGCTCCTTTTGGCAGTTGCCCTTCCAGCCAGCAATCTGCCCACCTACCCTTAACTTAGTTTGGTTTTTAGTTTCTCCATCGTTGCCACAACTTCAAGATCAGGTCCTGGATCCAGATCTAGAAGGAGCAGTGCTACTATGGCATTGGCCATGACAAAGGGAATCACCTACTAGGGACTCAGGGGTGCACTCAAAATGGGTCCGGAATGGCTGTTGGATTAATGTGTCTCCGGTGGCGAGGGACAGAGCTCTGTGTGGCCTCTCACCAAGTCATCCCATTAGTCTCTGGCTCTAATCTGGAGTAACAATCTCATTGATAAACAGGCAAGTTAGTTGATGATGAGATTCATGTCCCCTGTATAGTTCTTCAACCTTGTTGTGAGCTATAACCAATAAAGTTGTGGTTTTGGCATCCCAATGTATATTCATCTGTGTATGTTTTTTGGGGAAGCAGCAGTCTCTCCCTCTGTTCACATGAAATCCCCTGAAAAGAGTCTGAGCAAAGAAGAAATGGGGAAGAGATTTTGCCTTCCTTCTGCTGTTGCCCCAATGCTGTTGTGGTGGCCGGGAGAACTTTTGCACAGTTAAAACTTGTGCGCCAGCTGCGCCCGTACCTTAGGAAACCTGACTTGGCCACGGTGGTCTACACTCTTGTTACATCCCGAATAGACTACTGCAATACACTCTACGTGGGGTTGCCTCTGGAGACTGTCCAGAAGCTTCAACTAGTCCAACGTTCGGCAGCCAGGCTGCTCACTGGGGCTGGGTACATGGAGCGCCCAACACCCTTGTTACGCCAGCTCCACTGGCTGCCTATCAGCTTCCAAGCACAATTCAAAGTGCTGGCTTTGGACTATAAAGCCCTTAACGATTCTGGCCCAATTTACTTGTCCGAACGTATCTCTCGCTGTGAACCACCTAGGGCCCTAAGATCATTTGAGGAGACCCTGCTCATTGTCCCCCCATTGTCACAATCGCGTCTGGCGGGGACAAGGGACAGGGCCTTTTCTGTGGTGGCCCCCCCGGCTATGGAACTCCCTCCCGAGTGAAATTAAATCTGCTGCATCCCTCTTGACCTTCATGAAACAAGTAAAATCCTGGCTATGGGATCAGGCCTTTGGAGAATAGGCTGACCGACTGACGTGTTGACTTATTTAGAACTGATGGACTGCCCTTGGATAATGATTTAAATCAGTTACCACTGACTATTTGTTGTCTGTTTTTATATTGTTTTTATATTGTTTATACGGTTTTATACTGTTTATACTTTTTTATATTGTTGTTATTACTACATTGCTGTTAATTGTATATTTATGTTTTGATGTGGGCACCATGGGGTGCCACTTTGTTAGCCGTTCTGAGTCCCTTTGCGGAGGTTGAGAAAGGACGGGATGTATTATAAACACATTTTTGTAGACACAGTATACAATTTGAGACAGTTTTTCTTCCTGGTTGTTTGAGTTCTGAGAATTGACTGTATTTATTGCTCTCGGGTTTTATAAACAGTTTTTTTTTCCAGCCTAACATTTTTGTGTTCATTATTTTTGCTCTAGAACTAGCTGTAAGCTGTTTCAGATGACTGTCCTTCTGTGTGAGATGCACCTTTGGTCGCTGAAGAATACCTTGCATGTTGAAGGTAAAATAAAAGTTATCAATCCAGATCTTGAGTTCTACCAAATCATTTTTTCACTTCACCCATTCAGTCCTACCATTCAGCTCCTGACTGCCAATTGTTTCTAACCATGAAAAAACACTATACTCTGGCCTAGACAGTTCTTCTAAAGAATAAGTATTTCCCAAACAATGGTACAGGCACACCAATCTTGGCAAAACGAAGGCTGTTAGAGTGTATCACTGGCTTTCTGCAGTTTAAAAAGAAAGATATTTAGTGTGCATTGCTAGTCTTGTATCTATAGCAGTGGGCTCCTTAGCAGCGTTTTGTTACTTTAGATTTTGCAGTAAAGAGTAATCTGCCTGTGAAACTTCCACCCAGATGTTTTTGACCCATAACTGAGGAATAAGCTTGTCATATGGGGCAGATGACATACTTTTATTATTTTCTTACTTTCATATGTGAAGAGTGTTTAAGAAAGGAGGATGGCTAGTTATTGTGCCATTACACACACGTTGATTTTATACCCTATCCTTAACAAGCCCATCTACACTGACTATTTAATGCAGTTTCAGGCCAGTTTCAAAGAAAGTGATTTTACTGTGCAGTTGATTACATAAGATCTCTTGGAGCCAGTTTGGGGTCCAGATAGGGATTAACAAACCACAGAACACTGATGCACACTTTTTTCCCCACGCACTTTTGTGGGAGTTTGTTGTCTGGCTGCCACAGTATTCAATGCAGCTTTGAACTGCATTGAATAGTTGCTGTAGATTGGGCATTTGTTTCTAACACCAAAGTTGGTTTTATTTTTATTCCTTGGATATTAATTTGGTGTTATGTTTCCGTAATTATGTAGATCAAGACATTGGAGTCCACCATTACTATGACAAAAAGGAATCGGGTAAGATATATATATAAATATATATACATATATATTATAGATATATAGTAATATATATTTACTGATGAACATTACTCCCCAAATCCTTATTTTTTCTTTTGAGAAACTATAGTAAATTGTATTCATTGATGAAGATAAACATGATTAACCGGAATAAAGCAAAATCCACAAAAATGTGATACCTTTCATGGCTAACAAAATGTAAAAACCATGTCATGCAAGCCTTCAAAGCTCTGTTAGATAGATATTAAGATATTAAGACATCATACTGAAGAAAAGAAAAGTGATGGAGTTTGAGTCCTAGGCCTGCATTTTTATCAGATGTTGTAAAACAGTAGCAACTTAAAAAACAAAACAAAACAGAGGGTGCATCTACACTGTAGAGATAATGTCCGTATAACTACACCACTTTAACTGCAATGTCTTAATGCTATGGAACCATGAGACTTGTAGTTTTACCAGGTCTTTAATCTTCAGTGCCTAAGAGTGGTGATGTCTCACCAAACTACAGCTCCCAAGATTCCATAGCATTGTGCCTTGACAGTTAAAGTAGTGTCACACTGCATTCATTCTACGGTGTAGATGCACCCACAACATCCAGGATCCCAAGTGTAGATACTTCACTGCTCCTGATGGGGTTTAAATTAGCCTTTTCCCCAGTCATCACATGACCAAAAATGGAGTAGCCTTTATCTCATTGAAATCCCTCCAGACCAGCTGAACAATAACACTATGTAACACAATTTTTGTTCCTGGATTATAAAAGTCATTTCCTAATTGGTTCTATCATAAAAACATGGAAAAGGTTGTTAAACTGCCAAAACTTTGTTTCTGCAGGACATTCTTCAACACATTTTGCTATAGTTTTTCAATGAATATCTCACCAAGTCTCAACCAATTCAACATAGTTTGTGGCAGCCACAAAAACAAAGTATCTAGAGTATAACAACTACTTTCAAAGTAAGGGCCATACAACTAAACAAGAAATAACACTTTCAAACCAGGAACAGATTTTGTTTCAAAATGTGTAATATAAACAACATATGCCTCAAAATGTAAATCAATACCCTATACCTTTTTTTCTTTGTTTCTTCTCTCTTTTTCTGGAATCCTTTCTGGAATATTTTATTCTCAATAAAAATAATTATATATATATATATATATATATATATATATATATATATATATATATATATAAAAGCTTGTGACTCAAAACACCATTATTTTTCTTCTCTTCTGTATGATCTTAAAACAGCTTTTGACTGATGCAAAAGCCAGTGGAGCTTTGAAAGCTTGAATGAAGTGATTTTTGCATTTTGTTTAGTCAATAAAAAGATTACTCCTTTATGGAATTTGTTTTATTTCACTGTATGGCCAGCATGGCTACTCTTGAATACTATAATTAATCTGACATATTTTCAGGGGGAAACAGGTATAAAGTGACAAAAAGTGTATTTAACTTGTAGAGCATAATAGGTTTCAGCCTATCGTTCCTTCTGTCTCCTCCTTGCAGACATACACAGGGGTTTTTTTTTTTTGCCCTTCCTCTTCTTCTTCTCCCATCTTTTAGAATATTTCCATTATAGTTTTCCATAGTTTTGTTCTTGCTGAATTAATTCTGATCTTGAATTTGATAATTTTCTTCTTAGATCAGTATGGCTTACTTTGCTTTATAAATGCGCCTGAGCGTCCTGCATTTCTATGCATTTAATTAGAACAAAGTATAGATTTGTATTATTTTTAAATGTAAGATCAACACATGTATTTCAGATATTTTAATTTTCTGTAAACATATAGGTTATGTAACGTGATATTTTAGATTGATATGTGCTCCTGTTATCTTTATATTACACACACACACACACACACACACATATATATATGGAACTCCAGCAGAGGGCATTGTAAATTCATAGGACTCCACTTTTGTTGACCTCCTGGGTCCTCCTTACCTGGTGTTTGAAATAGGTATTTCAGAGTGAATCAGTTTGCTTTATCTGATTAATCTTTTTAATCCTAGAAGATTCATGATGGACTAAAAGGTCTGTTCAGCTAGAATAAAACTTCCTGTTTTAGTGCAGGTTAACATGGTGGCTTGTGTGGTCATCTTGTGCTGCATCCACAACTGAATCCCAACTAAAAATTCTGTCACCCCAATGACAGATTGACAGAAGTTTTAGTTGGAATTCAGTTCACCGATCCGTTTATCTGATTAGGCAAAAACTTCTACATTATTAGCCCTCTATAGGGATTGCTTAAACTCTTATTTCATTGCTAATTTAATCTTTCAGGAAGGGAAAACGTCTGAACTTTTATTCTCAATCACATTTCTGTATTATTTGAAAAAAAAGATATCACTTAGCATTTTACTGACAACGCATGTGGAAATTATTCACCTTTTGATTTTTTTTCTTTTTCTAGAACCACAATTGAACTTTGACCATTTGCATCAGAAGCAACTGTTAGCAGAATGTAAGCATTATTTTCAGTTTTCATGTTACTACCAATAAACTAACTGTAGATGTAAATTAACAGTGTATCTTTTTTTTCTGGGGCTTTTTTTTAAAAAAACAGCAGCAGTGGTAGTAGTTTTGAATAGGAACAGAGGAAAGGGGTTTATTTTAATTATTTTAATTTTTCTTTGAATGCCATTTTAGTTTTCCCTGCTGGTTGCAGTTTTGATTATGATAAGGTTCTGTTAGGTAGGAATATAGCTAGAATTGAATGGATTCAACAGCCCTTCTCCTACTTCGTTCTCAGTGTAAAATCAAAGGGCACATCTACACTGACTACATAGGTCAGTGTAGAGCCAGATCAGCCCCGTGGTGGAGCAGAACTTCAGTAATGAAGGGCAATGGTAGTCACCGTCCTCTCTCACCCTCCGTGTCAAAGTGATAACTGGCCACAACATGGATTCTGCCTGTCTGCTGTCAGCTGCAGTGATGTTGGTCAAGGTGAAGGGACACTCTTGGAGGGGAGTGGGGAGAGAAAGGGACATTTCTACACTTCCTCGTCCTGCCTTGCCCCATTCTCCTAACCAACATTGCTGAAAGTGAGGGCTGAACAGATGAGACCAATGGCACGGATGGAGACCGTCATGAGTGGGGAGTAGGTGAAGATGGTTAGGGTGGGTGTCCAGCAGCACCAAAAAGTTTTCAGTGCCTCTGGGTGATTGGGTCTCCCTCATACCTCTGGAGCAGCTGGGGGAGTCTCTGTTTCACCCATATCTGGACTGGTTCACCATATGATATGCTGGATAGGCGCCAATAATCGGCGCCGGTTACAGGCTGTCCCTAAGTTACAAACAGAATAGGTTCTGTAGATTTGTTCTTAAGTTGAATTGTATGTAGTCGGAACAGGTACATTTTTTAAGTGTAACTCCAACCACATGTACACACACAGAGAGAGAGAGAAAGAGAGAGAGAGAGATACCATGTTGTTGTTGTTTATTCATTCAGTCACTTTCGACTCTTCCTGACCTCATGAACCAGCCCACACAAGACCTCCCTGTTGGCCACTGCCTTTCCCATCTCCTTCAAGGTCAAGCCAGTCACTTCAAGGAGACCATCAATCCATCTTGCCTTTGGTTGGCCCCTCTTCCTTTTTCCTCCCATTTTTCCCTAGCATCATACTGTAAAAAAATAAATAAATAAAGCCCGACTGGAGGGAAGGATAATAGAGGCAAAGATGAAGTACTTTGGCCACATTATGAGAAGAAAGGAAAGATTAGAGAAGACAATGATGCTAGGGAAAATAGAAGGAAAAAGGAAGAGGGGCTGACCAAGGGCAAGATGGATGGATGGGATCCTTGAAGTGACTGGCTTGACTCTGAAGGAGCTCGGGGAAGTGACGGCCGACAGGGAGCTCTGACGTGGGATGGTCCATGAAGTCACGAAGAGTCGGAAGCGACTGACTGAATGAACAACAATAAATAAATAAATAAGGTAGCATTATTTGGAAAAAGTTATTACCAATGCAATTTCAGAGTTAATGAGAACGAATCTCCTTACAATAGCTAAAACGTTTGTATTAATCCTTTAAAAAAAGGAATTGGGGGTGGGAGTGGGGGAGAAATAAGCCAAAGTTATTAGAATTTATTTTATAGCATTAGAACTTATTTCACTGGATGGAAAGCCTGATATATCAATCATTCTATTAGAAGGTTGGTAATATTTATAATGTATTGGGAAAACATAATTTAGGATCTGATTCATCATAATGTATTCTTCAGTTTTAGATTATCAGGATATGTTTTGAATTAAAAAGTGCTACTAAAATATGAAGCAATATTGATGTTGATTATAATATTTCCTATATATATTTCTTTTGCTAGCTCGAGATTATCCTTGGGTACTTAAGAACAAACGTCCAGAGAAGCTGAGGGACACACTTAAAGAGCTAGAGGTACCTTTCAGACGTTTTCAAATCACAATCCAGGTTTTCAAATCTCTTTCAACAGCTTTAATTTTCATAAAGGATCATCCCTTCTGGCGATGAATCCGCTTTTGTGTGGTGGGCTACCCAAAACAGTTGCATCTTTGTTTAAAATGTCAGACAATCTTTTCTCCTTGAAAATCAGAAGCACTTTAGCCACAAGTAAAATGTCTACAGCCATCGATGCACTATTTTCTGTTGTTCTCTAGGAACTGATGCAAAACAGTCAGTGTGTGCTGTGCAAATGGAAGACCAAATACGTCTGTCAGGTAAATATTTTGACATGCTTTTGCAATGTTCTGTCAACAGAGATTAACAGTTGACAAGGGACTGATGCAGCAGGACAAAGTTAACTGCTAGCATATCATTAGAATGATCATATAAGGATTTTTTTTTAATGCAAGTCTTGATGTTAACTATTTTAAAAAGTAAAATAGTAAAATCCATCTTGGTAAAAATGACTGTATTTGCATAGGGAAATAACAATATAAAATGCATAGTGCCTTGTGATGTCAATTAAAGAGCATTTTCCACGATATTTAGGTTGCAAGGCCCTGATGATATGTTTGGTTGAACTGAAGTGGGTTTATTTTTGAGTAGTCATGCACTGAATTACACTGTCAGGATCTTCAAAAGAGATCTACCTGGAAATAAGAATTCAGTTAGAATTTCATAGGAAAACCTTATATGTTATATTTAAAGTGTTTTATTGAAGCAAATACTTGAAAAAACGCATGATGACAACAAGACATCTAAACTACCCAGCTAAGAGTAGTTGTCCAATTAAGTGAATTGCTCAGACGTCAGTGAATCATATGTCTGTATTCTGTATTTACATAAATATCTATATGATATATATATGATGCATCTGTTCACATCCTTGTTCGCAGCATAGAAAGTGGGAACAGGTTGGAATCTTAAGTTGTGTGAGCCAGCATGCTAATCAACAGCTTTCTCTGTTTAATGTATTTAATTCATTAAAAGCTAGTGCTAGCTTTTTAGCCTTCCTTATTCTATTTTGAACAGACATGTCCTTGAGCTTATCATGATTTAACAAAGAATTTTGACTTTTGAAGATTATTAATTTATAACTTAATTATAAAACAGCTACATTGAGACCTGCATTACAGCCAGTTTTACTATAAATGAATTGAATTTTTAGTCATTGTAGATTTACTTTCTAAAATAAACATTAGTCTGCTCAGTTCTTAAGATATTTACTCTTACCTTGTAATTTTAAGATACCTTACTGCAGAATCCCAAGTTATGAATAAGATAATGAACCTGGTAGTAATAGTATGTTAAATTCATATTCTGCACTAATATTTTATTACAGAGAAAGCCGCATTGAAAACAGTGACACATACTTTTTGCTAAATTTCCAGAATGTTGTTCTGTTGGGTACTTAAAATGATTCTAAAAATGTACAATCTTTGTTCTTTGGCAAGGTCTCTTAAGAGCTAAGGCTTTATCTTTTATCTATTTATCTAGAAGAAAGCAAGACTTTCACTTGGGCATACTTGTATATGTTTGTTCTGATGGTCAAATAGAGCTGACAAGATGGGATCCCTGACCATTCAGCAGCTCGCTGTAAATCATATGCACAGTCTTTGCGGACAAAGTCACTCTAATCCATTACGACTTGGATTCCGTGTTAATGGCAGTCCCTGAAGATATAACTCGAGCACCTGCTTGTCTGGTTTTATTGAATTTATTTCAACTGGTGCAGCCTGAAGATGTGGACAAGATTCTTGGAAAGGCGAGAGCAACCACATGCATCCTAGATCCCTGCCCATCCTGGCTAGTAAAGGAGGCCAGAGGGGGTTTGGCAGAGTGGGTGAAGGTGGTGGTTAATGCCTCCTTAAAAGAAGGCAAGATTCCAGCGAGCCTAAAGGAGGCCATCATAAAACTGCTTTGAAAAAACCATCACTGGACCCCACTCAATTGAACAACTTTCAGCCAGTTTCCAATCTCCCCTTTTTGGGAAAAATCTTGATACATGTGGTGGCCTCGCAACTCCAGGTGTTGGAGGAAACTGATTATCTTGATCTGACGCAGTCTGGCTTTAGCCGGGACATGGAATTGAAACAGCCTTGGTTGCCTTAGTGCATGATCTACGCAGAGAACCGAACAAGTGGAGTGTGTCTCTGTTGGTTCTCCTGTATCTTCCAGTGACCTTTTATACCATAGACCATGGTATCCTTCTGTGACACATGGCAGGAATAGGTCTTGGAAGTACTGTTTTACATTGGCTCCAGCTCTTCCTGGAGGGCCACTCCCAGAAGGTGTTGTTGGGGAATACCTTCTCGACCCTGCTGCCTTTACCCTGTGGAGTCTCACAGGATTCAGTATTGTCCACCATGTTGTTTAACATCTACATTAAACTGCTGGGAGAGATCATCCGGAGTCTTGGAGTTTGATTCCATCTGTACGCAGGTGATGCCCAACTCTATCACTTCTTTTGCCTGCTGCTAAGGAGGCTGTTCAGGTCCTGAACCAGTACTTGGCAGCTTTGATGGTATGGATGAGGGCAAATAAATTGAATTTGAATCCAGACAAGACAGAGGTCCTCCTGGTCAGTTGTAAGGCCGAACGCGGTATAGGGTTACAGCCTGTGCTGAATGGGGTTACACTCCCCCCCCCCCGTCCAATTTTCTAGTTTATCTAAATTCTTTTGAATTCTGTTCCAATATTCCAATATGTTAGCGAACCCACTTCCCTCCAGTCCATTATCTATGTCATTGATAAAAATGTTGAGCAATGCTACTAGGACAGAGCATTGAGGCATTCCAATCAAGACATCCTTCCATAAAGCTCCATGCAAAGGTACTCATATTCCCTAGCCTTTCAGGGCCACATACTGTCAGCCATCAAATGCTGGCTGGAACAGAAAAGTCTTTATTTATCCATGAAAATAAAACAAGGGAGGAAGTCCTGAGTCTTGGGCCAACCACTAAGAAAGCCCTTGTTCCAACCGGATATATGTGCCACATCACATCCTGCTTGTCAGGCCCCTTCTACACTGCCATATAGTCCAGATTATCGAAGAAAATAATAAACACTATCTGCTTTGAACTGGATTATATGAGTCCACACTGCCATATAATCCAGTTCAAGGCAGGTGATCTGGATTTAATATGGCAGTGTAGAAGGGGCCTTGGTTGGTTTTGAGCTTACAGGAGCTTTTTCCTGTATCCAGCCTGGCAATTCTAATACTGAAGAGGCACAACAGCGGGGGGTGGGTGGGTGGGTGGGGGGGGGTTGGAATGGGTTGTGCTTTCATTCCTCCGCTTACTTCCTGGTTGCCTCAACCCACAGCAAAACAGCAAGTGCCAATAATAGTTGAACCATATTGCTACTTTACTGTTTAGTCTGGCCATAACCTTTAAAGTTACAGCCACAACAGAAAAGGAGTTCAGCTATCTTTGGTTGAGTAATAATGATAGTATAACTTAGTTTAAATTTGATGAATGGGGAAAGGTACTTATTTTGGGCATAGTTAGTTTCCTTTCTTCTCTGGATATTGGAGGAAATTGTTGCAGGCAATAATATTTTTTGAAAAACTATTCAGTTTCTTCATATGGCCTGTAAAATAGCCTTCTCAACTTTTGGAGTTTGTTGTTCTTCAAAAAACTTTTTCATTTATATTTTTGGGACAATTATAAGCACTAGTCAAACATTGCTGGGCTATAAGGTCATATTATCAACTTGGGAATAAATTGTGATTTTATCTAATCCAGCTGCAACATGAGGATAAATTGAAGTTTTGAAAGGTTGCAATAAAAGCTGGAATAGTGTGACTGTGTCTAACACTTTTAGTAGGACAAAACCTTAAAGGACATCTGCCATAAAACTGATGGAGCTTTCAACCGCCTCCCAGATGATTATCCAAAAGATATATTTGCCAGATAAAAAAGGGGAGTTGCTGTGGTACGGTTAATGTTTTATAAATAGAAATGCTTGATCTCGATATGTATTGACTAAGCTCTGAACAGGTATTTGAATTGCTTAAGTAGTTCTAAGAATTAATTGTATTTTGTGTAATGTTTTGTATTTTGTAATGTGCTCATATATTTAAATGATAGCACAAATAAACAAATACCATCAGTATACGTGTATGTACTGCCACAACATTTGATGGTCCTGATATGAAGCATATGCTTTGGATAAGAGTCTATATCAGAACAGAATATGAAGAAGCAGAATGGTTTTCAGTTAGCAAAGGAGTCAAACAAGGCTGTATTTTGTCAGCCTGTCTGCTTAACCATACAGAAACTTAATTTGACCCAAAGGAAGGAGGAGTGAAAACATCACAAACATGTAGATGACACCACATTACTTGCAGAAACATCTTCTGATGTACATTGGGAAGGAAATAGAGACGGAGGGCTAAGGCTGAATATTATGAAAATAAAAACATGACCACAGAAGAATTATGCTATTTTAAGTGGGTGACAATGTTCAAATTGTTCAGTGTTTTCTATATCTTGGTTCAGTCATTCATCAAAATGGAGGCTGCAATCAAAAAATTGAAAAAACATTGAAGGGGCTTCTACAATCATATAAAATCTAGATTATCTGCTTTGAACTGGATTATATGCCAGTGTAGACTCATATAATCCAGGACAAAACAGATAATGTGAACTGTCCGTTTTGATAATCTGGATTATATGGCAGTGTAGAAGAGGTCTAAAATTTGATATGTCAGCTTTGAAGTAACTAGATCCTCGAGTGAACAGTAAACTCTGGACTGTCCTTTTCTTTGTGAAATCTGGACAGGGGTAGGAAAAAATAATCTCATTTGAAATGTGCTGGAATCAAGTTCTTCTTGGACCACCAAAAATGATCAAGCTCAGTAAAGTTGAAGGGAGTAGAAAAAGAAAGATTGGAAAGTGGAAACCAATTCCAATCAAGTTTATGGTAGAAGAAAAAGTTAAAGTGTTTTTCCTCCAAACTATCTCATCTATTCCCCTGCACCAAATGTTTGTTTTCAAAAACTTTAAAGATAAGTTTAAAGATGTGGATAACATTGCATCTGGTTTGGCCATACAACTATAAAAGCAGCAGTAATGCTATCTTCATTAGCATTATTTATTTTTCATATTCAGTGAATATGTGTTCAGAGTAGGTGGAATTGTAGCACTGGTCCACTGCCAATTTATACATATTCGCTTTAAAGATCTGTTCAGTGCTCATGCACAAACAATTGTGCATGTAAGACTCTCTTTGCAACCGAGAACTCTGAATATGTGTTATCTCTTTCCCCAGGCCTCCACATCTGCAAGGTATTTTTAATACATACACACATTTCTCTACAGCCATCTCGCTGCCTCAGTATAAAAGAGAGGTGGAACTGAGATGCATATATTGATGATACCTATTTCCCATCCAATGTTATGTGGACATTAAAGACAACGCAAAAGAGGCTAAAGGAAAAAGACACTTAATAAGAGTCAGAGGTCATGAAGAAGGGGTTGCTAAAAGCACAATCTCAAAAAAATATCTTGGAAAAATAAAAAATGGGAAACATCAGAAAAAGCCAGTGTCGCAGAGGAAGTGGAAAGAAAAAAAAGAGTAGGTATAAAGAATGGAAGAAAGGATGAATCACCTAGGATGAATACAGTTGTTTAGCTCAAGCAGTTAGAAATAGCAAAAAGGAAAGCTAAAGCTCAGCATGCACTGAGATGGGCTAGGCAAACTAACAAAAAGTGTTTTTTTCCAGATACATTTGAAACAAGAGGAAATGTGGGTCTGTTTCTCAGGATCAACACGTATTTTGCATCACTTTTTTATTTTACAAAAAGGGAGAACTGGGTTATCATGTGTAAGCATATACCTTGGCAAGGAATCCAGAATTCAAATCAAGATAAGGCGATAGTCAGGAATCGCCTGGTTATTTTAAGTGAGTTCAGATGTTCAGAACCAGACAGACTGCATCCCAGAATATTAAGGTAACTTGTCGTCGATGCACTCTCAGAACCACTGGCTGTCATTTCTGAGAAATTTAACCCCATCCACAGACATTATAATCCTGCTGGAAACTGGCTTGAAGTCGGAGTGTCTACAAAATGTTCATCTCCAATGTTGGAGGATGCGACCTCCAACCTGCATCCATCCGAACATGGCTTGTTAAACCTTACTGGCAATTCTGGAGTGTGCTGTAAAATATGCCAAACTTCATCACTGTATAAACAGTGCAGTGCTGCAAAGCAGAAGTATTTGGAGCCCTTGTCCAGACAGGGTTAAAGCTGCAGGGGTCACAGATGGAACCCACATAAACAGCTTGGAGGGAAGATAAACAAACCCCTCCAGCAAGGAAAGGACAACCGGATTCCTCGCCATTTCAGTGTTGTTGCCTTTTTTTTTTTGTCGTGTCTGGAGCGACTTGAGAAATTGCAAATTGCTTCTGGTGTGAGAGAATTGGCCGTCTGCAAGAACGTTGCCCAGGGGACACCCAGATGATTTGATGTTTTCTCCCTGGATTCGAACCTGCAACCTGTTGGTCTTCAGTCCTGCCAGCGCAGGGGTTTAACACACTATGCCACCTGGGACTCTTTGTTGCCAAATAAAAAGCCAAGATATCTTCTTGGAGGGCCTTATATCTTTCCATATTAGGGAGAAAAGCCTTTGTAAAGATGTTCTTCATCTATTTTTCTCATTCCAGGCTATTTCCATAAGACCTCTCACTTCCAAATTTCAGTTATGGCAGACAATGGTCAATAACACACAGGAGGGAATAGTCAAACAAAGAGAAGATATAAATATAATATTTTGAAAATAAATATGCACAAAATAATTGCAGTATTTTATATATCATATTTAGTTTCATGATCCAATTGTTATATATCTCATGTGCTTTAGTTATATTATTTACTTAGTGATATTGGTTGTTTTAGGTTAAGATTTCTCTTATTTTGTATATAATTATTTTCATAATTTTATATTTATAATCACTTCTTCATTTTGCTCAGATTTCTTCCTTTTCTTCATACCTGATAGTCACAGGGGAAGTTCCCAAAGCTCTTACCTTTTGCGAAGCTAGCCCTTTCTACTTTGCCATATACAATCCAGATTATCTGCTTAGAACTGGATTATATGACAGTGTAAAGTGATATAATCCAGTTCAAAGCAAATAATGTGGATTTTCTGCTTTGATAATTTGGATTATATGTCAGTGTAAAAGAAGCCTCTATTTGCACAGGTGATTAGCAACTGAGCAGAGGGGAAGCAGTGTGTATGTATAATTCTTTTACAGAAAATTAATGGAACTGGGCAATATGTCAGAAGAGTCTGGCAATCTGAACTGGAAATACGACATCTTGGAAAATTGCTGGCCTTACATGAGATCCTTCCACCCTTATAAACCACACTTTATGTCAGTGAGTTTTTAAAATCATACATAAATGGTTACTTAAACCCAATATCGCTATTGAGTGTGTTAAAAAATCTCAATAGATTGTTGGAGAGGGTGTAAAGTTGTAGATTACTTGTTATACATGCGGCTAGAATGCCTTAAGATCTAATATTTCAGGTATAGTGGTTTGGTGCAGGTTTCTCTTATCACCAATCAAAAGGTTAAAGGTTAGCCTTAACTCTTGTTACATGAATGTTCTATAAAGAATATAATACTATATTTCTTCGAATCTAAAACACTATCAATTGTAAGACGCACACTAGCTTCAACACCACCAACACCTGTACCTTGTTTAATGTTTATGCTATTTGTGTATGAGATTTATTTTAATTGCTTTGTATTGTATCTGTTATTGCTTGTATTGCTTGTATTGCTTGTATTGTATTGTGGGCTTGGCCGTACCGAGTCCCTTGAGGAGATGGTAGCAGTTATTATTATTATTATTATTATTAACAGAAAAAAGTTCTCTTTCCTTCTCTTTCTTTTTCTCTCTGTAAACACATCCTGTAATGTAAACAATAAGAGTAGACCAATTCTCGCTTATGATAAATACTAAGCTTAATGTTGTACGAGTGTCTCTCTGGGACACTCGTACAACATTAAGCTTAGCATTTATCATAAGTGAGGATTGGTCTACTCTTATTGTTTACATTAACAATGTGCAGCTGCCGAAGTCTCCATTGCATCAATCTGAACTATGAAACATACATCCTATAACTTAGGCACAGTTAGATTACACACATGGAAAAGCAAGGTATGAACTACAGTTTGAACAGGTATTGGGTCACATGGAGTAGTTTGGAAACTTTACGCCTCCTGATGCTTGAAACATCCGTGTCCAGCATTCTGGCACATTGCCCAATGTCCTTGCTACGCGTCCATAAATCCAAAATATCTGGAGGACCAAAGCATTGGATAAAGCTTAAGAAGCTTTGAAATAGAAAGTATACAACCTAGTTTGTCCTCTTTCTTTGAACCTACCATCTTAATGGTTCTTCCTCTCCATTTGTATGGGGCTGTTGTTTGATTTGTTTGTTTGTTGTTTTGTATATTTGTGCAGTAAGTTTTTGGTACCTATATAGTTGACACCATCAAAAAAACCTCTGTCTCTAAGGAACATTCTCATAAGCAAATTCAGGGGTAGCCGTGTTGACCATACAGCAAAATGAAATAAAATCCATAAAAGTATTGCGTTATTGACAGCCAAATTGCACAAATTACTTCATGCAAGTTTTCAAAGCTCCACTGGTTTCTTATCGGGCAAAATATTTTAAAAAATAATGAGAAGAAAAGGAAAGTAATGGTTTTGGAGTCACAGGCCTACATTTTGTATCAAAATTACAGATTTTAAATGCAGACAGAAGCTGCTACCCTCTTGACCACATGAGGTCTATGGCCCCATCTACACTGCCATATAAAATCTAGATTATCTGCTTTGATCTGGATTATATGGCAGTGTAGATTAATATAAATCAGTTCAGATTAGATAATCTGGATTTTATATGTCTGTGTAGATGGGGCCAGAGACCACCAACAGTCCAATTTAAACTTCAGCGTCAGCAGTGAAGAAGCTCCTTATGGGATTCAGAGTGCTTTTGTCTTGTGAAGCGACAAGTGCTTTTCTTGGGCAGAAAACACTGAATTTTGTGACTTTACAGAAGCATCTGATCTTTTTTGCTTATCTACCTTTTCACAAAGCAGCAGGATGTGGAAGGATTTCAGCTGTGAATAGCAACATCTGTAGTAACTATTTTACACATAAATTATGGGACATTATGTTGTATAGCGAAGTATATCATTCTTACTTGTAGCAGGTGTATTTGAAGATCTCAGTATGTTCTTCTTTCTAATTTTCTCTTTTTTTTCAGTGAAAAAAGATCTCATTGTGAATCTGATATTGTCAGCTGAGCTTCAGTGTGTGATTCCCCCCCAGAAATTATATATTTTAAATGCAGTATTTTACTGATGAATTACATTACTTTTTTCTTGTGTATTTGGATTCAGCTCCTGTTTCATTCAGGTATACTGGTATCCCTAAGCCTTTGTGGGCCACAGCTGGAGCGAGTGGTGATTGACAGAACCCTGATGGGGAAGCTCATCTCCGACACTATCAGCGATGGTAATTATACCCATGTGCAATTCAGTTGCCTACATTTACAGTGGAACAGGAGGAATAGCATGTCAACAGGCAGACCAATTATTACCACTGGGGACATGGAAACACAACAAGTAATTACATATAATGCCATAGTTACTACCCTCAGGACCAAAACCACTTTAGAAAAAATATTTAACATCAAAGTTTCCTTTCTTAGCAAGTATTGCACTTTTTCCAAATCTCAGTTCCCTGTGAATTCTCCCTCAAAAGTATTAAAGTTAGTGCATCTAGCCACCTCCCTCCCCCTGAGTTGAGTGCTTCAGTCTATACCCACAAGCGTATTAAAAATAAATAATAATGTAGCAGTGATGAATGTCAGATCTCAGTTAATGCTACTGTCTTTCAATGGCAGGAGCCAGCTAAATGCATCCAGCTTAGTATTGTCAGGTATGATGGAAAACAGTGCTTCAAATTCTGAGTAAAAAGGGCTCTTTCCTTGACTTCTTCCTAAGAGCTATTAAATAATGGTGTTAGAATTGAACATAGAACCTTGGTTTAGATCAGGGATTCTCAAACTTTTTAAACAGAGGGCCAGGTCATAGTCCCTCAAACTGTTGGAGGGCCGGATTATAATTTGAAAAAAAAATGAATGAATTCCTATGCACACTGCACATATCTTATTTGTAGTGCAAAAACACTTAAAACAATACAATAATTAAAATGAAGAACAATTTTAACAAATATAAACTTATTAGTATTTCAATGGGAAGTGTGGGCCTGCTTTTGGCTGATGAGATATTTATTTTATTTACAGCATTTCTACCCCGCTCTTCTCACCCCCGCAGGGGGATTCAGAGCTAACAATGGCAATGATTCGATGCTGCAATAATTACAATTATAAAAGCAAAATAAAATCATACAATACAATACATTAAAACAACATTAGTTATCCAATCATAAAGGCATTTCCATTATAACAACCGTCTGGTCCAATTCACTGTTCAGGTGCTGTTATATCCATTTGACAAAAGCCTGGTTCCACAACCATGTCTTCTTCTGAAAGAAAGGAGGGAGGATGCCAATCTAATTTCACTAGGGAGCAAATTCCACAGGCGAGAGGTCACCACCGAGAAGGCCCTGTCCTTCGTCCCCACCATCCGCATTAGTGAAGCTGGTGGGAGTGTGATTATAATCTGATCTAGATGGATTTGCCCTCCTTTGGATGTTCCAAATTTGCTTCTTATATTTTCTCAGTATATATATGCTTATGCAGACATCTGAGGGGGAATTAAAAGGAACTACTTGCACCAAAGAGGTTTGAACTTGGTAGGTGCAAGTCTCTGCATTATTTTGGAATGGATAACAACACAGCCTATGACTTAGAATCATAGAATCATAGAATCAAAGAGTTGGAAGAGACCTCATGGACCATCCAGTCCAACCCCCTGCCAGAAGCAGGAATATTGGATTCAAATCACCCCTGACAGATGGCCGTCCAGCCTCTGTTTAAAAGCTTCCAAAGAAGGAGCCTCCACCACACTCCGGGGCAGAGAGTTCCACTGCTGAACGGCTCTCACAGTCAGGAAGTTCTTCCTAATGTTCAGATGGAATCTCCTCTCTTGTAGTTTGAAGCCATTGTTCCGCGTCCTAGTCTCCAAGGAAGCAGAAAACAAGCTTGCTCCCTACTCCCTGTGGCTTCCTCTCACATATTTATACATGGCTATCATATCTCCTCTCAGCCTTCTCTTCTTCAGGCTAAACATGCCCAGCTCCTTAAGCCGCTCATCATAGGGCTTGTTCTCCAGACCCTTGATCATTTTAGTCGCCTCCTCTGGACACATTCCAGCTTGTCAATATCTCTCTTGAATTGTGGTGCCCAGAATTGGACACAATATTCCAGGTGTGGTCTAACCAAAGCAAATAGAGGGGTAGCATTACTTTCCTAGATCTAGACATTATGCTCCTATTGATGCAGGCCCACATCACATTGTTGGCTCATGTTTAACTTGTTGTCCACGAGGACTCCAAGATCTTTTTCACACGTACTGCTCTCGAGCCAGGCATCCCCCATTCTGTATCTTTGCATTTCATTTTTTCTGCCAAAGTGGAGTATCTTGCATTTGTCACTGTTGAACTTCATTTTGTTAGTTTGGGCCCATCTCTCTAATCTGTCAAGATCGTTTTGAATTCTGCTCCTGTCCTCTGGAGTATTGGCTATCCCTCCCAATTTGGTGTCGTCTGCAAACTTGATGATCATGCCTTCTAAGCCTTCATCTATGTCATTAATAAAGATGTTGAACAGGACTGGGCCCAGGACGGAACCCTGCGGGCACTCCGCTCATCACTTCTTTCCAGGATGAAGAGGAAGCATTGGGGCACCCTCTGGGTTCGTCCATTTAACCAATTACAGATCCACCTCACCGTAGTTTTGCCTAGCCCACATTGGACTAGTTTCCTTGCCAGAAGGTCATGGGGGACCTTGTCAAAGGCCTTACTGAAATCCTGGTATGCTACATCCACGGCATTTCCCGCATCTACCCAGCTTGTAACTCTGTCGAAAAAAGAGATCAGTAGTCTGGCATGACTTGTTTTTGATAAATCCATGTTGACTATTAGCAATGACCGCATTTGTTTCTAAGTGTTTGCAGACCACTTCCTTAACAATCTTTTCCAGAATCTTGCCTGGTATTGACGTGAGGCTGACCGGACGGTAGTTGTTTGGGTCATCCTTTTTTCCCTTCTTGAAGATTGGGGCCACATTGGCCCTCCTCCAATCTGCTGGAACTTCTCCCGTTCTCCAAGAACTCTCGAAGATGGTTGCCAATGGTTCCGAAATGACTTCCGCTAGTTCCTTCAATACTCTTGGGTGTAGTTGATCTGGCCCTGGGGACTTGAACTCATTTAGAGCAGCCAGGTACTCCTGGATGACTTGTTTCCCAATTTGGGGTTGGATGTCCTCTAATCCGTCATCTACTCCATCTTGATGAGGTTGAAGATTTCTTTTTGTGAGAAGACCGAGGCAAAGAAGGCATTAAGTAGTTCTGCCTTTTCCCTATCCCCTGTCAGCATTGCCCCATCTTCTCCTCGAAGAGGTCCTGTCGCCTCCTTGTTTTTCTTTTTTCTACTAACTAAATAGTTTATTGATGAAAGCAAATATAAAAAAGCAAAAGGCAATATAAAAAGCAATGTCCAAAAAGGAATAGGAGAAAAGATTTCAAAAGGCAATAGTCCAAACTTCAGTGTTCTATTCAAAAGTGACAGGGTACATGAAAAAACAGGAATAAAACATAGACATAAATCCATAACCATGAACACAGAAACTTATTCCAAAACATGAATCCATGAGCATGAGCTCAAGACTTTCCCAAAGGTCTTAGACATAGACTTGAATGTGGAACAAGAACAAGATCCAAAGTGTACATCGTAAGGCAGCGTTGTCTGCTCTAAACTTTTCAGTAAACATCACTTTTATTTTAGGTCCACAAGCCATGAAGTCATGCTTTTGACATCTGGTCTGTTTCATGGATTTCTCATGGAGCCTCTGTGACCTCCGTAATCTGACTCTCTCCTTCCTGAGATCAAGTCGCATACTGACCTCAGGTGTTTTCCCAGGGGAAATATTTTTTTCCTTCCCGCTCCTCATCTTCTGTTGCCAAGGAACAGAAAGAGGAAAGGTCTTCCCTATCTTCTGATGCCCAAGCATCTCCACCTCCTCCCTGCTCTGAAGTCATTTCTTTCTGACCAGACATAGACCCATCCTCCCATACAGAATCATGATCCAAAATCCTTTCATTTCCCACACTGGAAAGCCCATCATTCCTCACAACTTCTGACTAAACAATCAGAACCAGAACAACTATATCTTTAATATTTTCTTTCTCATTCATTTACCTTATAGTTATACCATGGTCAACACAGCCTTAAATTTTTTTCTCCTTTCAGTCTCAAAAAAATCTTCATTCACATGTGAGATTTCCATAGAAACTAATTTTTAAATTCATTCAGAACACTGTGTTGTACTGATTCTCTGTCACACTGAAAGTTGTTGTTGTTCATTCGTTCAGTCATCTCCGACTCTTCGTGACCTCATGGACCAGCCCACGCCAGAGCTCCCTGTCGGCCGTCACCACCCCCAGCTCCTTCAAGGTTAGTCCAGTCACTTCAAGGATGCCATCCATCCATCTTGCCCTTGGTCGGCCCCTCTTCCTTTTGCCTTCCACTTTCCCCAGCATAATTGTCTTCTCTAGGCTTTGCTGTCTCCTCATGATGTGGCCAAAGTACTTCAACTTTGTCTCTAGTATCCTTCCCTCCAATGAGCAGTCGGGCTTTATTTCCTGGAGGATGGACTGGTTGAATCTTCACACAGTCCAAGGCACTCTCAGAAATTTCCTCCAACACCACAGTTCAAAAGCATCTATCTTCCCACACTGAAAGTAGGACTACACATTATTATTTATTTATTTACTATATTTGTATACCACTTTTCTCAGCCCTCGGGTGACTCAAAGCAGTTACATTTAATAGGCTTCTTCCTATATCTCAGCATTTATTTTATCATGTATTTTATCTCAGCATTTATTTTATCATTTTATCATTGCTTTAGATTTCATAGAGAACCAACCTAAAATTCAGGCTGTTTCTTTCTGCCAACTAAAAGGTACAGGTCACTGTATCTTTGTCTCAGGGTGACAAACAGTGAAGGGGTGCATTTGGATGGACAAATGCCCTCAAGGAAAGAGCTAAAGTGCCATCTTGTTAGCCTTCCCTGCGATCACCCATTCAGCATGAACCAACCTGCGACATCTTTACATGATAACAGAGAGAAAGATGGGGAAGAGGAGGAATTTTAGAACTATACATAATGTACTGTTTTGCTTTTAGTTGAGTGAAGGACAGCTCTATGAACGCTGTTAAGTCAAAAGAAATTTATTATTAAAGCTCTACACAAGTAATGTAAAACAATCCACACATATTTATATCTAATGGAGGTCAAAATGAGGACAAAGATCTCAAATTCTCTCTCTATAGTTGGCGCAGACTGTGAACAAAATGCCGTAGCAATGTTTTTATTCAGAATTGAATCAGAAATGGGCAAGCAATTGCAGATAATACATAGTAATTTAATAGCTTTCAGAGGGATTCACAGAGTTAGAGTTGGCTATTAGTTCCCACTCTAATGCACAGTTTTGCATGCAGTTCTTTAAGCCTCATCATAGGTTTTGTCCACAAAGGGTATATGTATATTTAAATGAATTATTATCATTATTTTTGAGATATTTGGAGTTCAGTTTATAGAGAGACAAAGATAAGTAGAAACTCCCTGACATGGTCAATAAGGACTTTCCTTCTTAGCTGTTCCAGTGTTATAAAAATACAGTGAAACCAAAACATTAATACTTCTTTATTTTAACTTTAATTGGACTTTTGTATGGAGACAATTGTCTGAACACTACAGCTCTGTCCACTGTGATTTAATTGGCTTCTGATATGCTCTGATTCAGAGGTGAAAGAAGATTTTTTTAATATGTCAAGGCCAAAAGTTTCTCTCCTGTTGCTTAATAGCATTAAAAAACCTGACTTCTGAGGCACCATCTGGCATATCATTGATATCCTCCTTTTTACATTTATGCTTGGCTGCAGCTGAAAACAGCATTTTTGCTTCAACAATGAAAGCAATCGTTGAAGGGAGTTACACTCCAAAATATAAAAGAAATGAAGAAGAAAGGAATATAGGAGGTGAAAGCTGTATCATATTACAGCAAGTATTTGGTACATGATAATTTATTCAGTTTTATTTGATATGAGTGCTCTGTAAGCTTTATTTTTCATTACCAGCCAGATCATGACAAGATGAAACACTGATGTCCTTTAGGAAATCACAGGTGCCTGAATGTTATATTTTAAGAAGTAGTATTAAAATATTCTTTTCTTGCTCTTTGAATCAGTGGAGTGCTAGTAATTTGTGTTGTTATTACTAACAGATATTACAATTTTTCCTTTGTTTTTCAGCTGTCCTCACAGATAGTTTCATGATCTTGACATTTTGGGAACAAAGCAAACTCTGTTTCATTCAGTTTACTAAGAAGGCAAATTCTCCTGATGTAAACAAAAGGCCTGAAAAACTCTCATCCCTGGAATATAAGGTATAGTCTTCAATTATGTTTACAAATATTATAATTGTGTACACCTATAGTGTAATTACTTACTACTTAGTGCAACTTATTTTAAAAAGCAATATAGCTGATTTGAAAGTTGTTTCTGAGTCTACACTGCCATATAATCCAGTTCAAAGCAGATAATCTGGATTTTATCTGTCAATGTAGATGGGGCCTGAGACTGGATCTACATTGCCATGTAAAATCCAGATTATCTGCTTTGAACTGGATTATATGGCAGTGTAGATTCATACACAGACTGTAGCCAGGAAATCAGAAGACATTTACTTCTTGGGAGGAGAGCAATGACCAATCTCGATAAAATAGTTAAGAGTAGAGACATCACACTGGCATTGAAGGTCCGCATAGTTAAAGCAGTGGTATTCCCTGTATGGAGGTGAGAGCTGGACCATAAGGAAGACTGAGCGAAGGAAGATCGATGCTTTTGAACTGTTGTGTTGGAGGAAAGTTCAGAGTGCCTTGGACCTCCAGAAGATCCAACCAGTCCAATAAATAATGCCCAACTGTTCACTGGAGGGAAGGACATTAGAGGCAAAGATGAAGTACTTTGGCCACATAATGAGAAGACAGGAAAGGTTGGAGAAGATAATGATACTGTGGAAATTGGAAGGAAAAAGGAAGAGGGGCTGACCAAGGGCAAGATGGATGGATTTTATCCTTGAAGTGACTGACTTGACCTTGAAGGAGCTGGGAGTGGTGACAGGGAGCTCTGACGTGGGCTGGTCCATGAGGTCATGAAGAGCAGGAAGCGACTGAACAAATAAACAACAAGAAGACACATATAATCCTGTTCAAAGTAGAACATGTGGATTATCTGCTTTGATAATCTGGATTATATGGCAGTGTAGATCCATCCTGAGAAAGTTTGAAAATTCTTCCCTTTTAAAACGAAGAAAAATAGTTTTGAAACCATTATATAGACTTTTAAATGGCTGCCAGCAATAAAGTACCGTTTTTAACCCAAGAAAATCTTCTCAAAAGTCAGGGGTCATCTTATACGTTGGAGTCGTCTTATACGCGGGAGTAGTCATACACGGGAGTCGTCTTATATGYGGGAGTTGTCTTATAGAGCGGGTGCTGAAACTTCCAATCCRGATTGGAGAATCTGTGGTTGCCGCATATGGTGGGGGAGCTCAAAAATCCATTCATCAGGATTCATTGACTTAATGCGGTCCCGATGATGAGGTGAAGGGGTGCCTCATCAGGAAGGTGTCAGTGAAGGGCGGAACAAGCTGCAGGCGTCTGGGGCGCCCGGGGTATGGAAAAAAGAGCTAGGGTGGCTCWGGGCCCAGAAAAACACACCTCTTTTACYTGTCTGGCCCGCCCTTGTATCCTATTACCATACCTCCTTCTCTGCCTCTCAGATCTCGCTCCTGAAGACTGCAGTGAAGTGGTGAGGTGTGCATGTGCGAGATCTGAGAGGCAGAGAAGGAGGTACTGTAATAGGAAAATTACTATATTGAAATCAAATCTGATGCTTTTAATTTTTTTATTTGGTGTGTGTTGGAAGAGGGGTAGTCTTATACGGCGAGTATATCCCACACTATATTTTAACTGGAAAAGTTGGGAGTTGTCTTATACGCCCAGTCATCCTATATGCCAGAATATACGGTATGTTTTGGCTGGATTAAGGGTTTAGTTAAAACATTGAGCCAAGTCTATACTCTCCCTTGTGTATGCAGAAGCGATATCCTGTTGTAACATAGCCTGCAGGAGTAGTACAGAATGATCCTGATATTTGCATAAGAGAATACTTATGAGAGTCTGGCAAGTGTCTTACTTTTTATCAATGCTATATTGATACATGGCTTTACTTGTAGAATGTGCCAAAATGATTTACTAGGTCGGGTTGTTATCTTACCACCTGATTTTCATTTTATTTTGTTGTTTAATGGGCTGTGTATCTTTAAGGCTGCTTCTTTTGTTAGACATTTTGCCAGGTTGCATCATAACTTGTTTGTTGGAATGCTCTCTGCTAGGATGGACATCTAATACATTTTCCAGGCTGTTTCAGTTCAAGGCCCCTTTTCAGTACCGACTTGTGTTTGCAAGATTGATCCAACCTCTGTAACATGGATTTGAGACAGTTCACTGTTCACGAGGAACTGAGCTGATATGTTGTTTACTTCAAAATGATGCACACTTGTGCCTTCCTGGGTATTTGTTAAGCTTAGGTTTTGCAAACCATGATCATGATCTATAGACATTTTGCCTAACCACAAAGCTTCATTAGGATCACGTTTAGTATGCTAATTTATTTTCAAAGTCTGTGATTCATGTGGCTGTTAGCCATGTTTGTGGGTCCTTATGTATCTCCTCACACATAGGGGAGCAGTATAAGATTATCAGTGTCATCCTTAAAAAAGAGAGGAACAAAATCACAGCCCATTATGAGCAAAAGAATCAAAGGATAATCACTAACACAATTCAAAGACTGTTTTGGTAGCATCTCAGGATTGTGAAACTTTTATGTCTTAATATTTGTAACTGAACATTATTGCAGTTTTATTATTTCTTACTGACTGACTGCAGTGCTTATTCATGTGTGTGCTTAACTGGCCTTATTTACAGTCCATTCTGAGAATATGTTACAGAACAATGGATGAATATAATTTTGAAAAGAAACTTATTTTTCTTAGGACCATGTAAAATCACAAAACAAAGAAGCTAGTTTTTGGATTTTTGAAAACCTATTGGAAAAGGAAGTTGCTAATAGAGGGCATTTTCCATACTTTGCACTTGGTTATTAATTGGAAGCTACAGTCAAGACCCAGTCCCTTTCTACACTGCCAGGTTTTTATTTTTATTTTTATTTTTTTTTAATGTCAGGAGTGACTTGAGAAACTGCAAGTCGCTTCTAGTGTGAGAGAATTGGCCGTCTGCAAGGACGTTGCCCAGGGGGACCCGGTTATTTTGATGTTTTACCATCCTTGTGGGAGACTTTTCTCATGTCCCCGCATGGGGAGCTGGAGTTGACAGAGGGAGTTCATTTGCACTCTCCCAGGATTCAAACGTCTGACCTGTCAGTCTTCCGTTCTGCCGGCATGAGGGTTTAACCCATTGTGCCACCAAAAATCCAGATTATCTGCTTTGACCCGGATTATATGGCAGTGTAAACTCAGATAATACAGTTCAAAGAAGATAATGTGGATGTCTGCTTTTCAATCTGGATTATATGTCAGTGTAGAGGTGACCTCAGGCTTGGTAGAGTGTTTGTCAAGGAACTAGACAAGATTTTGAAGTGTAAAGATATATTAATGAATATTAAAGTTATAATTGTCCATGCCATTGTATTTCCCATTTCTATGTATGTTTGAAAAAACTGATAGGAACAAAAGCAGTTCCTTTGAATTGTAGCACTGGATAACAGTTCTGCAATGACTGTGGATTGTTAAAAAGATAAATAAATGGGGTCTAGAGCAAATCAAGCCAAACTCTCTCAAGAAGCCAAGATGATTAAACTAAGACTATTGTATTATTGGCATATTGTGAGAAAATATGATTCCCTAGGAAAGGTGATGCTTGGTATGGTAGAAGGCATTGGGAAAAGGGGAAGACTAGATTACAGTTAGGGCCCTTCCACACAGCTATATAACCCAGAATATCAAGGCAGAAAATCCCACAATATCTGCTTTGAACTGGGATTGAGTCCACACTGCCATATATTTCAGTTCAAAGCAGATAATAGGGATTTTATTCAGCTGTGTGGAAGTGGCCTTAGAGTCAGTCAAGGAGGTCATGGATTTGACCGAGCAAAGCTGTTGACAGAATGACCTGGAGGTCTCTCATTCATAAACCAAAATTAATTGGACTGTGATTAATAACAAATAGAAGTGAAAGCCTGATCTGCAATAAGTCACAGATTTAAAATGTTAATTTTAAGAGATTCTTTGTAGTTTAACTACACTGCCATATAATCCAGGTTATCAAAGCAGATAATCCACATCTGCTTTGAACTGGATTATATGAGTCTACACTGCCATATAATCCAGTTCAAAGGAGATAATCTGGATGTTCTGTGGCTGTGTAGAAGGGGCCTAGTTAGGCTGCATGTTAAGTGCACATAATCACAGGTTGAACAAAGGAAGAATGGAAATGAAATGCATATCTTTCTGATTTTTCTGAAAGAAATGGTAGAAGTTACATCAGTCTCTCCTATTTTTAATTCATAAGAACCTTAGACTACACTATGGATTTCTTTTGATCCTAAAATAAATTACTATTATCTAAGAAAGTTCCCCACCCACATCCTCTTTTCTAGATCAACCTGTAAATAAAGTACAATAATAATGGGTTGTTGTAGGTTTTTCCGGGCTATATGGTCATGTTCCGGAGGCAATTTTTCTCCTTACGTTTCGCCTGCATCTATGGCAAGCATCCTCAGAGGTAGTGAGTAGTGAGACCTCACTACCTCTGAGGATGCTTGCCATAGATGCAGGCGAAACGTCAGGAGAAAAATTGCCTCCAGAACATGGCCATATAGCCCGGAAAAACCTACAACAACCCAGTGATTCCGGCCGTGAAAGCCTTCGACAATATAGTAATAATATACTTTATTTACATTCCGTCCTATCTCCCTTAGGGGACTCAGGGCGGATTACAGAACACATATACGGTATTCAATGCTATGATACAATTAACAAAGATAGATGACTAAATAAATAATTCCAACTATTTATTTATCGTGTCATCCGCAACCAGAACATTGTATTACATTTCTAACAGAACAAATAATTCCAACTGTGACAAAAGGAAATCAGTATCCATGTACTCACTGAAGAAACAGTGAGGACAGGAAAATGAGTGATCAATGTGACAATGATAAAACTATGTGATTTCACTCTGTGAGCTGAGCTATGCCCACGTATCACTAAAGTCAATGTATCATTTTAAGTGACATCACCAATATCTGGTATTTTCCTTGGGATCACCAGCTTACTCAGTGGTGCACAAGTGTTTCAAAAAGTAGAAGGATACCTTTTCTTCCCCACCCTCAATCTTTCCTCAGAGTATTACGAACGTGAGCTTGGATTTTTTTTCTAATTTCTTCATAGATTGCAATGCTTAACAGTATTCATGTATATGAATGTATCTTAGAAAAATAATTTATCCAAAACGAAAACCATGCACTTTTAATGGTGTCTTGTAAAAGCAACATTGGCCATAGCACACAGTCTTGTCAGTATTTCTTTAAGTTCCTCCTGAGTCACCTATTCAGCTTTTCTGCTACCAAAGTGGACATCTCTCCTGATCTTGAGCACCCCCATTTTCTTCCTCCTTTGAAAGGAAAACACCTGGAAATACAGTTGTCTTTGCCTTGCCTTGCCTGACACCATAGCTGTTTCTGAATCCTGCAATTATAGCCCCACTCCTGCTAAAACCACCCATCAAAGCATAAAAATAGTTGCTTCGAGTTATCTTATAGTTTCCAACTGAAAGCTTGGCGGACTCATTTTTTGGGTACCAATTTTTCTAATATTGTGGGTATATTAACTGATGAGATAGTTCTGCTGGCAGGAGACTAGTACTGATCTTTCCCAGCTTGATAAACATCCCTATTAACCTTTCAGAGAAATATATTAATACATACAATACATAAAACAGAATTCATACAAAGTAGGAAATCGCTTACAATTCTCTACTTGTTTCCTCAAATATTGCCGAATCAAAGTAACCTGATAGTCTTAATTTAAATACAGGCAGTCCCCAAGTTATGAACAAGATAGGTTCTGTAGGTTTGTTCTTAAGGTGAATTTGTTTGTAAGTTGGAACAGGTATATTTTTGAAGTGTAACTCCAGCCATATAGATAGATAGATAGATAGATAGATAGATAGATAGATAGATGTAAGTTGGATGTTTGTAACTCCAGAATTGCTTGTATATTAAAATATTTTCATATGTTTAAAGGTTGAAAAAATAAGTAAATAACCCATCTAATTTTTAAAATTGTATTTATTTATCTTTTATAATAAGCAGTCTGGCATCTCCTCACACGAGGGGCAGAGCATATTGCCTGCATGCTGCAACCTAGCATATATAGTATGAAAGAAATCATGACCTGGGTTGTTGTAGGTTTTTTCGGGCTATATGGCCATGTTCTAGAAGCATTCTCTCCTGACGTTTCACCTGCATCTATGGCAAGCATCCTCACAACCTCTGAGTCCACTTGGGGAGATAGAGCAGTATATAAATAAAGTTTTGTTGTTGTTGTTGCCATAGATGCAGGCGAAACATCAGGAGAGAATGCTTCTAAAACATGGCCATATAGCCTGAAAAATCTACAACAACCCAGTGATTCCAGCCATGAAAGCCTTTGACAACTCATGACCCAAATCCAAAATCCCATTGGCTTTTTTGCCGCCACATCACATTGTTGGCTTGTGGACAACAAGTTAAACATGAGCCAACAATGTGATGTGGCGGCAAAAAAGCCAATCGGATTTTGGCCTGCATCAATAGGAGCATAGTGTCTAGATCCAGGGATGTCATGCTTCCCCTCTATTCCACCTCGGTTAGACCACAGCTAGAATATTGTGTTCAATTCTGGGCATCACAATTGAAGAGAGATATTGACAAGCTGGAATGTGTCCAGGGGAGGGCAACTAAAATGATCAAGGGTCTGGAGAACAAGTCCTATGAGGAGCGGCTTAAGGAGCTGGGCATGTTTAGCCTGAAGAAGAGAAGGCTAACAGGAGATATGATCACCATGTATAATAAATACGTGAGGGGAAGCCATAGGGAGGAGGGCGCAAGCTTGTTTTCTGCTTCCCTGGAGACTAGGACACAGAACAATGGCTTCAAACTACAAGAAAGGAGATTCCATCTGAATATGAAGAAGAACTTCCTGACTGTGAAAGCCGTTCAGCAGTGGAACTCTCTGCCTCGGAATGTGGTGGAGTCTCCTTCTTTGGAAGCTTTTAAACAGAGGCTGGGTGGCCATCTGTCAGGGGTGCTTTGAATGCAATATTCCTGCTTCTTGGCAGGGGGTTGGACTGGATGGCCCATGAGCAGGGCCTTCTTGGTGGTGGCGGGGGGCTCGGGGGGCTTCAGCCCCCCCGAAATTTTCATGGTGGTTCGCGAAAAGGCCTTATTGGTGCATTATTTAAACTGTTATATTTATTCATATCATGATCTGATCACCATACTCAATATATCCCATATGCATGGGGGTATTGGGGTAATGATACAAAAGGTTTGCTAGGCTAGACCCTCTTTCACTCAGACTCAGCCCCCCCCGAAACTCAGCCCCGCCCGAAACCCCCCCTAAAAAAATTCAGCCCCCCCCCCCAACTGAGGTCTCTTCCAACTCTAGGACTCTGTGATTCTATGACCTACTCCCAAAATTTACTCTTTACTCTTAAGTAATGGTATCTGATCCATTCTGTCCAAATAAAGGATTTGCAAGAAAAAGTAGTTGTTTATACCTTAATAGGGAGAAGAACACAACATTAAGATCATTTAAGAACATCAAAACAATTTGGGGAGAAATATAAATAAACTGGGCAGTTCTCACCCTCCCTCCCTCTTCCTTTCATTATTTTTTATTCTTTTACTGAATTAATGTACCACCTCCCCCCTCTGCTCACAAAGATTACAGGCTAGTTTACATAAAAATGTAAATAAAACATATTTTTATCATTAAAAAATATGTTGAAACTATATTAATTGTTTCATAGTAATTTCTGAGGCTAATATATCTTCTCAGGGAAATAGGGAATTTAATGGTGCAATTTAAAGTTCAATTTGGAGGGGTATTAAAAAACAGAGACACACCCATCCAAATTACTGTAAAAAATTTGAAGATCAAAGAACTAATTGTTAAATACAATCCACGAGGAGTACTACCTGTTATGTTAAATAGTGTTTTTGACAGTGAACAGCATCAGTCATTTTTGGGTGTCAGGGCATTTTTCATATTTCTAAGCATGTTAACATGTGATATCTTTTATTCTTCTAAATAGTAAATTTCCTATAAGGTTAAAACTCTTATTCGAAAATCATTGCTCATTTCACAAGTTTTTCCTTTCTGTGCTATTTAATCCATTTCAATTTACCAACCGGAGGAGAGAGTGTAAGGAGTTAATGTTTACTGTGAGAGAACAACAGTGGTAATTACTTTGATTCCAGTTCCTTTTGATGTGTATTCAGGGGATGAAGAGGTCAATAATATTATGACCATGCAAATAGAAAGGGGTTCTCTGTGGCCATAAAACAGCCAAGGATTATTAAAGCATTAACCTTGATTTTTAATGGGCCTTGGTTGAGTGGTGAGATCACAATTTGGATGAGCCTGATTATTTACTAAATACAATACATAAATGCAGCAGGTTCTTAACACTCATTGCACTCTGGCATTATCGCATTACTGCCATCCTTTGTTGCCTTGCAGACAGGAATATGAAAGCAATCTGTCATGTAGTGAGACTGGCTCCAGAAGCATTTCTCTGATAAGAAGACCCCCTGCCCTTTGCTAGTGTCTGGTCCAGTAGGCTTAGCCAAGCGCTTAATCCCCAGAAAGTGGTTCGATTATTGCTGACCAGCAATAGCAAGATAGGTTTTTTTCTTACCCCCCTAGCTATCAACCTTCCATTAATTCCTTAAGCAGAAATGTGGTGCAATCTATATTTCCTTGGCATGTGTCACACAGATGGTGTACTGCTCATGTTTTCAAATAACCATGCTCCAAAATAAGATAGTTTGAATAATAAATTCCACAAATCCTTTTGGAGGAATAGAAGCACACAATTCTCAAGAGCCCCGCAAACTTTACGCATGGTGCTGTATCTCATCCATATTACTTGGTGAAAAACATATCCTCCCTTACAGCAGTCGGCGTTCTTAATCCAGAAGAAAAAATATACATTCTGTTCAAACATTGTAAGCGACCTTTTAATGTTTAATACTGTATCTGGAAAGAGTAGCCTTAGCCTTTGGTCAGTATTGCAGAACCTAAAATATGAGTAGCCGTAAATCCTTACGTGTAGGTCGATGCTTTCAAGTAACCATGACTGTACATTTTTGTATTGATTGAAACCACAGCAATAAATTCTTCTTTAATTTGAGCGACCCCTGTTCCTACCTAAAACTCAGAGCATTGGTGCTCCTGTTCAAAAAGAGAATATTACAGTATTTATAAAAACAAAGAACAGCCGGTGGCTGAAAACACCTATGAAGCATGTTTCATATTTATAAACCTAACTAGCCGTCCCCTGCCATGCGTTGCTGTGGCCCAGTCCGCTGATCTGGAAAATAAAGTAATGAGAAAGTGTTGGTTTCTAATATATGTAATTTCTTTATGCTTGTGGCTAAACAGTATTTCTTGTTGTTTCTTTGTCAGTGTTATAATAATAATAATAATAACACTTTATTTGTACCCCGCTACCATCTCTCCAAGGGACTCGGTGCGGCTTACATGAGGCTGAGCCCAAATACAACAATACAAGCAATAATAACAACAATACAAGCAATTAAAATAAAAACATAAACAATAAAAAATGTAACAATTAACAATAAGACAACATACAATTAAACCTGTGGGTAGGCCAAATGTAAAGTTAAAATTGGAAGTAATGGGCAAAAAGGTGAAAGTGGCGTTTGTGGGAAACATACAAGCAGACCTAAATGTAAAGTGCTTTGGAGGACAAAGTGCTATGTTGATGTGGAGATTGTCTGGTTTGTCTACTCCTGAACATGCAACATATAGTTGTCCTTCTTTAGAGGTCCCTTTCAAATCTATGATACTATGCCTGTGTGTGTGTGTGAATCATATCTATCTATCTATCTCAATGGCTGGATGGTTGTCAGGAGGGCTTTGATTACGTTTTTTTTGCCCTAGTGAAGGGAGTTGGATGGCCTTAAGTATTTTCTGTTGGTCAAGGGAGTTCTGTGTGGGAAGTCTGCCCCAATTCTATTGTTTGTGGGGTTCAGCATGCTCTTTGATTGTAGGTGAACTATAAATCCTAGTAACTACAATTCCCAAATGTCAATGTCTATTTTCCCCAAACTCCATCTGTGTTAATATTTGTGCATTTGGAATATTTGTGCCAAGTTTGGTCCAGATCCATAATTGTTTGAGTCCACAGTGCTCTCTGGATGTAGGTGAACTACAACCCCCTAACTCAAGGTCAATGCCCGCCAAACCCTTCTAGTGTTTTCTGTTGGTCATTGGAGTTCTATCTGCCAAGATTGGTTCAATTCCATCATTGGTGTTCAAAATGCTCTTTGATTGTAGGTGAACTATAAATCCCAGCAACTCCCAAATTTGAGTGAAGGACATGCATTGGGTTGTTAGGTGTATGCTGTCCAAATTTGGTGTCAATTGGTCCAGTGGTTTTTGAGTTCTGTTAATCCCACAAATGAACATTACATTTTTATTTATATAGATTCCCAGATATTTTCAAAATTAAATTTAAATATTAACTTTGGGTAAAGTGCATCAGATGTTTTCTTGTATTAATCCCATTAACTCCTACAGCAAAATTAAGCACAGTTTTTAAAATCTCATGTTGGAATCAGAAGGTTTGAAATCAGACATGAAGAAATGTTATTTACATGAAAGCATGTACAGTAGGCTCTCAATTCTTGCTGTGGTTAGGAGTGTAGGACCACTGTAAGCAGGCCCGTAGCCATTTGTGGGGGGGGTGGGTTATCAAGGATTCATCACACCCACCCCAAAATGTGCCAGTTTATAAAAAACCTGATTTACTCATAAATTGGTTAACCAGTTAATTAAAAATCATGAATAAACCAGGTTTTTTTAACCTGACACATTGGGGGGGGGGGGGCTTGAACCCTTAACACACACCTCCCACCCAGTTACAGATCTGACTGTGAGAATGAAAAACACAGATTTTGAAAATGATTTTTTAAACTAAAGGCAACACCTCTCAAGGAATCTCAAGGTCCTCCAGCATGCCTCTATAATCAACATCCATGGAGAATGCATAGATCTCTAGAAAGGACATACAAATCAAACCCACAAATAATCAAATCCGCAAAAGTTAAACCCATAAACATGGAGGGTTGACTATATTTTTGTCTAAATTACAGTAACTATCAAACACAAGATGAGTCCACAGCAGCCAAGATTGTTGTATTGGATCACACATCGGACACTTCCCAAGTGTCTAGGACTGTGTGATGTATCGGCAATAATGCGTGCAGATCCCAGTAAGGTGGCCTTCTGCAACTTCTTCAGAACCAAACTGGCATGATATCATCATCATCATCATCATCATTTATACTCCACCTTTCTCCCCATGGGAACTCAAGGTGGCTAAGAATCTCACAATTTAGTCAAGCTTAAAAAGCACAATACAAAAGTTAAAAAAAACAAAACCAAACAATAAAATCGTCCAGTGTGGTTTAAAACAGATTAAAATATAATAAATACAATTAATATAGGCTTTAAAATTCACAGTATCTGCCCCCCACCCCACTTTATTAGCCATTTTTACTCATAAATATGAAAAAACCCTTATACAGAAGTTTTGAAAAAGTTAAAATGAGTCCAGTTCTTAGCTACTTACCCAATTCTCTCTCTACAAAGCCACATAATGATGCACTAAAAATTAAATGCTCTACAATATTGCAGCTGTACTTCCCACTTCCCAAAGCCAACATTTCTATCCCTGGAGCGCGTTCTCTCCATGCCTAAATCTTTATTTACCTAATTTAAGACGGTATTGCTTAATCTAGTTGGTAGTCTCAGGTTCTCTTTCATATTCTAATGACAAACAAGGGGCTCCAGCACCTCTATGATGGTTGCCGTTGGATGAATGAAACCTCTCTAGGAAGTTGTTCCACCTTCTCTTTCCTCAACAGATACATTGTCCCTGTTTGGGTTTTTTCAGTGGTGGTGTGAAGGCAACCTCTGCCTCTGTGTTATTACTGGTCTTCAACTGGATTAAAATGGATCTATTCAATCCCCAATAATATAGAGTTGAATGGTTAGATACATGACAGCCATCTTCATGACAAGGACTACTTAAACCAATGATGGGCAACCTTTTGAGTTTGTTGTGTCAGTATTCTCCAAAAAACCGAGCATAACTCAAGTGGGGTGTCACTTTGAGAAAAACCCATAATTTCATGATATTTATAGTTTAATAAGAAAAATATATTATTGTAATATATAACTGTATTTAGTAAACCAAAAACTAATTATTTAAGTCACCTGCTTTTTCTATAATGTCATATATCTCGGCATTATAGAAAAATGCTGGTGTAGGAACTGAGGATGAAATGTTCTTCTTGGGATGCGGCCCCATCTTCTCTGTATGCGGCCGCATGCGGCTGTGTGTCATCGAAAATGGCTACACGTGTCAGTGCTGACACACGTGTCATAGGTTCGCCATCATGGACTTAAACAGACATTATTTCCTGAACCAATAGAATGACCCATTCAACCAAACAGTAAAAGAAGTGAGAGTAACTTTGACATGTGCAAATTTATATTACTGCTGATGAACTGTGTTAGAGATGGTACATACAGAGTTAGTAAAAGAGAAAGGGTAGGGATTAGTAATTACATTGCTGTAGCAGCTGCCATCATTCAGTAACTGCCCTGGCAATTGGCTTGACCCTCTGTGAATAATTTTAACATTATGATAAGCTCATTTATACTTTGTAGCCTTCTGCCAGTGAGTAAGAGCAGTATATGCTACTCTTTCTGTCCCATTTTATCCCATATCCTAGCCATCACATGAGATAGATTACTAATTCAAGCTAAGAGCTTTATGATTAAAGGATTGAATCCAGATCTCTCCAGCCCCACACCATATTGGCTCACTCTTAGTTAATAGCATGTTGACTAATTTACTCCTGAAAACATCTTACAATTTTTAAAGTTAATTATATGGATGCATTCTTGAAAAATCAATTAAAATAACAACTGGAAAAATATTTGGAGCCATTCTCAATCATTAATCAAACTGACCTTCAGACTAATGTCCAATCTACACTGGCCATTTAATTCAGTTCGAAGCCAGCTTCAAACTATGGTGGTCCAATAACAGACTCTTACAGAAGCACATAAAGGAAACCTCTTAATATACATCAGAACTCTGTGTTGTGTGTAATCACCATCCAGGCTTCAAACTGGTTCCAGGATTTCTTATGTAATTATCTGCACAACAAAACTACTTTCTTTAATACTGGTATGAAATTGCATTAAATGGTCACTGTAAGGGGGGGGGTGTCTTAGTTTAAGCAGAAAGCTTTACCAGTTGACAATTCCATATTTTTGTGGTTCATTCACCCACCAGTGCTGCAGCATTGTTCCCTATATTGTAAACTACTCTGGCATTTAAGATCAGTTGCCTGGTTTCACCAACAAAACACATCTTAGAACATGTTTACAGGTTACAGAACAGCTTGTGTTAAAGGACCTCACAGACTCCACTATTGTGGCTTCGTAATTGCAGATAACACCAAAACTCATCATGAAGCCCAGTTGACAAGAGAAGTAGATGGATACTTGAATGCTGCAAGCTGTAAGGCTCATGTGTGTACTGTTGTTTTATTGATGTGTTGGCCTTGGCCTCTTGTAAGCCTCACCGAGTCCTTCGGGAGATGTTAGCGGGGTATAAATAATGATGATGATGATGATGATGATGATGATGATGATGATGATGATGATAATGCTATAGCTCTGTTGTTGTTTTTCCAATTCTAACTCATCAGCCATAAGTGGACCACTATAACTTATTCCTGCATGGGAAAATATCTACTTTAATGGAACATCTTTTTTGGGATAAAAAAATATTTTAAAAATCAATCTTGCCAATATCTGCAGGATATCAAGAAAGCATTTTAATTCACAACCTCTACAGAGAAAACCAAGGAATTTCTAGTTGGATCTTTCATTATCACAGAGTAATTGAATTGGATGGGACTCCAAGGATCACTTAACCCACCTTATATCAAATAAGTTTTAGTGCACATTTTGTTTAACTTTGATGTGATCCACTTTGGGTTCTGTTTCAGAAGAAAGACAGGGCATAAATAAATGGTCCACCAGACCCATCCCATGCAGGAATACACAGTTAAAGTACTTCAGATGTGGCCATTCAATCTATGTTTAAAGACCCCCAATGAAAGAGAGTCCACCATTTTTAGAGGGAATCTATTTCACTGCTTCTTACAATTTGGGTCCCAACCCCAAATGGGGTCCCCTTAGCTCAATGCTGGGGTCATGAAAAATTTGGCAATAGTAAAATATTTCTGAAAACCACCCATTTATACACACCGGTTAGCAACAATGTGTAGGGTTTACTCTGCTGAAGATACTCAGCCTTGCAAATGCTGGTTTATTTTCAGTGAATGTTTGATTGTATACCTATTTTTATACTTACGATATATACCTGGGGTGATGTGAAAATTTATTGGGCAGAAAGGGGTCGCAGTGGGAAAAGTTTAAGAAGCCCTGGTCTATTCTACTGTCGAACAGCTCATACTAGTAGGAAGTTATTCTTTCCATTTTGGTGGAACCTCTTTTCTTGTAATTTGAAACTAGTGATTCAGTTTCTGGAGCATCAGAAAACAAGCTTGCTTTATCAGAACAAATGGATTTGGTCCATGAACATTTCAGCACTCTTCATCTGCATGAGGAATTGTGCTAGTTCCTCACTAAAAACGTTCTAGATTGAGGCTATCAGGGCTCTATGTCTTCCTGTCAATTTCTCCCAGATGCAATCCTAAACTTCTTCTTCATCATCATCCAAAAAAAGGTGGCTGAAACATTTCTTGCATCTGTCTCATTAAGTTTTACCAGCTTCCATCATGGTAGAAAGCAAACAAAACAGTATTATACTCAGTCAAATTAATATTCTTGGGAATTTGTCCATGGGACAGTTCTGCAGAAGAGTCTTCTCCATTTTACAAGCTTCTTCAGAGACACATGGGACAAATCTGTACTGGAAAAGGATAATGCTGTCTTCATATACCAAGCAGTATAGGTGTTAGCAGTATTCCGAACTGACTGGTTGATGCTGGTTTAGTATCAAGGTGCATGACAATGACCCACCAGTGTTTTTGATCGACAACTTTCATAATCATTCACCGTTTCAGAAATGGTGCAGGCCAAAAAACATCTGCAGTGCCACAGTTACCCATTCTCTATTAAAACTTATTGGGCAGCTGTCTCTCCTTTTAAAAACATGTCTCTGACATTTGAAGGTTGAATCCTACATATGTGCTTTGACCTTTTTATGTCATCATTTTGAAAAACGTAGCACTTACTTGTCTGCCATGAGAAACCTTGGTGCAGTAGTCTGTCTTTCCCTGGCAGTTAGGGAAGGGCTTGTAAGAGCATTTACAGTTAGATTTCAGTAGTATTCAGTTTGAGCAGTGAGAGTTTATCAAGCCACAAAAAGAAGACCAGTCATCTGGGCATCGATTGAATGGAGTGAGGTCCAAAACAAAGCTTTGCCTTATTTCAAGGAAGGAAGGGAGAAAGAAACTGGTTCTGCTTACATGGTCTAAATTTACTTCAACATATCTGAGCTATGTTTTCATAATGCACTTGAATCAATTAAATTAAGCATGTATTAACAACTAGCCAAGTCAATTTATGCCAGAGTTCTTCCCAAAAAGTTAAAACTGAAAGCCGATTTCAATTTTTTAATTTTTTTTAAAAAAGTATACATACCTACACACATTCAGCTAATTGTTTTGTTGTAATAATATAATAATACTAGCCGTCCCCTGCCACACATTGCTGTGGCCCAGTCTGGTAATCTGGAAAATAAAATAATGAGAAAGTGTTGGTTTCTAATATATGTAATTTCTTTATGTTTGTGGGAAAACAGCATTTCTTGTAGTTACTTTGTTCGTGTTGATGTAGAGATTGTCTGGTTTGTCCACTCTGGAACATGTAACATATCATTGTCCTTCTTTCGGGGTGCCTTTCAAATCTATGATACCATATCTGTCATATACACCGGGAGCCCCTGGTGGCACTGTGGGTTAAACCCCTGTGCCGGCAGGACTGAAGACCGACAGGTCGCAGGTTTGAATCCAAGGAGAGGTGGATGAGCTCCCTCTATCAGCTCCAGCTCCTCATGCGGGGACATGAGAGAAGCCTCCCACAAGGATGATAAAAAACGATCATCCAGGCGTCACCTGGGCAACGTCCTTGCAGACGACCAATTCTCTCACACCAGAAGCGACTTGCAGTTTCTCAAGTCACTCCTGACACGACTATACACACACACACACAACACACACACACACACACGTCTATGTGTGAATCGTATATATATCTATGGCTGACTGGTTCTTTGTCAGGAGGGCTTTGATTATGTTTTCTTGCCCTGGTAAAGGGAGTTAGACTGGATGACCTTAAGGCAGCATTTCTCAACCTGTGGGTTGGGACCCATGTGGGGTCGCAAGTGGGTGTCATAAGGGTCACCAAAGACCACCAGGAAACACAGTATTTTCTGTTGGTCATGGGAGTTCTGGGTGGGATGTTTGACCCAATTCTATCGTTGGTGGGGTTTAGAATGCTCTTTAAATCCCGGTAACTACAACTCCCAAATGTCAAGGTCTATTTTCCCCAAACTCCATCTGTGTTCATATTTGGGCATATTGATATCCGTACCAAGTTTGGTCTAGATCCTTCATTGTTTGAGTCCACAGTGCTCTCTGGATGTAGGTGAACTACAACTCCAAAACTCAAGGTCAATGCCCACCAAACCCTTCTAGTGTTTTCTATTGGTCATGGGAGTCCTGTGTGCCAAGTTTGGTTCAATTCCATCATTGGTGGAGTTCAGAATGCTCTTTGATTGTAGGTTAACTATAAATCCCAGCAACTACAACTCCCAAATGATGGTCACTCCTTGAGTTAGTAGGTGTCTTGTGGTCAAATTTGGCAGCAATTAATCCAGCAGATTTTGAGTAGGATGTCACTCAAAACAAACAGAGCATTTATAGATAGATAGATAGATAGATAGATAGATAGATAGATAGATAGATAGATAACTACATGAGACAAAATTAAGAGTATAGTGACCTGATTTTAAACTTCCTGGCATATGCTGATGTATTAGATCAAGCACCCTCAAACTGCAGCCCTCCAGCTGTTTGGGCCTCCAACTCCCAGAAGCCCTAACGAGCTTGTTCAATTGTCAGGAATTCTGGGAGTTGAAGGCCCAAACAGCTGGAGGGCTGCAGTTTGAGGATGCCTGTATCAGATGATCTGTCTACTCCTCAACCTAGAATTTTAAAATGAATCATATGTGTTGATTTCATTTTTGTTATTTTAGACATGAACAACATACAAGCCAAGCTTCTAAAGGTTTCAGTTTAAAAAAATATTGACTTTTAGTTTGTTCTGAATCAAGCCAGTATTTATTTATTTATTTATTTATTTATTTATTTATTGTGTCAGGGGCAGCACCAGACAATTGTATTACATTTCTAACAGAACAAAACAAACAATCAGAACAGAACAGAACAAAACAAAAAATCAAGCCAGTAAATATGAAAACACTACATTTTAAAAGATGTTTGTCAAATTTGGGTTCTTCTGTTCATCAATATAGAGCTATTACCAGTGCTTCCATAATGTAAATGCTTTCTAGACAAATAGGAAGTACTCTTTGTTTTGAACTCAAATATGTTATGGTGGTAAGTGGATATGTGGTGTTATATTTTATGCTTGTTTTTCAAAATGCAAATGACGCAAGATGATGAATTCATTGATTTTCTCACTGCTTATTTATATAATTCATTGATTTTCTTAGTATTTTTTATATCTCTTATTCTTATTCTCTTATTCTTCAGATCTCTCTCCCCTTATGTATAATTAAGGTAACACAGCAACACAACAGAAACCTGTTACTGCTGTTTGTTTCAGATATAGAGCACTGGGGTTGACAAGCAGTGGTTGTCAAATTTGGATCAGACTGAACTGTTCCAGACCATGCCACCTGTTGACCTATTCTTATATAAGAAGGATTCTCCATTTCTGTTCCAAATCCTGCTACAGTTGAAAACCAAGACTCACCTGGGAAATAAAGAACCTGTTAGGCAGATGAAAGTATTACAGACCACTAGTGAACTAGTGTTTAGATAATCTATAGTTAGATGTATTTGGTATAGTCATTTTGCTTAATGGCTTTGCTTTCCTAATTTTTGAACATATTCTGCATTATTTTTCCTCAGATATCTTATGTTGATATACCAGGTCTTGGAAGTAAAAGACTGAAACGTCGTTTGGCAGTAAATAGTGTACAAGATATGGTTATTTGTTGGTGGTCATCGACGAAGGTTGAAATGTGGCCATGGACTCCGGCCTCTAGTGAGAGAGAGAGAGCCAACTTACTGCTCTTGAAACATGAACGTGGCAACTTGGAGGTAATACTGTAGGTTGAATGTGGGTAAATGCCATTGAATAGTGTCTTGTACCTATGAAAATTAGATATTTATTTATTCATATATTTAAATCACATTTACCCTTTTGTTAGCTGAAAAGACTCCCATCATGGCTTATATAAATAAAAAATAATTCCTTCTCATAGACTTACAATCTGGGTTGCATTAAAAAGAGTCTAGTTTCTAGATCTAAGTAAATCATGGTTTCTCTCTATTCTGCTTTGGTCAGACCTCACCTAGAATAATACTGTATCCAATTCTGGGCACCACAATTTAAAGGCAATATTGAGAAGCTGGAAGGTGTCCAGAAGAGGATGACTAAAAGGATCAAAAATCTGGAGACCATGAATCACTGTGAGGAGTGGCTTTAAAGAGCAGGATATATTTACCCTGCAGAAAAGAAAGTTGAGAGGAGCCATGATAGCCATGTTTAAATATTTGAAAGGCTATCATAAGGAAGAGGGAGCAGGCTTGTTTTCTGCTTCCTTGGAGACTAGGACTCAGAGCCGTGGGTTCAAATTACAGGAAGGAGATTCCACCTGAACATTGGGAAGAACTTCCTGACTGTAAAAGCTGTTCAACTGTGGAACTGTCTGCATCAGAGTGTGGGAGAAGATCCTTTCTTGGCCATCTGTTGGGGGGGGGGGCTTTGTGCATTTCCTGCATGGCAAGGGATTGGACTAGATTAGGCATCCTCAAACTGTGGCTCTCCAGCTGTTTGGGCCTCCAACTCCCAGAAGCCCTAGCCAGCTTGTTCCATGGTCAGGAATTCTGGGAGCTGGAAGCCAAAACAGCTGGAGGACTGCCGTTTGAGGATACCTGGACTATATGGTCCATGTAGTCTCTTCCAACTATGGTTTTGTGATCTGAAAGATTCAACACAAATGGAAAATGTATAGGAAGCAAAGTCCAAAAGTCAGTGGTACTGTACAAGTTCTTAAAATGGCAGAGCAGTTGTGTAACCACTGCATTGAACATATCCTGGGCTAAAATATGAATGCCAACCATTTTTCAAGTCTTTGAGGAGGAAGGGTTTTACCTTCACTCCTATAAATTCACTTGCTGCCAGTATTTTTATCTTTTCGGGCTGAGAATGGTGGTATAGAAATGTAGTTAATAATAATAATAATAATACACCATACCTCAAAATCGAACTGCAAATGGCATAAACCGGTACAGGTGGTCCCAGTGGTCATTGGCGCACTGGGTGCCGTGTCAAAAGATCTCAGCCAGCATTTGAAAACAACAAACATCGACAAAATCACGATCTGTCAACTGCAAAAGGCCGCCTTACTTGGATCTGTGCGCATAATTAGAAAATACATCACACAGTCCTAGATGCTTGGGAAGTGTTCGACTTGTGATTTTGTGATACGAGATCCAGCATATAGATCTCATTTGCTGTGACATACTGTGCTTTTGTGTCAATAATAATAATAATAATAATAATAATAATAATAATAATAAATAATGTGCTGCCCATGGGTTTAGTCTAAATTGTAAGAATGTGGGATAGTTTGGGAATGAGCACTATTACTTTTATATTGTTTTCAATTCTGGTTTTATGATATGTTTTTAATTATCATTTGGTTTATGATTTACATACATCAGGTATTTTCTTTGTTATAAAATGGGAGTTGAAGTCCAAAACACCTGAAGGGTCAACGTTTACCCATGCCTGCTCTAGAAGGATCTTAGTCTTTTGCTCTCATGGCTTGTTCTTAGTCTTGCAGCTCTTCTGATTTCTGTAGTGGAGTATCCATTGTCCTGTAGAGCCAAGTTTAGAAGGTTTAGTCCACCTTGGAGTGGTGTTCGCAGATCCTGTTTGCATGATCTGTCTGGGCTTTAATTATGCTTCCTTTTTTAACCTGGGTGATGGTTGGAGTTTTTAGCATAGTATGCAGTCTAATTGTTGATTTGGTTTGCAGATGACTAGGACATCTAGAAATTATAGTTTTCCTTCTTTTTCCCCCATGATAAATTGGATGTTTGGGTGGATGTTGTTGATGTGGTCTAGGAACTTGTTTAGTTCTTCTTCTCCATGGCTCCAAAAGAAGATCTAAACAAGTTCCTGGACCACATCAACAACACTACTGTGGACAAATATCCACCTAGAGAAAAAGTGTTCTTACCGTACATTTGACTCGACTGATGAGATTGTTTTATGGTTTTAATAACTGTTTTGATATTTGACAATGTACTGTTTTTAATATGTTTTATGTTTATACTGTGATTTTACTATTGTAGTTGTAAGGCATTGAATTTTTGCCATTATCTATGTGTAAACTGCTTTGGGTCCCCCTCGGGGTGAGCAAAGCGGTATATAAATACTGTAAATAAATAAACATTAAGGGAACCACTGACCGCATAGGGAAGCTACTGGAACATGGCCATACAGCCTGAAAAACTCACAGCAACCCAGTGATTCCAGCCATGAAATTCTTCGACAACACATTTTACTTCCATTGCTGCCATGTTCCTGCTATGTCGATGGCGCTGGCATTATTACGTCAGGTTAGATGCACCGTAGTAGCACAACAGACTTTTAACTTCTGTGTTTTAATTCTTTAGAACTGAAGGTCAGGATAAGAACTATGTTGATCTTATTACAGTCATAAATACTGTGTTATTCTAGGTGGAGAGTAAGTAACTTGGGACTGAGTAGATGAAGTAGCTCAAAGGAATTATAAAGCAAAAAAAGCTTGCTATCACATTAAAATAAATAAATGGCAGTGATGATTTTCAGATAAAATGGAAATGAAATGACAATAATGAAGATGCTAATAACAAAGAAATTAGAAATGCAATTTGTAAACAAATGAAGAAAACTTGCAGGTAGTGCCTTGAGTCTTACATCCATGATGGGAAAACAAATGCACATTTCTTCAAAAGTGGATATAACAGCTCCCATGTCTTGAAATTCTCACTCAGCATTTCTAATTTGTTTGTTCATTGCAGTTTCATGGTGCGAAATTAAACAAGTGTTTTTTTTAACACCTAGAAAGTAAATCAAACAGTTTTCTCATCTTAAAGACAGACAATTCAGTCACAGTACACTTATTTTTATAGTGCCTTTATTGTCCTTTTTAATCTTCCTGGTAAGCCAATTTTCTGCTTAAAATCTACTGTTCAAAAGGTACTTACTTCTGTATGTAGGCTTTATTTATCCTTTTCTCTGTACTCTCCTGCATAATTATGCAATTATTTATGTGCCTTAAATTGTGCATATAAGCGCCCATTGAAATAAGAGTCAGGGTTAGTAGTTTGATACCAAACAATATGATAAAAGAGCACCTATAAGCAAACAAATGCTTTATTAACAAGATTAGTTAAGCTTCTAATGATTCCTTTTCTTTTTCTATACCTTTTCCCCCTTGGAGTAGAATAAATAGTCAGTGCACCTCTTTTTCTTGATGAGCTAGATTAGGCTACTAAAGTTAAAATGTACAATATTTCTATCGTATCACCATTCATTTTGAAAATTAATTAAATTAGACTGCATGTTTTTTGATATCGCTATCTACCACTTATTTGCATACTGCTAGTTTCTCAATTGTTTCATTTCTATTTAACCATATTTATATTCTGGCTACAAGATGGGCATGAAAAAGAAAAGATGTGTGCTGCATTCAGTGACTTAAAACACAGGCTTCTCACTTATAGCTTCCTCTGCTAATCATTTGCTGCTGTTTATAAACTGAAAGAGAATGAAGATTTAAAGGATGCACGATGGACACCTCGCAGTTCAGACTGGGTGGTAGATTGCTCATATACACAAAGTGTTATTTGTGAGCTCTTATATCACGTACAAATACAGTAGAATTGAAGAATAGAACTTTAAAAAATGTTGCAATTGCTCTACTTGAGTTTCACACAAAGAGGGAAAACAAATTCTAAATAGCTATCTCCATTTAAAACAGGAAGGAGTAAATAGATAAAAAATTGGGCTTGTCTGTAAAATAGTTCGAGAAGTTCTTAGTCCTCTTTTCCCCCCTTCAGAACAACATAAAGAACAATGAAGGTTGTGTATGTTTTATTTTGAAATGTTTGCCTGATATGAGCAGAAAATACAAATATTTTAAAATAAATGTATAGCAAGATGAGCTTTGGGTTGTTGTAGGTTTTTTCGGGCTATATGGCCATGTTCTAGAGGCATTTTCTCCTGACATTGAGCTTTGTTTTATAACATGGCTGATTTGTTGCTCCTGCTTTGTGCCTTTTGTCATTGAAATGGTGTATGGAAAAAAACATACTGTAATAAGGGTTTTCTTTGTCAAGATTTGTTCAGAAGGGGATTACCTTTGCCTTCCTCTGAAGCCCCTTCTACATTGCCATATAATCTACATTATCTACTTTGAACTAGATTATATGAGTCTACACCAGGGGTCTTCAAACTACGGCCCGCGGGCCACTTCCGGCGGAGGAGGAGCGCCCCCCCCCACACACACACACACACAGTGCCCCTCCCTTGGCTGGCTCACGCTATCGGTCAGGCCTGATGGGCAGCGTGAGTCAGCCAAGGGTGGCTGCTCCGCGTTGCCTACTCTAGCATAAAGCACCTTGCGAGGTGCTTTACGCGAGTGTAGGCTGCACAGTGCTGCTCCTCGCTTGGCAGGCTCACGCTGCCCATCGCTGCCCATCTTGCTATACATCAAGGAAACCACTGGCCGCATAGGGAAGCTGATGAGGAAACACAATATACAAACAATGTATAGACTCACCAAGAAAATCTAACAAATGCTACATTCAGAAAAGGACAAGAGGGCTCCTCTCACTTCTGCACCATACAAAAATTAATTCCAGAGTACTTCCTACACTAGGAGTCCCCAAACTAAGGCCCTCCATAAACTTGAGACTTAGGATCACCGTAAGCCTGAAACAACTTGAAGGCATACAACAAAAATAACAGCAACAACAATCTGAGGGACCATAAACTGGTCCTCAGCTTAAAAAGTTTGAGGACCCCAGTCCTACTCCTTCTGAGCATTTGTTTTCATGCACAGTGGACTACAATAAGAAGGAGATGCTTTCTAATTCCATGACAGTGACTATCGAGTGAATACATTTCCCTTTGTTGGCTATAGTGTGTACTTTGGTTCTTTCTAAAGCAGATAATGCATTTGATATATCTAAAACTCTAGGAGGAAAGTTTTTGAATTGATGACTTCTTGAATTGGTAATGACCATTCACTGCTAACTTGATGACTTTTTGAATTGGTAATGATAACATTTTTATTACATTAAAATTTATGAGGCAACCGTGTTCAGCAGTTAAAAATATAGCATAAGTCCGGTGTAAATCAAATGTTACAAAGGTCTGGAAGGCAACAACACGTCTTATTTCTTTCAATTATTTTGTTATTCCTTTGTAGATAAACAAAGGAATACATTTTACAAAATGTATTAGTATTATTGTATTGTATTTTATTGTGCTGTGTTTTTATGCATATGGCATTGAATATTTGTCTTTGTTTTTATGATTGTATATGGCATTGAATATTTGCCTTTGTACTTGGGAGCCRCCATGTGTCCCTTTGGGGARAGAGGGCAGGTTAGAAATAAATTATTATTATTATTATTATTATTATTATTATTATTATTGTATTGATGGGCGTGGCCTCATGTAAGCTACCCCGAGTCYCCTTGGGGAGATGGTGGYGGGGTATAAATAAAGTTTATTGTTATTATTATTATTATTATTATTATTATTATTTGAAACACCACAAGATGWGTCCACAGCAGACACTCTGCTGGCTGTTGTATTGGATCACACGTCGGGCACTTCCCAAGTGTCTAGGACTGTGTGATGTATCGGCGAATAATGTGTGCAGATCCCAGTAAGGTGGCCTTCTGCAGCTGGCAGATGGTAATCTTGTCAGTGCCAATTGTGTTTAAGTGCAGGCCAAGGTCTTTAGGCACTGCATCCAGTGTGCCGATCACCACTGGGAYCACCTTTACTGGTTTGTGCCACAGTCTTTGTAGTTCRATCTTTAAATCCTCATATCATGTCATCTTTTCCARTTGCTTCTCTTCAATCCTGCTGTCACCTGGGATTGTAACATCGACAATCCATACTTTGATTTGTTTTGTGGTATTGAAAATTTCTGCCGCTTCTGTAGTTGTTTTGCTTCCAGTTGCCCTACAGGCCCATGCCCTGGTTGCCCAGSAGTGGGTCCTGGTTCCTGTAGCCCAGTTGTCGACGACTGAGCCAGTATAGACTTCTTAAGAGTTTGTTTCACCATATTAAAATGGGTTGGGTTCATTTTGTTCTACTTCTCAGTTGAGATCACTCTGGCTTGGTTGAAATGGTTGGTAGTTTATGCTACCGCCAGCATAGCTCTCAACATCATAGAAGCAGTTAAGCCTCCCGCCAACGACAAGGCGGCACCCAATGGGGCGTTGTTGTTGTTGTTGTTGTTATAATATATTATTTTGACCCACTTAAAATCAGAGCTAGTGATTTATAAAACTTGTTTTTTTTCAGATTTTCAGTTATATACGCACATCTGGGGATCCGCTTGACGTCACCTTTAGTTCATCTCACCCTCACCAGATTCGTACCGTAGAACACTCTTTAAGTGCAGATCAAGAACCTATGGCAGACAGCTGCATTTATGAATGTGTTCGGGATAAAGTTCAGTGTGTGGCGGTCACTAAAATACCACTAGTTTCAAAGGCTATCAGCTGTTGCAGGAACATTACAGAAGACAAACTTGTTCTCGGGTGTGAAGATTCTTCCATTGTTCTGTATGAGGACTATCGTCAATTAACCCTCTTGGTACAAGCAGAAGTACTGCCCGCTTTCATGTGTTGCCACCCCAATGGAGCTGTAGTCTTGGTTGGCAGTTCACAAGGGGAGCTACAGATATTTGACATAGCACTGTCTCCAATTAAATTGCAGCTTTTAGCTGAAGACTTCTCCCCCAAATCAACTCTACAATTTAGTGAACATTTTAATGTATCAAGTAGTCTTTCCCAGATTCAGTGGGCTGCCTCTCAAGTTTCATATGAGACCATGGGTGGTACTGATATACACAATCTTCTATTACTGAGATTTCACAAAGGACCCATTGGAGTACTTCATTTTAAAACTGGTAAGTTGATGCATTTGTTCATGGCAGAAGTATTTCTCATGGCAGAAGTATTTCTCTTCTGTAACTAGCTGCTCTCATTGTAACTTTTATTGTATTAACAGAAACTTGTTCTCTTCTTTTTTATACAAATGAAGTTAGTAAACAAAAAAAATTACAACGTAGAAATGAAAAAAACTAAAAGCATTGTTAATAGTGTTGAACCAAATGACTAAATATGAGCTATGTATTCTATAGATGAACTATTTAATCATTAGCAAAATTTCTATTAGCAGATAAAATTATGGAATTGTAATTTTTGTAAAATGCCCAAATTAGTTAGTATTAACAACTTGGAGATAAGCACACTCCAATTTCAAATTAGCAATATGCTTAACACCCAAGCATATTTGAACATTTAGTCACTTGTTACTCAGATAATGTCTTAAATTGGGGAGGGGGGGTTGTCGGTAATCATTACTGTGAAGCAAATGAGTTCTATCTTGTCCAGTAGTGTGTTTTAACAGTTGTAGACATCTACATGGAATGCTAATTAAAGCCGTTCTTTGATGTGTTCTTGCATGTCTATTTTTAAATGGCTCTAAATTACCCAGTTACCTGTCAAACAGAAGGCACTCTTCCTACATCTCCCTTGCTTTTCTTTAGTGCTCCCTTGCGACTTCTACTCACTGCAGCTTTCCAGAAAGCGTGGCTTTCCTTTTCCTATCTCTAGCACATTTGTGTTCTTGCTGAAACAAACAGACTCTCACTAGAGGGATTTAGTGGCCTTTCTGCTAATTGCAAGCTTCTAAACTTAATTGGACTGTCTCCCAGGGCACTGTTTCTAAATCAATTAGGCAATGAGTTGGCTGTCACCTCTCTTACCGAAGTAGGTCACTTGGAAATGCACCCCCAAGAGAAGTCAAGCACCCAAATGGGAAGATGGTGACCTCCATGGCTGAAAGTTATTGTTTTTTAAGGTTTTGTTGTCTAGATTTCCATTAAATTGGTTCAGTGCTTGAGAGCTGCTTATCTCAGCTCCACTTAATTCATTGGGTAAATTGGAATATAAAATATAATATATTTTATAAAAATATTTTAAAAATCTAAAAGAATGTATTTGTAGGCTATATTTAGTTTAATTCAATGAGCTTACTGGTTACCCAATTAGATCTGGTGTTTTACTCATTTCCCTCTCTTCTACTTTGAAACATATTGCTGTTTTGTAAAAGGTGATGTGGAGTCACATATATACATCTAMAACAGTGGTTCTCAACCTCCTTAATGCTGCGACCCCTTAATGCAGTTCCTCATGTTGTGGTGACCCCCAACCATAAAATTATTTTCATTGCTATTCATAACTGTAATTTTGCTACTGTTATGAATCATAATGTAAAAATCTGATATGCAGGATGTATTTTCATTCACTGATCCACATCTGGCACAAATACCAGATATGCTCAAATTTCAATACTGGTGGGTTTGGGGGGGGGGATTGATTTTGTCATTTGGGAGTTGTAGTTGCTGGGTTTTATAGTTCACCTACAATCAAAGAGCATTCTGAACTCCACCAATGATTGAATTGAACCAAACTTGGCACACAGAACTGCTATGATCAACAGAAAATACTGGAAGGGTTTAGTGGGCATTGACCTTACGTTTGGGAGTTGTAGTTTACCTGCATCCAGAAAGCACTGTGGACTTAAACAATGATGTATCTAGGCCAAACTTGGCACAGATACTCAATATGGCCAAATGTGAACACTAGTGCAGTTTGTGGAAAATAGACCTTGACATTTGGGAGTTGTATTTGCTGGGATTTATAGTTCACCTGCAATCAAAGAACATTCTGAACCACCAACAATAGAATTGGACCGAACTTCCCACGGAGAACACCCATGATCAACAGAAAATACAGTGTTTTCTGATGGTCTTTGGTGACCCCCTCTGACGTCCCCTCATGACCCCCACAGGGGTCCCGACCCCCAGGTTGAGAAACGCTGATCTACAACTAGAAGGGGGTTATTTATTTATTTTATTTACTATATTTATATACTGCCCCTCTCAGCCCAGAGGCGACTCGGAGCAGTTCACAAAGTGGCAACAATTCGATGCCTCAACAATTATAACAATTAAAAACAATCAATAAATTATGTTATAAACAATAGCATATGATATAAAATATATATAAACCATACAAAGCCTTAAAACATCGTGAGCGTCTCCATGTCAAATGGTTATTCCGTTGCGTTATCAAGTAGTTCCTTGCCAAATGATTTTTATTGAAAAAAAGTATTTTATTTCAAGGAAACTGGGGGAATATTGTGAAGAAGATAGAAAAGTAGGAAATGAGCTACTGCAAAAAATACAGAAAATAGGGTAGGGAAAAAGAAAGAAAAAAAGTTCAAAAAGTAGAAATGGTTTGACTTCCTTCTATTCTTTGGTGGTTGTGAGTTCATTATTGTCGGTCCCTTTAAAGAGTAAAAAAAATCCCTGCAGTTACTAGTCTTCTTGTGAGTATTTATTTAGTCATATTATTAAGTCTATCTTTAGTTGTTTAAGATAGTTCTTTACCAGGTCCCAATTTGTCTGTGTTTTTGGGAGTCCATGGTTGGGGTAATCCAATAAGTAAATTATCAAGTAGTTCCATAATTCCGTTTAGCTATGCCATATTTGGGAAGGCCTGCTCAAAAAGCCAGGTTTTCACCATTTTTCAAAAAGTCAGGAGGGAGAGAGCCGATCTTATATCTCTAGGCAGGGTATTCCACAGTCAAGGGGCCACTACTGAGAAGGCCCTGTCTCGTCCCCACCAAATGCATCTGCGAAGAAGGCGGGATCGAGAGCAGGGCCTCTCCAGAAGATCTTAAGGTCCTAAATGGTTCATAAGGAGAGATATGTTCAGATAGGTAAGTTGGACCAAAACTGTGTAGGACTTTATAGGCTAAAGCCAGCACTTTGAATTGTGCCCGGAAGCAAACAGGCAGCCAGTGGAGCTGACGCAACAGAGGAGTTGTGTGCTCCCAGGGTCAGTGCCATCTCAGGGCCCTTCTACACAGCCATATAACGCAGAATATCGAGGCAGATAATCTACAATATCTGCTTTGAAGTGGGTTATCATAGTCCACACTGCCATATATTCCGATTCAATGTGGATTTTTATTTGATTTTATATATGTGAAGAGGACATTGAACATTTACCTTTGTTGGACGAAGGTGATGATTTCTATGGTTTTGTTTTTCTCTTGGGACAGGTGTCATCCCCAGAGGTCATTTTGGCCTTATAGCAATGATCCAGGAGTATATTCATCAAGATGAAATTCATGAGGCAATTAATATACTGAGTGGCATGAACTGGAACACAATGGGTGAACAATGCTTTGTAAGCCTAAGTGCCATAGTAAACTACCTCCTGAGGGAAAAGCTGACTGGCGAAAGAGAAGGTTGGTTGTGCTGTCTCTCACATTTCTAATTTTAAATTAATTAAACTAATGGCATTTACTTTGAACAGATAGTTTTATATTTAAAATGTTTTGTGTTAGGCATTATGTTTATCTTTCTACAAAGGTCAAAAAGTAGCATACAAATAGGGATTTTTCAACAGGTGATGTTTCACTGGTTAAACTCAAATTATGGATTTCCTTCCTACAGGAGGTTTAGTTGACCCCTTCCCTCCTTTACTTCTGTCTAGCAACACTTTGATTTATAATTTATGTGGTAGATAAAGCTTTCATTGGAGTTATGGTATATTTTAATTGTGTTTTATATTGTTTTCACTTTGTGTTGTTAATCAAACTGTTATTTAATTATGTTTACCTCCAGTACAAATATTTTTAGCTGTAAGTAAAGGTAAAGATTTTCCTTTGACATTAAATCTAGTCATATCCAAATCTGGGTGGTGGTGCTCATCTCCATTTCTAAGCCGAAGAGCCGGCGTTGTCCGTAGACACCTCCAAGGTCATGTGGCTGGCATGACTGCATGCAGTGCTGTTACTTTCCCACTGAAGCAGTACCTATTGATCTACTCACATTTGCATGTTTTCAAAATGCTAGGTTGGCAGAACCTGGGGCTAACAGCGGGAGATCATCTCCTCCCTGGATTCAAACCGCCAGCCTTTCAGTCAGCAGGTTCTGGAGCTTTGTGGTTTAACCCCACTGCACCACCACAACCCTATATTTAGCTGTACCTTATTTTTAACTGCTTGTAGAATACCTTAGATCCTGTACAAGGAGATAGGATGGATATAAAAATAAATCAGTGCAGATACTGTTAACCATCATGAATAAGGACAGAACTTTTTAGTTTGTAGACATTTTGTTGCAGAGTCCCCACACATTTTAAACTTGCAGTGTAGACATTCATTTGCATTGTTGCCTGAAAAGTTGTAAACAATTCCATCAAATTTCAGACAGCTGCAATATAAAGTTTTTACAAATCAAAAACAGACAGGACAAAAAGTGTGTGTGAATCTCAATTGCTTTCTCACGAAACTAAAAAAAAAGTCCCTGTTAGTAGTGGGGTAAAATAAGTCCTATGCCATTTTTTCGGTGAAGTAAAAATGCATCCTATTTTCAGTAGTTTGGTTCCATTTGTGGGGCTGCTCACAGGGGTCAGAAAAAAAGAAGTTATATTAAATCCTCTTGTTCTGATCCTAACCTTTAATATATTGGGATTCTCAAAGAAATCCGAAATACCTCACAACTCAATCAGTACTTACACAAGGGTTTCTTTTTTGTCCTAGCTCAGGGGTCCTCAAACTTTTTAAACAGAGGGCCAGGGAGGGCCGGATTATAATTTGGAAAAAAAATGAATGAATTCCTATGCACACTGCACATATCTTATTTGTAATGCAAAAAAACTTAAAAACAATACAATAATTAAAATGAAGAACAATTTTAACAAATATAAACTTATTAGTATTTCAATGGGAAGTGTGGACTGCTTTTGGCTGATGAGATGGAGACTGAACATGAGGAAGAACTTCCTGACTGTGAGAGCCGTTCAGCAGTGGAACTCTCTGCCCCGGAGTGTGGTGAAGGCTCCTTCTTTGGAAGCTTTTAAACAGAGGCTGGATGGCCATCTGTCAGGGGTGCTTTGAATGCAGTATTCCTGCTTCTTGGCAGGAGGTTGGACTGGATGGCCCATGAGGTCTCTTCCAACTCTATGATTCTATGTTGTTGTTGTTGTTGTCTCTTCCAACTCTATGATTCTATGTTGTTGTTGTGGTGGTGGTGGTGGTGGTTGTTGTGTGCTTTCAAGTTGTTTCAGACTTAGGTTGACCCTGAGTGAGGGCCGGGTAAATGACCTTGGAGGGCCGTATCCAGCCCCCGGGCCTTAGTTTGAGGACCCCTATCCTAGCTCATAAGAATTACGGAAGGTAGACACTAAGCTATCAAATCAACAGAAATAGTAGTTAAATTTATTTCTGTTTAGCAATATTAATTTAATAATAATAATAATAATCCTTTATTTATACCCCACTAACATCTCCCGAAGGATTCGGTGCGGCTTACAAGAGGCCGAGGCCCAACACATCAATAAAACAACAGCATAACAAATACAACAATAAATAAAACTCATAAAACAAGCAATAAACATTAAAATAATAGCAATAAACATTAGACAATAACACCACGACGCATTTAAAACTAAGGCTGGGCCAAATGTAATGATCAAAATTTTAAAAAATGCTGGACATGACAGGTGAAATAGATAGGGTTTTGGAGATAGGTGCGGTGTGCAGACAATCTTAAATCTCTAGTAAAGTGCATTTGGGACATGATGCTTGGAGTTTCCTATTATGGGAAGGCACACTGGAACAACCACGTCTTCAAGCTCTTCCTAAAGACTGCCAATGTTGGGGCTTGTCTGATGTCCTTGGGGAGAAAGTTCCAGAGTCGGGGGGCCACCACGGAGAATTTCTTAATTTCTGTAAGCATAATTGAGAAAGAAACAGAACAGGATTTATTATCATGTAAGTGGATCAAAAAACCCATTAAGGCTGTCCCTTTTATTTAGTTAGTGTGTTTTTGTTTTCCAGAGGCAAGTGACAATGAAATGCATCAACTTCACATATTTCTTGGTGAATGCCCTCAAAGTCTGTTTCCCCATCTTACTGTTATCTCCTGTAGCCTACATTGACGTCTGAAACCTCCTTAGATTAACAGATCAATTCAAGGCTCAGGCTCATCTCGGCTGGACCCTGTTGGGATCACTCTCCAGTGAATAGCCGTGTGTGAGAGAACGGAGCTATTCCCAGGATTTAGATTAAGCAGGAAAGCTTCATGCCATGTCTCAGCATGCAGGTGCAGCTGAGCACCAAGCTCTTCGTTTTGTGGGACGTAGGCAGTGTGCGAGAGGATGTGGGGAACAGCCGATCTTACAGAAATTGCTTGCTTCCCAAGCCTGCTCCTGGGCCATCAGGCCGAGGCAGGCAATCCCTGCACTACTGTGTGAGAGACAAGGTGGATTACCATAACCTTTACTGGAGCAATAGACAAGGTCAAAATCTCCTCTTAGAAAACTTCTGAAAATGCACAGTAGAAAAGTGAAAAGAAAAAAGGGAGGCATTTTGTGAAACTTCAATTTAGAATATGTGCATTACATATAGTTATCTTCTCCGCTTCTCCCTCCATGCAACCTGGCTAATGTTGCTTTGTAATAAACAACTGCTTTTTTGCCATCCGGGATTTATTCTAAAGAGGTCTAACAAATCTGTCATGGTAATTTGTTTTCTTTCGCAGAGCCCTTTCATTTGGAATGATGTGACGGTTATCTTTGAGATCTTCATTTCTGCCATCAACATCAAGCTGAGATATCTAATGAATCTATAACTGTGCTAGTACTTGTATTCTATGTAGGCTGGGACATTTCAGAGGTGCAAAATGGGCTGTAAGGAAAACAGCAACAGCAAGAGAGTGTGGCTTTTTTTTTTTGCAACAACATGTTGCATTACATTTTAATCGAAATTGATTTAATGCTTTTGAAAGAAAACACCTTGGAAGTTCAGCTTATCTCACTGTTTAGATTTAAGATATTTCAAAACCCAATTTACTAACATGTTGCTTGTACTCATACCACTCAACTATTAGCGCCTTCTGGCCTGCATTAAATAGTCTTGCTTTGTTTGGAACTAAGGGATAATTATCACTAAATGCAGAAATACATAGTTCAAACAAACATTCATAGTAGCAAAATGGAGAGATTTATGTCCCCTCCTTTAAAGCACTTAACAAAACTTTGATTACCTAAAATTGAAATTGCCCATCTTAAAAGAAACATGTCTTTCTCAAATCAAATTGTATTTGCACTTAAAGGAAGAAAGGGAATTTTATCTGTTCCATTTCCTTTGCATTTGAATGTCATTTGTATGGCTTAGCTTAGGATATCTTAGACCAGCGTTTCTCAACCTGGGGGTTGGGACCCCTGGGGGGGTCGCGAGGAGATGCCAGAGGGGTTACCAAAGACCATAAGAAAACACAGTATTTTCTGGGTTGTTGTAGGTTTTTCCGGGCTATATGGCCATGTTCTGGAGGCAATTTTTCTCCTGACGTTTCGCCTGCATCTATGGCAAGCATCCTCAGAGGTAGTGAGGTCAGACCTCACTACCTCTGAGGATGCTTGCCATAGATGCAGGCGAAATGTCAGGAGAAAAATTGCCTCCAGAACATGGCCATATAGCCCGGAAAAACCTACAACAACCCAGTGATCCCAGCCATGAAAGCCTTCGACAATACATTGAACAGTATTTTCTGTTGGTCATGAGGGTTCCACGTGGGAAGTTTGGCCCAATTCTGTTGGTGGGGTTCAGAATGCTCTTTGATTGTAGGTMAACTATAAATCCCAGCAACTACAACTCCCAAATGTCAAGGTCTATTTCCTCCCAAACTCCACCAGTGTTCACATTTGAGCACATTGAGTATCCGTGCCAGGTTTGGTCCAGATCATCATCATCATTATYATYATTATTATTATTATTATTATTATTATTATTATTATTTGTCGCAGCTATCAAACTGGGGTTCCAAACATTCAACCCCTTCTGCGGAAGTTGCGCCCTTCATCCAAGGAGGAAAAACCCAACAAAAACAAACTGTCTTTTAGCAAAGAAATATTTATATGACGGTATTTACAAATAAARCAGTGCCCTTAGAATATTCAGCTGCTTCCACACAATGGCTTGCAAACACAAAGKTCTTATCTCCAGATAAGACATCACAGTCTTGCTCTTCAGACGTTGTAACGATAATATACCTTCAGCAACTCCAGCCTTGAGCTCCAAACTCTCTTTCCAATCTTCAACCTTTCTCCAACCTATTTCCAGCCTCGAGTAACACAATGTACTTAGTCTCTAGTAGTAGTACTTCAACTCCCACAGGTGGCTTGATTGTTGCTGGCCATACAATGATTGGACATGATTCTTACAATCACTTACCCATTTTTTCACTTAAGAAATGACCTAAACAATATAAAACTCTGACATTATTATTATTCTTTGAAAGATGAGTCCACAGCAGACAAGATCACTCTGCTGGCTGTTGTATTGGATCACGCGTCGGTGACTTCCCAAGTATCTAGGACTGTGTGATGTATTGGTGAATAATGCATGCAGATCCCAGTAAGGTGGCATTCTGCAGCTGGCAGATGGTAATCCTGTCAGCGCCAATTGTGTTTAAGTGCAGACCAAGGTCTTTAGCCACTTCACCCAGTGTGCCGATCATCACTGGGACTACCTTGACTGGCTTGTGCCGGAGTCTGTGCCAGAGTTGTTGCTGTTGTTGTTGTTGTTGTTATTATTTATATCCCACTTTTCCTACCAAAAAGGAGATTCAAAGCAATACAAAACCAATACAAAATTTTAAATCGTAACATATATTAATATTAAAATAGAATTAACTATTAACAGTATGAAAAATAAACAGGTAAAACCCTTAAAACCGATTAGGAATGAACAAATGAAAAATTGAATTATTACTGGAGTGGGGTAGGGGTGGGGGAATGGGACTCCAGTGTAGAAATATCCCAAGATGACACTATGGATGCAAATATGTACGATCTGGGATTTACAGTCTTTTATGAATCCCGGCAAGATTTGTAGTTCAAAACATGTATTTTTACCCAAAAGCAGGAAGAGCCCGTTCTGCTTTTAGAGTTCTGTCTTCTATGCCCTTCAGCTGTCAATAGAAAACTCCAGGCTTCTGTATGAAATCTTAAAATATTTCTGCCCAGAACAAAATGCATATTGGACATTATATTTATTAAATGCTTGAGGAGAAATTACTGTCGGTTAGGAAGTACTTAAAACAGACATTCTTTGGAAAGTAGCAATTACATATCATCACGACAATGTTCATCTGGTAACAACACAAGCCACCCGGGGTTGTGCCTGCATAATTCTGAAGGTGTGGTGAAGTGCGTGTTAAGGCATCTTCCATTCCCCGAGGGGCCATCACAAGAAAAAGCTCCTCACCCATCAACCTATGGCACAGTGGAGAATTTGTGACTTTTTGAATTCTTTCTAACAATCAAAAAGTAGCCCAAAATGTAAACTAGGGGTTAATTTTTTTATTTTCAAATTTTATCATGTTGATGAGTTGTTGCTACTTGCAAGTAATTAGAAATCCAAGGGTTTTTCTAAGCTTCTGACAGCTTTTTGTTGTTGCTGCTCCGCCTCATCATCAGCCCTACCTCAAATGATTGCTTATACACTGATTTGTTTTTATAGTAGCTGTCACATTTTTATTTCATCTGCCCGGCAATAAGTTCATATTTTGTCTGCGCTTGAAAAACCTGCCTGACTGCAAACATGAGCAATTTCTTGTGTGAAGCTGATCTTGTTCCACGGCTGTTGTGTTTGAACTCCACAGCACAGCTTGAGGCCACCCTCGGGACCTTCTACGTGCCAAGAAGGCCTCTGGCCGAGACAACGGTGCTGGAATACAGGGACCAGATCAGCAGATACGCAAGGAGGTTCTTCCACCATCTGCTCAGGTGAATGACAGCCCTGCCTTTCATTAACTCCACATTAGTTACACATTTCCATAACCTTACACTTTTAATGTGGTTAATGCATCTTCATAAGAGACCACCCTGGAAAAATATGCCTTTATTGTCATTCTTGTTTGTTTTGTCAAATCCTTTTTTTCCATACACTTATTTATAAGGTGCTATTCTGCCAGTAACTTGTTCTTTAGTGTCTCTTTACTTTTCAGTTCTGTGGAGACTTGACTGATTCCATAATAGTTTCTTACACTGTTTTTAAAATGTAGATTTGTTCTGGTACCAAAAATTAATTAGGTAACAATACTTCATTGGGTCCAGTCTTATTGCTCTCCCTTGCCTATTCAAATAGAAATCACATATGTGCTATAGAGAAAGCAAGTTTCAAAAATATATGCAAAATAACAAGGAAATAAAAATGTCTTAGGTTTGTGAAAACGTCACTGATAATAATAATAAGTTTTAGGATTGCCTGCACATTGCACCTACCTCCAAAAACCTCTACATACCTCCTGTCAAGTTCAGCACTTTTAAATTCTGTCCATCACATTTGGCCCGGCCTTAGGTTTTAAATGCGTCATGATGTCATTGTTTTTAGTGTTTTATTGTTTTGCTTGATGTTTATTATTTGCTTATGAGTTTTACTGTGATATTTGTATTTTGTTGTTGGCGGCGGCCTTGGCCTTTGTGAGCCTCATTGAGTCCTTCAGGAGATTTTGTGGGGTATAAATAAAGTTAATAATAATAATAATAATACTGATCAAAATTATGATAACAAAATACCACTACATTTTAAAAAATCCAGCATAGATTCAGTTGCCAGAACTATGTGGAACAAGATACAGAATATAATACGTTTATTTACTTTTACATATCTTCCAAAATTGTAATTCATAATTACAGGTTATATAATTGTTTAATGTAGACAGTCTGTAATTTTCAGTTATGACTTTTAAAGCCTCATAAAACTGAAAATTTTTACTATACTGTGTGTTTTGCTCTTATTCTGTGCTGCTCCAAGCAGCATGGATCTGCTTTGGGAACATAAGTCCTTTTACTTTGCTTTTAATTTTAAAATATTTTTTTCAATACAATCTACTTCTTTGTGTGAGTTATATTAATTGTATTGTTTATTTTGCTTATTGCTTGTTGTTTTTATTTATGTTGGGCTTGGCCTCATGTAAGCCACTCCGAGTCCCTTGGGGAGATGGTGGCGGGGTATAAATAAAGTTGTTGTTGTTGTTATTATTATTATTATTATTATCATCATCATTATCATCATCATTATTGTAGAAGAGGAGAAAGTTCCTGGTTCAGACTTCAAAAAAATATTGACACAACCAAAGCAATCTTCTAACAACTTAAAAACAGTTTCCTTTTTTTTACACACTTCAGACTCATATTCAGCATTTTCTCCATACTTTCCTCTCTCTTCTTGTCCCCAAGCCACAAAACAGGGAAAGGGTGCGTTCCTAAAAATGACGGATCCCCAATTTCTAGCATTATTTGTTTTGTGTCAGAAGATCTTAGTTTGTCTACATCTTTAAACATATATTGTGATTCTGCTATTCTCTAATATTGGAAAATTTACCTGTTTCATGTTAATTTGCATCTTAAAAGTTGTCAGATTTTTTTTTCTTGAATCAGTCTTAAATGTGTAGTTATTTTCATGTCTACATTGATTTCTCAGATTGGAATCTGTTAGCAGTGTTTAAGAATAGCACTTTTTCACTCAATTGTTTATATAAATTCTGTTTGTTCTTTTTTAAAAAATCATTTTCTAGTGGTTATTCTTTCATGTTTTGTGTTCTTGTGGAATTGTTTGGTTATTTTTGGAGGAAAAATATCAGGAAAATTTGAGGACTTAACCAAATATAATCCTGTCTCTTTTCACTTTTCTGTTTGGAAGAGGTCAAGTTGACCTTCCTTTCCAGCAGCCTGTAATGTTCACAGGCTGCAAAGATTATTGATGAAGGCCAGCTGATATGAACTGCAGCTAAGAATCTCTGCATAAAAAGATGCCTGCAAGATATTGTTCTTTGGGAACAGTAATGTTGAGCTCTGGGACCTGTGTCTTAGTTGTTATCTCTGGGTTGGTTCTTGGTACCTTATTCCTGTGATCCCGTCTTGTACTCTGCTGAACCTTGAAACCTTGTATTTGGACTCTGAACTGACTTCATGTCTTGAGTAATGGACTTGAATATTGGTTAGTACCTTTGAACATTAGTTTACTCTACTTTCCTGACTTGATTTTGGAATCCTGACTACAGATTGTGCCTTTTGTATCCTGGGACTTTGTTTTGTATTACCTCAGCTGTGTGCTTTATTTCCATTCTGTAGTCAACCCCTGAAAAGAAAGTCTCAGTGTTTTAAGTCATTTAAGTAAACTGGTTTTGGCACATCTTGGGTTTCTTTTGGTTGAATTCTGCCTTTGTTATCAGACGAGAGCCCTGGAATATGATAATTTTTGTATTAAATATTATTATGCATATAGTAAGAATTGAGTTTCCAAATTATGCCCTTAAACCCTAAAAGTTAGTTGAATTATCTCTGGTGTAAGGGATCTCAGATAATTATTTAACTGAATATTCTGAAAGCTGTTATCAGGCATCCTTGGTTGAATATATTTCATGTTTCATTCTGGCTTGTAAACTTCATCAAAATACATTTATAGTATACTAGCCATCCCCCAAAAAATGTTGTCTTTTGCAGCAAGATTTAAATGCGTTGCTGTGGCCCAGTCTGTGTATATGTGTTTTGTGTGTATATAGATGTGTGTGTGTATATATGTGTGTTTGCGTATATATATATGTGGTTTTGCACATGCACTGTAGTGTATTTTTTGTTTTTTGGCTTCTGTGTTTTTCAGTGTTTTTATGAGTGATGGTCGCTTGTTGGCTGATAGGTGTTTTGTGTCCAAATTTGGTGTCAATTCGTCCATTGGTTTTTGAGTTATGTTAATCCCACAAACGAACATTACATTTTTATTTATATAGATTTGAGGATATGAGTTTCAGTAGTTATGATTGAGACACTACATGAGAGAAGCACCCCAAATAGAGTTATTGCTCTGCTTTAGAGCACAAGAGATGGAGCTGACCCAGCTTAGATTTAAATTTGCCAGTCCAAAACATTTTTTCACCTAGTGAAAAGTTAAATCATCTTTCATTACATAACAATGCTGGTGTTTTTCTTAAGCTGGTTCTACTGCAAATTTTAATTTCACTCAACTTCAATTTAAGTTTCTGTGCACATAAATTTGAATTAAACATGTGGAAAGAAAAGCAGACAAATCATGTTATTTCCAGTTTTGAAAATCTTGAGATACTATGCTGATATAAATGTTTGTATCACAAAGGAGCAGCAGTTACATTGTAGTAACTTAAATTTAGGATCTAGTTCCCAGCTGCTACAAAGTGAACACCTGTAGCTAAATACTAGAGCAATGGTTCTCAACATGTGGGTCCCCAGGTGTGTTGTCTACAACTCCCGGAAATCCCAACCAGTTTACCAGCTGTTAGGATTTTTGGGAGCTGAAGGCCAAAATATCTGGAGACCTACAGGTTGAGAACCACTGTACTAGAGTGTTGTTGTGCTGTAGTGGTTTGAGTGTTGTAGTACTATAGGGCTGCAGGAGACTCAGCTATGGAAACCTCCTGGGTGACTTTGGACAAGGCACAGTATCTTAACCTATGAGAAAGGTGTTGGAACTCCACCCTATGATTGAATTGTCAGCTTGGAGGCAAAGTTATGTACTACTGTCACATTGCATGTCACCCTGGTGGGAAAATACATGTAGGACAGGCCTGGTTCCAACACTAGCAAATCTAGGTGGGACAAGTGAAGACTGCAATCTGAAAACTTGGAGATTTGTTGTCAATTGGTATAGGTATTTTAAAGCTATATCCTCAAGTGACGAACAAGATAGATTCTGTAGATTTGTTCTTAAGTTGATTTTGTTTGTAAGTTGAAACACATACATTTCATAGAATCATAGAATCAAAGAGTTGGAAGAGACCTCATGGGCCATCCAGTCCAACCCCCTGCCAAGAAGCAGGAATATTGCATTCAAATCACCCCTGACAGATGGTCATCCAGCCTCTGTTTAAAAGCTTCTAAAGAAGGAGCCTCCACCACACTCCGGGGCAGTGAGTTCCACTGCTGAACGGCTCTCACAGTCAGGAAGTTCTTCCTCGTGTTCAGATGGAATCTCCTCTCTTGTAGTTTGAAGCCATTGTTCCGCGTCCTAGTCTCCAAGGAAGCAGAAAACAAGCTTGCTCCCTCCTCCCTGTGGCTTCCTCTCACATATTTATACATGGCTATCATATCTCCTCTCAGCCTTCTCTTCTTCAGGCTAAACATGCCCAGCTCCTTAAACCGCTCCTCATAGGCTTGTTCTCCAGACCCTTGATCATTTTAGTTGCCCTCCTCTGGACACATTCCAGCTTGTCAATATCTCTCTTCAATTGTGGTGCCCAGAATTGGACACAATATTCCAGGTGTGGTCTAACCAAAGCGGAATAGAGGGGTAGCATGACTTCCCTAGATCTAGACACTATGCTCCTATTGATGCAGGCCAAAATCCCATTGGCTTTTTTTTGCCGCCGCATCACATTGTTGGCTCATGTTTAACTTGTTGTCCACGAGGACTCCCAAGATCTTTTTCACACGTACTGCTCTTGAGCCAGGCATCCCCCATTCTGTATCTTTGCATTTCATTTTTCCTGCCAAAGTGGAGTATATTGCATTTGTCACTGTTGAACTTCATTTTGTTAGTTTTGGCCCATCTCTCTAATCTGTCAAGATCGTTTTGAATCCTGCTCCTGTCCTCTGGAGTATTGGCTATCCCTCCCAATTTGGTCTCGTCTGCAAACTTGATGATCCTGCCTTCTAGCCCTTCATCTAAGTCATTAATAAAGATGTTGAACAGGACCGGGTAACTCCAACCTTGTATGCATTAATGCCGGCTTTGGATAGTAGAGGGAAGGGTTAACACCCCTGTGTTGTTTGTTTTACTGTCTGTGCCCCTGTTCAGAAGATTTTACTTCCCTCTCTGTGATAATTGGATTTTTTTAAAAAGGTGGCTTGTTGTGGAAACAAGGATTTGGTGATAAAGCATCAGTGGAGACCCCCTTTCCTCATGATAACTCTTTCTGGAGTGAATTTTCAGGAGTGAATTAGCTATCCCTCCCAGTTTGAAGTCATTTGCAAATTTGATATGCCTTCTATTCCATCATCCAAGTCAGTGGCATCCCACTGGTCATTTTTCTCAAGGATGAATAGGCGCCAGTGGTAGGCACCCTTTGAATTAACTAATTCCCTTTGAGTCAGCCTAACAAAAGTATTGTCTCGCTCTCATTTTCCTAGCTTCTTTGTGAGAATCTCACGAAAAACTTTTTCAAATGCCTTACTGAAATCAAGATATACTATATCTACAACATTCCCTTCATCGACCAAATTGTAACTCTGTCAAAATAAAGAGATAAGATTAATCTGGCATGAATTCTCTTTGAGAAACCCATGTTGACTTTTTGTATGTCATTCCATTTTAACTGCTTACAGAGTGTCTGTTTAATAATCTGTGTAGAATCTTTCCTGGTATTGAGATCAGGCTGACTGGGTGTCATTGTTTGTGTCCTCTCCCCCCCCCCCCCTTGAAGATGGGGACAACATTTTCCTTCTTCCAGTCTGCTGGAACTTTTCTTGTTTTCCTGGAATTCTCAAAGGTGATTGTCAATGCTTCTGCAATTACTTTTCCCAGTTCTCTTTATTTCCTTGAATGTAGTCTATGTAGCTTTGAAAACTTGAATTCTTTTAGATTAGTCAGATTTTACCGTAATGCCTCCTTACCTATTTTATGCTTCATTTTCCCTACTGCATCTTATTTTTCTTTCTCATTGGAACTGTTTTAAATTGTGCCTCCAATATCTTGCTTTTCAGAAACTCCCATCCATTATGAGAATTGTTAACCTTTTAGGAGCAGACTGAGTCAAAGAAGATATTGAACAGCTCTGTCTTTTCTCTGTCCCCTGTTAACATTTCACCATCACCTGTATGCAGCGGCCCTACCATTTCTTGGTTCTTCCTTTTGCTACAGACATAATCAGAGAAGCCCTTTATAGTGTTTATAACCTCTCCAGCAAGCCCGATCTCCTCCAGAGCTTTGGCTGTGCTAACTTTCGCCCTACATTTGCTGGGTATTCATATGAATTCCTGTTTGGTGATTTATCCCTTTTTTCATTTCTTGTACATGTCCCTTTTAAACCTTAGCTCAATTGAAAGTTCCTTAGACATCCATTCTTTTTTTCTTGTTTGTTTGGGTTTTTTTGTTTTCTGGGGGGATATTTTTTTGTTTGTTTGGGTTTTTTTTATGTCAGGAGCAACTTGAGAAACTGCAAGTGGCAGAAACTGCAAGTATTGACTTTGTAATGTTTGTATATTGGTGTTATGGTTTTTAATTGTTTTAACCTGTTTTATGATGTTCAAGCATTGAATTTTGCTACTGTAAACGGCTTTGAGTCGCCCGAGGGCTGAGAAAAGCAGTATATAAATGGAGTAAATAAATAAATCTGGTGTGAGAAAATTGGCCATCTGCAGGGATATTGCCCAGGGGACGCCTAGATGTTTGATGTTTTACCATCCTCTTTCGCTCAGACTCAGCCCCCCCCCCCCCGAATCAAACTCAGCTCCCCCAAAAACAAAATCCTGGCTACGGTCCTGGCCAGGGGAGTCGTTTTTGTGCATGTGCTGTAGTGTCTTTTTGCTTTTTGGCTTTTAAAGTCTCTTCCGCTTTGTTTTTCAGTATCTGTGTGAGTGATGGTCACTCGTTGGCCTGATAAATGTATTGTTTACAAATTTGGTGTCAATTCGCCCAGTGGTTTTTGATGTTTAAGGAACTCCACTGGCTGCCATTCATTTTCCGGTCCCAATTCAAGGTGCAGGTTCTTACCTACAAAGCCCTGAACGGTTTGGGACCCGCCTACCTGCGTGACCACATTTCTGTGTACGAACACACGATCTCTTCGATCATCTGGAGAGGCCCTGCTCACGCTCCCACCTCCTTCGCAGGCACGATTGGTGGGGACGAGGGAGAGGGCCTTCTCGGTGGTGGCCCCTCGACTCTGGAACTCACTTCCCAGGGACATTAGACATGCCCCAACGTTGGCAGTCTTTAGGAGGAGCCTAAAAACATGGTTGTTCCAGTGTGCCTTCCCAGAATGAGAACTCTCAGCAATTTGCCCTCATAATGCACTTTAATACTGACTTCGGATGGACTGTGCTCCCTCGTTTCTCTCCGAAAAATCATATCCCAGTTATATGTTACCTTGTTCATGTCAGCATATTTTCAATTTTAATCTATTACATTTGGCTCGGCCATTTTTAAAAACTCTTTATATGTCACTATTGATTATTGTTTTTTGTTTATGTGATTTATATGATTTGTATTTTATTGACTGTTTTATTAATGTGTTATTGATGTTTTGTTTGATGTATTTTGGGCTTGGCCTCATGTAAGCTGCACCGAGTCCCTTGGGGAGATGGTAGCGGGATACAAATAAAGTATTATTATTATTATTATTATTATTATTATTATCCCACAAATATTACCTGATACTTATATTCCAGGCTTGAGCCTGGCATTAAAATCAGATTTCAAGATTTGGGTTAAATTAAGTTATTCAGGTTCCTGTCCTTCTTAATGGTGGTGGAGGTGGGGTTATCACAAGAGGAAAACATAATACAGTATAACCTATGAAAGTACCTTGTGTAAGTGAAGTTTTTCTGGCATGATATAGCTATACCCACATTTTTTAAAACCAAAGATGAGGTGTATGAAGAGAGGGAAAGTGCATCAATCCTGTAACTCCTGCTAGAAAATGTATTCTGCACCTTGCTGGGATATCGCATATACACTGCAGGGATTTATAGCAGAAATAACAACTCACCCTTAACTACAGTTGCTTCTGCTATAGTGCTGTCTTTGGTGTGTAGACATGCTGATATGTTTGCTCAATAAAATGTAGCTTTCAAGACATACTATAAGTTTACATGCTCACCGGAGTGAGAGGGCTAAAGCTGAAACAGAAGAAAAGCTGAAGAGAATTAATGTAATAAAAGCTGGGATTTAACAGACAAGGTTGAGCAAAATAAGTGTGAAACAACAGGTGTCATCAGCTCTTATCAGCATTTTTAATTAACATCTGTTTTCAGCCCAGAGTACTTTGGAACAGTATGCTAGAGTGTGCCTGTATTTAAAGATAAAGGTAGACTGTTGAGAAGTTGCTAAAACAGTGAGAGATTGGGGGAAAGAAGAGGCAGGGACGAGTGGTGTGTGGTGGGGGTATTTGCAGCTTTGACGAACCTGAAGGAAAGCTATTTTAGCAACATCCCTGCAAGATATTACTATGGCAACAACATATATTATTTGAGGAGAATAAGAATGATAAGGAGTGTGGGAAAGAAAATTAATAAAAAGAATTGTGGGATATGTTTCAGCAGCCACCGCATTGTTGTTAGAATCATTCAATTAAAATTGCAATGCCGTGTATCCATCCAGTTTCTTGCATTAAGAATCTCAGAACCTTACAGAAATTCACAAGAGCTAAGGGTAAGAGCGGGAGCTCACCCGTGCCACATTTTTGAACTGCCAACCTTCAAGTCAGCAGTTCATCACCACAAGTGTTTAACCCAGTGGTTCCCAACTTGTGTCCATGGACCACCAGTGGTCCACAAGAACTGTTACTACACCGTTGCAACAAGAGCAACTGGTCTCACGAAACTCTCTTATACTGCCAAGGCTTATTAAATACTAGCCGTCCCCTGCCACGCGTTGCTATGGCCCAGTCTGGTGATCTGGAAAATAAAGTAATGCGAAAGTGTTGGTTTCTAATATATGCAATTTCTTTATGCTTGTGGGTAAACAGTATTTGATTATGTTTTCTTGCCCTGGCAAAAGGAGTTGGACTGGATGGCCTTAAGTATTTTCTGTTAGTCATAGGGGTTCTTTGTGGGAAGTTTGCCCCAATTCTATTACTTGTGGGGTACAGAATGCTCTTTGATTGTAGGTGAACTATAAATCCCAGTAACTACAACTCCCAAATGTCAAGGTCTATTTCCCCCAAATGCCATCTGTGTTCATATTTGGGCATATGGAATATTCGTGCCAAGTTTGGTCCAGATCCATCATTGTTTGAGTCCACAGTGCTCTCTGGATGTAGGTGTACTACAACATCCAAACTCAAGGTCAATGCCCACCAAACCCTTCTAGTATTTTCTGTTGGTCATGGGAATTCTGTTTGCCAAGTTTGGTTCAATTCCATCCGCCCTTTGGGGGAGATAGAGCGGAATATAAATAAAGTTTTATATTATTATTATTATTATTATTATCATCATCGTCGTCGTCGTCATCATCATTGGTGGAGTTCTGAATGCTCTTTGATTGTAGATGGAATATAAATCCCAGCAACTAGAACTCTCAAATGACAAACTCAATTTTTTTTAGTGATGGTCACTCCTTGGGTTAGTAGGTGTCTTGTGGCCAAATTTGGTGTCAATTTGCCCAGTGGTTTTTGAGTTATGTTAGTCCCACAAACGAACATTACATTTTTATTTATATAGATGGTTTCCTGTGGGTGAGCAGATGGCGACTACTGGATGGCATATGTTCTGTATCAGAAACTAGAGCTGTTGTGGTCTATCCAATGCGATTTCCTGAATTAGCACCCCAAATAAGCAAACTGAATCTAAAGTTGACTGATTGGTACTAATGTTGTAGAGTGGTCCCTGGTAAAAATAAAAATTAAAAAAATCTGGGAACCACCGGTTTAACCCATTGCACCACTGCTTCAAAGCAGATAATCTGGATTTTATACAGTTGTGTAGAAGGGGCCGGAGAGAACAAAGTTGGTAGAATTAAACTTAAACATATTTAAGTTTACTTCCCCAGATCTATGGAGTGAAGTGCCTCAGAACAGATCTTTATAGGCAGACTGTGTGTGTGAATAGCCATGGAAATACAAAATGTGTGGGTATGGCAATGAAATGGCACGTTCAAGATTTGACAATAATCCTTAGGGGACCAAGGAAGATATTGCCTGAATACAAGATGTCGAGACACAGTCGCCTTAAAGAGCCACACACAGTAAAAGTTCCAAAGTAAAGTTTATTGCAACAAAAACAGAAGCTCAGAAACACTTAACCTTCAGTGTTTCTGGCCAAAACTCAAAAAACTAACCAAACTTGGTTCAAAAAGCCAAAGGAAATATAATCCGGATTAACCAAAGAAAAAATCCAGATTAAAGCGCAGTACTTAGCAGCAAACAAACAGCGCTGCACACAAACAGTTAACAGCAAGCAGAAACTGCCGAAAGAAAAACCGAAGCCAGCCGAAGTCCAGAAGTCATCATAGAAGCAGTCCAAAGAAGCGTTGTTACCAAGTCCGTCAAGCAGTGTCGTCGTCAATTCAGTCCAAGATTCAGGAAGGGAGAAATTCGCACTCACGAGAAGTCAATCCAAGTTGAAACACACAGGAACAGGAACTCCAGGCTGCAGAACCCCGACCCAAAGCCCAACAGGAAAACAGGCAGTGACAAATCCACACAATACACGAACGTAACCGACACTTTGCCTTCTGCAAAGATTTCCCATTTCAGAGCCTACTTTTATCTTACACATCACCATCAGAAGATGAGCTGACCTCCGCCCCATCATCATTTCTTACAGCTGTCCTTGTCTCCTCACATGAACTCCTGTTTCCATCCCTCCAATTACACCATCTTCTGTCAAGGCTTAGATCCCCCCCCCCCCCAAGACTCAGATGTGTTACCTGTTTGCCAATCCTCATTACCAGAGAAACCCATGAACGTGTCATTAGACGTTGGCTCTGCACATACATCTTGTACCTCTTTAACCTTAGTCCAGTCCAATGCGTCCTCCCCATCCTGATCACTCCCAGACCCATCACTTCCAGAGAAACCCATAAATGGTTCATCATCTGTGGGAGCAGTAAGTATATCCCGAATTCTCTTCCTCTCACGCTCTTCATCGGATTCCTGCTCCCAAGTAACCCTATTCATACCTCTATTCCCATCCACTGTACCTCCTTCCTCCCCCTCACTCATCGACCCTTCGTCTCCAGAAAACCCTTCAAATGAGCCTTCGTCAGTAGGCGCCATAAGTATATCCTTTTCTTCTGTTCTTCTTCATCTGACTCCTGCTCACGAGTACCCCTTTTTCCCCTTCTGGCACTCATACTACTGCTTGCAACGTTACTTACAAGCTCTACTACAACACAAGATGAGTAGATAATCATATAAATGGTAGAAGGAGTTATTAGAATGTAATGTAATGCTGGCTGGGAACCAGAAAAGAGATGTCATAAACTGGCCAAGAGGACCTTTGTGAGGCTGGATTGTTAACTAGTGTAGTGTGCAAGGAAAATATGGTTCGATCCACTGTTGATGGACTGGAGCTTGTCGGTATATTCCAATTCCACTGTTTTTCTTTCCAGTTTTATTACGTTTTTGTCCAAGAAAATCTGTTTTAAAGGCATAGATGGAGTCCTTATAACCTTGGAACTAAAACAATATGTCCAACATTAATTTGGGAAATCTAGGAGATTAATTGGCATCACTAGAAAAATGTATGACTTAATGAGTTAATTCCAAGCTTTGACACAATTGTTCAGTACAAAAAATCTCACCACATAATAACTTCTGCCTTAAGAATTAATCGTGGTTTTGTGTTTCCTGATCTGAAATGTCACAGAGGTAGGACTATAAAGAGGAGATGTAAAAGTCCTCTCCTGAACTCTTGCAGGCTTGTTGAACTTTCAAGAAGAGGAAATGCTTAGTTAGGGGGAAAGATTGCTGCCAGAGAGTATTCTGTTCAAATGTTTAGTAAGTTAAGAGCCAGCAAATTATAATAGTTTGAATATTGGACTAGGACTCTGGGGGGCAGAGTTCAAATCCCTGCTTGACCATGGAAACCCACTCGGTGATCTTGGGCAAGTCACACACTCTCAGCTTTAGAGAAAGGAAAAGGCAAGTGGTTGGCCTGGATGGATCTTGTGATCTCTTCCACCTCCATGATTTTATTATTCTACTTTCTACTTGGAGTAAAGTTTATTGATTAGTCCACTGACCATAACAACAGTAAAAGTAAAAAAACCAAGAAAATACACAAATAGACACTAATCACTGTCCTAAAACTCCTTGTAAATCAATGCATGGCGCACCAGTTCTTAAGAATAGGGCTCTAACTCTGTAAATAAGATCAGGCTGTGATTTACTTCCTTTTTAAGCAATTTATCTTTTAAAAAGCTCTGTACTTGCTTCTGAAAGTCTGATTTTATAGACAAAACTAATAATGGAAGCAATATGTGTTTAAATACTTCTTGCTTTTATTCCAAATGGAGTTGATATTCCATCAATAATGCATTATTTAAATCTTTCTCCATTCTTAATTTTCTTGCATGTAGATAAGGAAGCATTGTTTCCCATTTTGTCAAACTAGGCCTATTGTTTCTGTTCCAAAAATTGTTAATAGAAGAATTTATGAGGAAATTGTTTCTAATGAATAATTAATAGTACTTCCTCAGACATGGGCAAGGTGCCTAGAAAATGAACGAAAGAGTGAATTATTAAATTGAAATATTAAATAAAATAACTGAATTAAAAGTAATCACGTAAGCTTTGAAGGAAATGTTTGGTAGCTGTACTTGATTTAACCTGTTTTTCCGATCCGTTCATATGCTTAAATACAATTACTTGGCGTTAAATAAATGCTCGAATGATATTCCAAATAGTTACCAAATTTGCATATACATTTCAGAATTTGAACAAATTAAAAGTTCATTTCATTTGGATTTGATTACATGCAGATTGTTTCCCATATTTATTACTCCTATTGTCTTTTCTCTGGAAGGATTTTAACTTCTCATTTGCATACCACACATCATCCTTCACTGGACTTCTTGATGAGGCAGGTCCTAAGACTTCTTCATTTATACAGAAAGGCTTATAAATTAAAATTGTGGCACAGCCCTTCTGCTACAGACAATTTTCTTACATTGTGCATTATTATTGAAGATTGGAGAGGAGGGGGATGTAGCTGTACTCCTTTTATCAGCTCAGCACCAGGAATATGTTTACATGGTTAATGAGCATGTCTAAGACAGCTTGTTGGTTGTAACTCATCACTAAAAATATTTTCCACTATTGGTATGCATTCCCCCATCACCAAGTAGGTAAAAGTCGAAAAGTAAAATCATGAAGTCAGGCACACATGGCCTCCAAATAATGTGCTTCATATTTATATTTTTGCTTCTTCACATGACACTGTCCTCAAAGCTGGATTGACTATTGTCAAGCACTGTGGCTGTGATCAAAAGGAATGCGTGGCGGTGTTTCACAAGTATGCAACATTTCAGAGGTGGATGGAGGTCTTTTTAGTCTCCCCACCTTCCTATATTAGTCCTCCACCCATTTCACCCTGAAAAATGATCAGCTCTCAGAGGCTCTTCTGTAGTACTTGACATATGATTAGAACCTGTCCATAATATTGGTGGTAAGTAACTTTGTAGTACAAGTAGATTTCATGAGTCTTTTTTTAAAGCTTTCTCTACCATCTAGTTTTTCATGCAGACACATGCATGAGGAAATATACATTATATTTAGGCTTAAGGCTTTTGCTATTAAGAGAAACTCTTTCCCCCTTTTCAATGCTCCTAAATAGTCTCTCTCATGTAGTTAGTATTGAACCAGAGCCAACTCACCTGATGTATTGTCTGTTGATTCAGATAACAAGCAGTAATGACTGTATTTATTAGTAAATAGTTCTATAGTGGGTTAGTGTGAAATTTTCAGGCTGTATAGCCATGTTCCAGTAGCATTCTCTCCTGATGTTTTGCCTGCATCTGTAGCTGGCATTTTCAGAGGTTCTGTTGCTAGTGAGGAAAATGGGGTATATACAGGGTGAGGCAACATAACTTCCTTTTTTAAAATGCGCGCCATTCAGTCAGTTGAAGATGTAGCGGAGTGCTAGTGGTCTTGTTCGAGAGGCGGGAGTATAAAGTTTTGTCCTGACACAGTTCAGTCGCCATCATGCATTGGAACAGTGAGGAGTGTGCTTTTGCCGTTGAGGCCTACTTTTCAAGCGGATTTGGAGTGGCCGGCCCGCTCTCCAGATTTGGCCCCTTGTGATTTTTTTCTATGGGGTTTTTTGAAATCCCGTGTTTATGTGAATCATCCAAGGACCCGACAAGATTTGAAGACCAACATCCAGGAAGAAATTGCCAACATAACGCCTGCTATGCTGGCAAGAGTCATGACAAGTGCCAGAAATCGGTTTACTCAGTGTATGGAGAATAGGGGACATCACCTACCTAATTTGATCTTCAAAACTACGTAAAACAAAACCTTAGGTATGCACCTACATTATAAAAAATATATAATTTTCTGATTCATACAATGGGTTTTATTAAATTTTGAAAAAAGGAAGTTATGCTGCTGTACCCTGTATATATTTGCCACACCATCCCTGCAAATGAAAAAGCCACACACATGATTGAGTTAACTAAGGGCAGCTTTTATTATTGTTACCTAATTAAGAATCAATGCCTGCCATGACTCCACCCAGAGGAACTACTTTCAGGCATGCCTTTTTGGTGGCGGAGGCGGCAAAAACCTGTGGAAGGTCCAGTGTGGGAGAAAGAGGCCTAGTTTGTTTGAAGCAAGCGTGAATGTTGCAATTAGCAAGCTTGATTATCATTGAGTAGGAAAGTCAATCAGTGGGGGTATTTGCACAGGTAGCTTGGTTGTTGACTGGCACTTAGTTGTTTGCTGTCTGGAATTCCCCTGTTGCTGAGTGGTGTTTTTCTTATTTACAGTCTTGATTCTGGTGTTTTTTTAATACTAGTAACTAGATTTTGTTCATTCTCATGGATTCCTCCTTTCTGTTGAAATTGCCCACAGGCTTGTTCTCCTATACTTTCTCAGTAATCATTCTTCATTCTGGGGGTCTGTCTACATTGACCACTTAAGTCAGTTTCAAACTGGTACTTTAAAAAGTGGTTTTTTTGTGCAGATTAATTACATAGGGAATCCTGTAATCAGTTAGAGGCCAGATGGTGATTACATAAACCACGAAGCAATGATGCGCATCCATGACCTTCTTTCACGTCCTTTTGTTTTGTTTGTTGTTTGGCCAGCACAGTTTGAAACTAACTTTGAATTACATTAAATGATCAGTGTAGATGGGTCCTGAGTAGCCATCATTTTCAGTTTGAAGAAAGAGTGACTTGCTGTGTAAGGGTGCATCCGCACTGTAAAAATGAATGTAGTTTGACATCTCTTTAATTGTCGTGGCTTGATGCTCTTGAATTATGCGAGGCTTGTAGTTTTATAAGGCCGTTAACTTTTTATACCAAAGAGTGATAGTACTTCAATAAGCTAAACATCCCAAGATTGTTTGACATTGAGCCATGGTTTGTTAAAATTGATAAATTGTTGATATGAATATTACTCGTGGTTATGTTTGAATTTTAAATATACAGTCCTGAGTTACATTTAGCAGAAACTGAAATGCAATTAATTAGGATGAGAAGTGTATGTAATAGTTTGATAGTTGCTTTTGCTTGAGTAGGGAGACCGTCAGTTGTGTTTATAATGTTTTTTTATTTTTATATTCTTTGGGTTTTTTTAATGTGGGAATTTAGTTTACTGTTAGTTTTAGCTCGTAGGGATGGGGAGAAGAGATGGGAATATTATGGGGGTTTTCTGTGTGGATTCTTTTAATTTTTCTCATTTTTGTCTCTTTTATTATGTTATTTGTTATTATGGAAATATAACAACAATTGAAAGAGGAGAGTGCCACCTCATTCTAGACTACAGCTATTTTAATACATATCTTTTAAAATATATGCTTTGAGTCCCCCCAAGGGTGAGAAAGGCAGTATATAAATACTGTAAATAATAATAAATAAATAAATGTTCAATTATGAAGCCTAAATTCAGAATTCCAGTGCAGATAGATACATAGATAGATCAATCCTTATTTAATAATAATAGCAATAATAATAATAACAACAACTTTATTTTTACCCCGCCACCATTTCCCCAAAGGAACTCTGGGCAGCTCATGAAAGCACTCAAGAGTGCTGAATATAAAATAAACAATATATCATCATAACATAAAATTATAGCAACTACCACAACGAATGCACATAACATTACATAATAAAATGTTTAAAATTTATGAAACACAGAAGTACCTGCGGATAAAACTGGCTATCATCAATTAACAAACTAAAGTGTCGGAGTGAATAATCAGTCCACACATGCACCCATTTCAGTCTACTCAAGGTCAAAGACTCATTTAGAAAGCCATGCTTTTAGGCTAGATTAAAAGGTTTGGAGAGAGGGCTAACCTAATCTCTCTACGCAGGGCATTCCAGAGCTGGGGGGCCACCACTGAGAAGGCCCTCTCTCTCATCCCCACCAACTGTACTTGAGACAGTGGAGGGCCTCCCCGGCAGATCTCAGAGCCCACGCCAGTTCATAGAAAGAGATGCGATCTCAAAGATGGGTTGGGCCCAAAGCATTTAGGACTTTATAGATAATAACCTGCACTTTGAATTGGGCCCGGAAACTTGTCGGAAGCCAGTGGAACTGCTTTAATAGGGGCGTGGTATGCTCCCTATAGCTAGCCCCAGTTAGTAATCTGGCTGCCAACCTTTGCACTAACTGCAGTTTCCGAGCTGTCTTCAAAGGCAGCCCCACGTAGAGTGCATTACAATAGTCTATTGTGGAATGGACTACTGTACCACCCTGAGTTCCTTCAGGGAGAGAGGGCAGTCTAGGAATAAAGTTTTGTTATTATTTATTACATTTGCTCCCCTTTGACTTTCCTGCCTTGAGCAGGAATGTCTGAAGGAGGCTTCTCCATGTTCACTTATTGTGCTCAGACTCCTGTATGATCTGGAACTTTGTTTTATCAAGTTTGCTAATTGTAGGGAGTCTCCTCTGTTTAGTAGAGATCCCTTTCAGACCTCCCTGCCCAACAAAGGGAATTCAAGAGCTAGGAAGGTCATCCTAGTAAACAAAAGAACTCTTTGTTAAGGCATAATTCTTGAGGAATTGCTTTTGATTGTTCTAGATCAGTGGTTCCCAGCCTTTGGTTCTCCAGGTGTTTTGGACTTCAACTCCCAGAAATCCCAGTCATCTTACCAGCTGTTAGGAATTGTGGGAGCTGAAGTCCAAAACACCTGTAGGACCAAAGACTAAGAACCACTGTTCCAGGTGGTTTTTGAAGGACATTTTCCAATTACTGAGATGTTGGTAAGTAGCTCTGTAGTTTTTAACATATGCCGGAATGTAATGGAATTGAGAATACTGATTAGTTACTCATTTACCAGTTCTCTCTCACCAAATTTAACAACTTTTTTATTAAAGTAATTATGCAGTATTTGATGGAGGGAAAACTTGAGCTGTTCTTACAGGATTTGTTCCCAAGTTGCCTTCGTCTTCCACATCTCCTCAGTCCAACAGTTGCCTCTCTTTAGGTATAGTATCAGACTAGCATCATTACGCCAAAGAGTTCAATCAGTCCTTTTTGTTTCTCTTTGTTTTGCAGACATCAAAGATTTGAAAAAGCATTTCTACTTGCTATTGATATAGGTGCCCATGACTTATTTATGGTGAGTTATTTCTAAAGGATTTTCATTCTTATTATTAATTATTTTTATTAATTATTAATTATTTTTAATATCATGATATTTAATTCTGTTTTAATGTTGATATATGTGTAGGTTTTAAATTGTACTGAAATGCTTTTAATGTAAGCCACTTTGAGTCTCCTTGTGGAGAGAAAAAGTGGAATCTATATATTATTATTATTAGGGTTATCTATATATTATCATTTGTCCTGGGGGGGTGTACTCCTACGACAAAAATGTCGTATTAAGACATATCTGTGGTCCTTCTCTCAGTCCTGCCACCATTACAAGTGCGGTTGTTGGGGATGAGGGAGAGGGCCTTCTCGGTGGTGTGTCCCCCCCCAGCTCTGGAACACCCTTCCCAGGGAGATTAGGCAGCCCCCCACTTTCCTCCTTCTGTGGAAATCTGAAGACTTGGATGTTTACACAAGCTTTTGAAAACATCAAGTCCCTATTGGTTTACGAAGTAATGACATAGCGCTGCACTTCTTCCCATGTCTTTGTTCCATGGCTACAGTTTAGCACTATCCCACTCCCTTGCTTTTTTGTTTACAGTCTGGCGGTGTTCTTCAGTTCCTTGTTGCCATAGGTTATTGTGTGCTGTTTTTGATTGTTGTTTTATATGCCATGTGTTTTTTATTTTATTGCACTTGTATTTTGTGGTTCATTTTATGGTTCATCTATAAGCTGCCCCTAGTCCCCTCGGGGAGAGAGTGGGGGAGAATACAAGAATAAAGTTGATATTATTATTATTTGAAACACAACAAGACGAGTCCACAGCAAACAAGGTCACTCTGCTGGCTGTTGTATTGGATCACACGTCGGACACTTATAATAGTGTCTGACGTGTGATCCAATACAACAGCCAGCAGAGTGGCCTTGTTTGCTGTGGACTCGTCTTGTTGTGTTTCAAATAATAATAATATCAACTTTATTCTTGTACTCCGCCACTTGTAATAGTGTCCGACGTGTGATCCATTACAACAGCCAGCAGAGTGACCTTGTTTGCTGTGGACTCGTCTTGTTGTGTTTCAAATAATAATAATAATAAAAATTATTATTATTATTATTATTATTATTATTTCTTTAATGGAAAAAACTAGGTATGGATACTTTAGATAAATAAAATGCAGCTTCTTTAAAGTGCTAAATAGTTTTGCGAAGTATTTTCATGAGCCTACTTGACAGGCTATTGAATCAACTAGCCTCAAGCCTGAAGAAGATAATAGGGTCATTTTTGGAGGGTTCATCTCTTACAGTCAGATTTTTCAAAGTGATACAATTAATATGTCTTACAAGCAAAGAGCTATAATCCCTAGGTATGAAAGCGAAATGCATCCAGTGGCAAAGGAGGATGGGTCGAAGCCTAAAGAAGAAAAAGCTCTTAGATTTTGGAAAGGATCCCGATTTATTGACAGCTGTTAAAGAGAGGAGTCTAGCACTCAGCTTGGCATAAAATAGGGATTTTTAAAAGTTTCTAGCCAATTAAAAGGTTGGACTGGAAAGCATTCAAATCTTGAGGGTCAAATATTGAATAATTGTATTGCTTTCCCTGCTTTCTATGTATTATTTATTTATTTGAAATGCGAATATCTCCAATTGTCAGAATTCCAAGGTGATGTATCCATTAAACCCATTAAAATAGCTAAGTCAATAGTGAAGATAAAAAGTCTTCATAAATCAAATGTTGAAAACATTAATGCATAGTCAGATACATTAACAGCTGCCAAAACACGATCAGTGTTGGCTCCCGTTGTACTACATGGGAAGGAATTCCAAAGGCAGCGTGCCATGATAGAAAATGCCTTTCTCCTCGTAACAGCCAGATGAACCTATGCCAATAGGGGCCCTTGGTCTATAAATCTCTGTGAACAAGCACTGATACAGCAGAAGCATATCCTCAGGTAGTCTGGTCCCAAGTTCTTAAGACCTTTATGCATTAATAACATGGCCTGGCTCTGTAACATATTGGCAGCCAATGCAACATTATTATTATTATTTGGAAAAGAACAACATAAAACAAATTCCCAGATGTAATGGAGAGGTTGACAAGGTTTGTCAAGCCCACAGACTGTTATCCCTTCATTCTGCTCCATGTTGGAACCAATGTTCTGGACACCACACAGGATTGCGAGCCTGTGGAGAGAAAGCTGAAGGACCTTGATGCATAGGACTTCCTAGACCATAGTCTGAGGTTCAATGAAGTTGGGCTTCTGGGAAGGAATGGTTTGCACCTCACAGAGGTTGCCAGGAATGCTTTTTGCTAAGAGTCTCACAAATCTGACGCTGAATTTATTTATTTATTTACAACATTTGTATCCTGCCCATATCAGCCCGAAGGTGACTCAGGGCAGCGTACAAGTTGGCAACAATTAGATGCCATATATAAAAATACATGCATCAATAAAAAGCAAAAAGATCACAATACATTTAAAAACCACAAAAGCAATGAATAATAAAAATTATAAAAACTATGTCTTCTTGTTCAAATCCTCAACCGTTCCATCGTCTTAGCCGTTCCTAGTTCATTTTCCGATTTGAGTTTTTCTGGTCATGCTGCGGTTCCAAATGCTTGCTCAAAAAGCCAGGTTTTCATTCTTTTTCAAAAGGTCAGGAGGGAGGGGGCCAATCTAATATCCCTAGGCAGGGAGTTCCACAGCCGAGGGGCCACCACAGAGAAGGCCCTGTCTCTCGTCCCTGCCAAGCGTGCTTGTGAAGCAGGCGGGATCGAGAGAAGGGCCTACTCAGATGATCTCAAGTTCCTGGAGGGTTCATATGGAGAGATGCATTCAGATAGATAAGATGGGCCGGAACCATTTAGGGCTTTATAGGCTAAAGCCAGCACTTTGAATTGTGCCCAGTAGAGGGAATTGTGCCCAGAAGACAGATCAGAATTCAAAATGACTTTAACAGGCTAGAGAGCTATACCCAAACTATCAAAATGAATTTCCACAGGGAGAAATGTATGATACTACACTTTGGTAATAAAAATGTAATGCACAGATATAGGACAGCTGACACCTGGCTTGAAAAAAGAACAATTGAAAGGCATCTAGGAGTCTTAGTAGACCACAAGCTGAACATGAGTCAACAGTGTGTTGCAGCAGCTCAAAAATACAATGTGATTCTGGTCTGCATCAATAGGAGTATAGTGTCTAAATGAAGGAACGTCATATTCCCACTCTATCCTGCTTTAGTTTGATCTCACATGGAACATGGTGTTTGAGCACTACTATTCAGGAAGGGTATTGCTAAACTAGAACGTAGCCAGAGAAGGTTGATCCATGACCAAAGGTTTGGAAGCCAAGCCCTACAAGGATCACCTTAGGGAGTGGGGTATGTTTAGCTTGGAGAAAAGAAGGCTGAGATGAGACATGATAGCCATGTTTAAATATTTGAAAAGATGTCACATTGAGGAGGGAGGGGGTGAGCTTTTTGACCAGGACACGCAGCAATGGATTCAAATTGCAAGAGAGATAAAAAGATTTCATCCAAACATTAGGAAGAACATTCTCAGAGTTAGAGCTATTTGGCGGTGGAATATGCACCCTTGGAGCATGATGGAGTCTCCTTTTTTGGAAAGTTTTTAAGCAGAGGCTGGATGCATAGCAGGGGGTTGAATTGGATAGCCCTTGTGGTCTCTTCCAACTCTATGATTCCATCCTTCAGACTGTCCTGAACAGGCATAATATCTTGAACCTGTGGAATTTGTCATCTTGATAAACAGGTTTTGATAATGATTTATTCTGACAAGCAGTGATTACTGATTGCTTCTGACTTGATCTCAATTTTAAAGTCTTGCTCAATATTTTGAAATCTTGTTCCAATGTTCTGCCTGGCAAGGTTATGCCTGTAAATCATTAATAATGTAAACATGCCTCCATCCTTCTTGTTCCCAGAGTTCTAAGATTAGGCTGAAACTATGACTCCAGTTTTCAAAGTTCCTAATAATCTTTTGTGGCATTGTAGTTAGATTTAGGCCCAAAACCTCATTTGGTATTATTGTTATGTATGCCGATGTTATTGATAAGGCTATTCACTTCTTTTTAATTGGCAAGAGTAGAGTTGACCTCTTGCTGTTGCTAAAAATCTCAGATTGGTTCCACCAGTTTTATGTTGTTTCCATCCTTAGTTCTTTCTGTCCTTTTGAATTGTCATTCCCCATTTTGAAAGATGTGACACTCAATTTGGGGGCTTGAATTTCACAGGTCTTGGAAATACATTTTGGAAGAGCGCATCAACAGCCTTTCATTCCTTGTTTCAGGACCGCTAATATGGCAGATTTGAGGCAGATTTGAGATTTAGCAATTAACTTGCTAAGCCTTTTGAAGTATGCAGCCATCTATCTGACTATATAATCTTTGGGTTGTTGTGAGTTTTCTCGGCTGTATGGCCATGTTCCAGAAGCATTTCCAGATAGATACCAAAGTCCCCCAAAAGTTGTTCCTGGGTTTTTGAATACCATATCCAGTAGTTCTGTCAGGGAGAGATAGTAAACCAGCAGTACACAACAAAATCTGACTCTTTGGCTCTGTGTTCGGTGACAACCTTCATATCCTGTTCCAGAGTCTTCTGTAGAAAGATATGGATCTGTTTGAACTACGATGCGTTTCCTGATCCATTAGCGCTCGGGTCTTGGCTGGTGCTGTCTGCTGATCCCACCCAGGTCAGCACTTAAATTTATTTATTTATTTATCGTGTCATCAGCAACCAGACATTTGTATTACATTTTTAACAAAAACAAAAAGACAAACAGACAAAACACAATTTGCAAGCTTGGTAGTTTATTAAATGTCCTTTGACCAGTATCTGGCCACTTGGAGTGCCTCTGGTGTTGCCGCAAGGAGGTCCTCCATTGTGCATGTGGCAGGGCTCAGGGTGCATTGCAGCAGGTGGTCAGTGGTTTGCTCTTCTCCACACTCGCATGTCGTGGATTCCACTTTGAGGCCCCATTTCTTAAGGTTGGCTCTGCATCTCGTGGTGCCAGAGCGCAGTCTGTTCAGCACCTTCCAAGTCGCCCAGTTTTCTGTGTGCCCAGGGGGGAGTCTCTTATTTGGTATCAGCCATTGATTGAGGTTCTGGGTTTGAGCCTGCCACTTTTGGACTCTCACTTGTTGGGGTGTTCCAGCGAGTGTCTCTGTAGATCTTAGAAAACTATTTCTTAAATCATGTTAGAACATACCACATTGCCTCCTTCGTTGATCAACAAATCATTTGTGGGGATGATATTATTTTGTACCAACCTGGCATCAAGTGGCAGGCACCTGAGAGATAGAAGGAGAACCAAAGCCAATGTCCAAGGTCCCTATCTTTGAAGGATGTGAGAGACTAGAAGTTCAAAAAGTAGCCCTTTCTTTGTAAGAATTTTTTATTCAATTTTGCTCAGGCATAGAATTTATTTATTTCTTTAAAACATTTATACCCTGTCCTTTTCGACCTCCGCAGAGGGTCTCAGAACAGCTTCCAAACAGGCAACAATTCAGTGCCAAACATCATATAAAAACACATAATAAATACATCCACAAAATTAAAATAATTTTAAATATACATTATTTATTTATTTATTTATTTGAAATGAATTATAATTATCACCAGATTAAAATCACCAGAATTAAAATCGTCATCCAAAGTCTGGTCAAATTAATCTTGTCTTTCCTAGTAAACAAACTACCATATATACTCGAGTATAAGCTGACCCAAATATAAGCCGAGACACCTAATTTGACCTCAAAAAACTAGGAAAACGTATTGACTCGAGTATAAGCCGAGGGTGTGAAATGCAGCTGCGAATGGTAAATTTCAAAATAAAAATAGATACCAATAAAATTACATTGAGTCATCAGTAGGTGAATTTTTTTAAATATTTACATAAAGCTGTCATTTAAAATAAGACTTTCAAATTCTGATTAAACCATCATCCTAACCTTCTTCAATGTAAATGTGCTTACGTATCCTTCCAATAATAATAATAGAGTAAAATAATATATATAATAATAAAAATAACAATAGAGTAAAATAATAAATGTAATAACAATACTAAGTAGAGTAAAATAATGAATGTAATAATAGAGTAAAATGATAACTATAATAACAATAACAACAGAGTATAATAATAATAATAATAATAATAATAATAATAAATAGAGTAAAATAATAAATATAATAAAATTAATAATAGAGTAAAATAATGTAAGTGTAATAATAACAATAAATCTTATAAAATAATTCTAATTACAGAGTAAAATAATAAATAACATTGACTCGTTTATAAGCCATGGGGGTCTTTTTCAGCCTAAAAAAGGGCCTGAAAAACTAGGCTTATACTCGAGTATATACAGTATTCTGTGAATGCCTGATCCCATAAACAGGATTTAAGCTTATTGCGGAAGATCAGGAGGGAGGGGGCAGATATAACCTCATTGGGGTGGGAGTTCCGCAGCCAAGGGGCCACCACAGAGAAGGCCCTGTCTCTCGTCCCCACCAAATGTGACTGCAATGGTGATGAGACCAAGAGCAGGGCCTCTCCGGATAATCTTAAGGTCCTAGACGTATCATAGGGGGAGATATGTTCGGACAGGTAAACTGGGCTGAAGCCAATTAGGGTTACATAGCTGAGCACCAGCACTTTGAATTGAGCACGGAAGCTAATAGGTAGCCAGTGGAGCTGGCGTAGCAAGGGAGTTGTATGCTCCCTGTACCCCACTCACGTGAGTGTTGGACTAGCTGAAGCTTCTGAGGCATCTTCAGAGGCAATCCCATGTAGAGTGTGTTACAGTAGTCTATTCAGGATGTAACCAGAGCATGGACCACCATGGCCAAGTCAGATCTCCCAAAGTACGGGCACAGCTGGCGCACAACTGTGCAAAAGCTCCCCTGGCCACCGCCGAAACCTGGGTTCCAAGCTCAGCAATGAGTCCAGGATCACTTCCAAACTGCGAAGATAGAAGATAAATTTATGAAACCAACATAACATTTAATTAAATTTCATACTGTAGACTTAAGAACCTAAATGCCAAAATAAGAAGTGTAAATTTCAGCACTCTTCCAATACAATTTGCAGCAGGAGCACATTAAAACTATTTATTAAGAGTTTCAATGTGCCAGTTCCATGAGAGTCATTCCTTTTAAGTTCCTGCAGCACAACAGGACAGTAAGGTCCAGTGGACAAAGGCATTTGTGCATTCTGAGTCTCCCAGCAAATTGTTGCAGATCTGCAGCTGATTTCATTGTTTTGAGAGAGAAAAAAACAATAGGGGAAAAACCTTTGAGAGTCACATATGCTCAACTCTTTTGCATAATGAAGACATTCTGTTTAAATTAAGCTTTGACACTAGCAGCTAATATCATTTATCCTATTAAGCTACTTGCCCTGCTAGTTTGATCTTCATATTTAAATTCTATGTTAAATTGTACAATTACGTTCGTCTTTTATGGGTTATGAAAATTCTTTTCTAATTATACAAAAAGAAATTGCATGAACCTTTTAATGCTTTTGAATGTACAGCTCTAATCATCTAGCTTATTCTATCTAATTAGAAAGATGTGTGTGTTGTGATAAACCTTCCTAACTAAGCAGGCTTCAAAAGAATATATTGAAAATCTTGTACTTCTGAGAAAGTAATTATATATGTTGTATTTATTATATGCAAATGCCCTTGCTCCCCTCTTTATATTTTCTAAAAAGTCAGCTTTCCCCTTTCCTATTGTTACACAACTTCCTTCTTTCTACATGTAGAAGCTCTTGATATTGGAGACCAAGAGCAAAATCCTGTAGTGTTTATTCAGTAGTGAATCTCATTCATTAAGTGAGGCTAGGTCTAGAATCGTAGTTGTAAGGCTGCACCCCAATTCTCCAAAATGCAAAGAGCCCAGATTTCAAGTTCTATGTGATTGTTTCAGAACTCTCAAGTTACTTTATTAGTTGTTCCATCGAGTTACTTTACTAGTTGTTCAAACAGCTTTATCTGGCATGAGCACCATCCCTTTCAAAATATAAGAACATGACTTTGTAATTGTGATTGTAATTTTATATTGTTAATGTATTTATATGTTTTTTCCCTTTTATTATGATGTAATTATGATTTTGTTGCCAGTTGTTTGTGTTCTTGGTTTTACTTTGTTGCCATTTGTTGTTTGGGCTTGGCCTCATGTAAGCCGCCCCGAGTCCCAGTTAGGGGAGATGGTGGCGGGGTATAAATAAAGTTTTATATATTATACTAGCCATCCCCTGCCACGTGTTGCTGTGGCCCACTCTGGTGGTCATGGGGGTTATGTGTGGGAGGTTTGGCCCAATTCCATCGTTGGTGGGGTTCAGAATGCTCTGTGATTGTAGGTGAACTACAAATCCCAGGAACTACAACTCCCAAATGTCAAGATTCTATTTTCCCCAAACCCCACCAGTGTTCAGATTTGGGCATATTGAGTATTGATGTAGAGTTTGGTCCAGATCCATCATTGTTTGAGTCCCCAGTGATCTCTGGATGTAGGTGAACTACAACTCCAAAACCAAAGGACACTGCCCACCAAACCCTTCCAGTATTTTCTGTTGGTCATGGGAGAACTGTGTGCCAAGTTTGGTTCAATTCCATCGTTGGTGGGGTTCAGAATGCTCTTTGATTGTAGGTGAACTATAAATCCCAGCAACTACAACTCCCAAATGACAAAATCAATTTTTTTGAGTGAAGGACATACATTGGGTTATTAGGTGTCTTATGTCCAAATTTGGTGTCAATTCCCCCAGTGGTTTTTGAGTTCTGTTAATCCACAAACGAACATTACATTTTTATTTATATAGATTATATGACTTTAACTTTGTGCTGCTACTAACCCCCTCAGGCAGTGTTCCTGCTGTCTATTCAGCTTACTACAAAACATATTTATTATTATTTATTTATTAACTTTATTTGTACCCCGCTAGCATCTCCCGAAGGACTCGATGCGGCTCACATAGGCCGAAGCCTCAAAACACAATACAACACATCATAACACAACAATAAAACAGGAGCAAATCAAAATAATTAAGCAATAACAACAACAGTAACAATACGTCGGACACTTTAAAACTGGGCCGGCCAGAGCAATGGGTACAAGGTTAAAAGTGCTGAGATGGCAGGAGGAGCATAGGATTAAATAAGTGCGGTGTGCAGCGATCTTTATTCTACTAAAGTGCTTCTAGGACTTGGTGATGGGGAATTCCTAATCTCAGAAGGCACAACGGAACAGCCAGGTTTTTAGGTTCTTTCTGAAAACTGCCAGAGTAGGGGCCTGTCGAAGATCTTTTGGGAGGGCGTTCCAAAGTCGGGGGGCCACCACAGCAAAGGCCCTGTCCCGTGTCCCCACCAAGCGCGCTTGCGACGTGGGTGGGATCACGAGCAGGGCCTCCCCAGATGACATAGGCTATTATACCATATATACTCGAGTATAAGCCGACCCGAATATAAGCCGAGGCACTTAATTTTACCACAAAAAACTGGGAAAACAGATTGACTTGAGTATAAGCCGAGGGTGGGCAATGCAACCGATACTGGTAAATTTCAAACTAAAAATAGATACCAATAAAATTACATTAATTGAGGTATCAGGAGGGTAAATGTTTTTGAATATTTGCATAAAACTGTAATTTAAGATAAGACTGCTCAGCTCTGATTAAACCGTTTTGACCTTCTTCAATGTAAATGTGCTTACGTATCCTTTCAATAAAAATAGAGTAAAATAATAAATGTAATAATAACAATAAAATAAAATAATAAATGTAATAATAATAATAATACATTTATTATGTTTTTATTTTACAGAGTAAAATAATAAATAACCTTGACTTGAGTATAAGCCGAGAGGGACTTTTTCAGCCCAAAAAAAGGTCTGAAAAACTAGGCTTATACTCGAGTATATACAGTAATATTTCCTTCTCTGTACAACCTCTTTTTTCTCTTGCTGATGGCTCACTCAGATTCAGGATCCTGCTTCCAACTCCAGCGCTTATATCTTTTTTTTCTTCCTTGTTCTTCATTACATCTTTTCTTTCTTTTTTCCTTTCTTCAAAAAAGATATCTTTATTGCTGCTACGTATGCCTCTTTCTCCTCCTATCTCTTTCCGAGCTGTGCTCCGTACTTGGAGACTGTTCTTCTCTGTACCTGGAGTTTGTTCCTCTGTATTCAAAAAGCCAGTGAGGACTTTGGCTTTTTATTCCTCCTCGGGTTTCAGATGGGGAGTTTCCAACTCCTTCAAACCGTAATTATAAGGCTTTGTAGCAAATTCGAGTGCAATTTTACTTTTGTAAAGATTTATCTAGTTGTATAGTTCATCTACTAAACATGCTTGAGAGTATCTCTAAATGTTAAGATGATATAGCTGAATTTCTTATTGATCTCAAATATTTAAAAAAATCAAAGTCAGGCTTCTTGACAGCACTTCTTGAGTGGCTTAAACAGGACAATTATTCCAGCTCAGGACAGTGAGAGGTAAAGGTCAGAAATATACACATGCACGCACTCACACACATACTGTCAAGGGGGAAATAGTAGTGTGTCTCTGTGTGTGTGTTCATCTCTATGTTTTCTTGAAGCACATCTATCTTAAAATTGTTTTTTATTTAGAGAAATTTCTATAATAAGAAAGAAATACTTTACAGAAAGCAAATGAACAAAGGCACGGAATGCTGGTTGAGAAACAATGGATTACTTTTTCCAGTTATGTCAACTAAAATGGAATAATAATAATAATAATCTTTATTATTAATAATAATAATAATAATATTTATTATTATTATTATTATTAATATTTATTTATTATTATTATTATTATTAATAATAATAATAATCTTTATTTATACCCCACCACCATCTCCCCCAACAGGGACTCGGAACGGCTTACATGAGGCCAAGCCCAAACAACAAATTACAATACAATAAGATACAAATTGCAATAAAATAAACAACATAACATTCAAGTATAAAACATAAAAGCATATATACGCAAAACATAAAAAAGCAGTAAACCAAACATAATGACAGTGAGCGGGCCGCATGTACCTAAAATGATTTAAAAACTCAGGGTGAGATAAAGGGGCAGAACTATTTGTAAGGGAGAATTCATAGAGAGACAGGGAAATAAACAAACCTTCGTACAAGGGGGTGTAAAAAAGTAATTTAGTTCACGCTTAAATTTAGTTAAATTACTAAATTTAGTAATTTAGTTCATGCCCAATATGACCAATCTCTGTGTTTTTAATTTTTTGATTTTCTTTGTTGATGTGTTCTTACAATGGTTTGGTATTGTACTTTATTTTATTTTTATATTTTTGCTGTGTGTGTTGTATGTTGTTTTACTGTATTGCTGGACTTGGCCTCATGTAAGCCGCCCCGAATCCCCTTGGGGAGATGTTGGCAGGGTATAAATAAAGTTTATTTATATTTATTTATATTAAATCATGTGATCAGTCTGCAGAGTTTTCAGACTGCTTGTCAGGTCAGAAAAGAGAGCCAAGGTGCCCCGTGTCCTTCCATAATTAATTGTTGATATAATTAATAAAGAGTATTCATAAAATGCCTTTTTTGCATCCATCACAGACACTTACATTGCATGTGAGTTTTTCTAATAACCAACTGTCCTGTACTTTTCTGTGATTCTTGCTTGGGCTGCTGTAAGAAACTTATGCAAGAGCTATCCTGTCTTTTAAATGATTACTGTTAATGAAATAGAAAATAAGAAAAGTGTAGAGCAGAAGTGGATGGTTTGTTGTATTATTTGCAAAATCTGATTGATATCTGCAATCTAAATACACTTTTCAAATGTATTAAGTAAAAATTGCATATAATAATAAAATGAAGATAAAAATACATATAACTCACCAAAAAACTCTTCTGCCTATTAGTAACTACGAGGGATATCCGGAAAGGAATGTTACAAGATTTTTTAAAATACAAAGCATGAATATATTTTAATAATACTTCCATGGATTATAGCATAGGTATTACATTATTTTTCCACATAGTCACCATTCATTTTGTCATCCGTGCAACGAGTTTTTTGATGCCTGTGTCATAGTCTCTCCACCTTTTTCAGCCAGTTCGTCACTTTGATTTTCACCTCATCGTCGGAAAAGTGTTTTCCACCCAGGCATTCCTTCAATTTAGTCAACAGATGATAGTCACTGGGTGAGAGATTGGGGCTATGAGAGGGGTGGCTTAAAACATCTCAACCAAATGAAGTCAACATCTCTTGTGTTGCATGAGTGGTGTGTGGCGCATTGTCATAAAGGAGACAGACAGAAGGGAAATGGAATGAGGATGCTCATCTCTAACCTTCACCACAACACCAGTCAATGAGCTACTGACAACTAGCAATGCTCATTCGCTTCCACTGGTTTCCCGCTACACAGCAGTAATACCAACTCCCCCCTCGAAAATTCCCCGTAAGAGCTACATGTCTTATAATTTTACTTTCCAGATAACCTTCGTACTACAAACTACTAAAAGAATACAAAAACAAAACACATAGAAGACAAAAAAATTAGAAAACATTACAAGCTTGAGTTTCTAAACTTCCTACTGATAGTAAATATCTTTATAAATCCATTTAACCCTATATTTGTAGTATGTCACACTTCTACATCCTGTTCCTAACCATTAATTTAAAAACCTCACATTTACCAGTTTCTCACCTTTCTTGCAAAAATATAATTAAAGATTCCCAACATTTTGTAAAACTCTTCAGTTATTTTTCTTCTTCTTAAAATCTATAACTTCTCAATTTTGACCAATTCAAGTCATTTCCACACCCAATCTTCTTGTGATGTAATTTTCATATACTTCCAATTCTTTTCTTGTGTTGAAATTCATAAAGGTGTTTTGTGGCATAGCTTCAATTTGTATGCATTCTATGTTCTTAAACAGCTTGTCTCACAACATTAAAATCATTATTCACTTTCCCTTTTTCATACCATAAATAATCATGCCACCCAAACCTCAGGCCATGCTCCTTTAAGTCTAGCTGTCTAGCTCCTATTCTTCAACATTGTCCAGTCCTTTACCAAACCAAACAACATGCAGAAAAGTATAGTTTTAAATCCAGAAAACTTGGTCTTCCTCTCTGCTTAGCATTTTGGAGAACTTAGTATTCCACTTTTGTTTTTGTTTTTTCCTTTTGCCTTATGAAATTTGGCAGATCTTTCTACCATTTTTAAATAGTAGCTATTTGTCAAAATTGGTGCTGTCTGGAATAAAAATAACATTTTTTGCAAACGTTCATTTTCTTTATCACCAATAATCTCCCCAACAGTGACAGATTACGTTTCTCCAATATCTGCAGAACCTATTTTATCATATTCTATATTTTGACATAATTATCTAGAAATAATGCAGAATTCTAGTTTCTCGCTGCAATTCCTAAATATTTCACTTTTTCTTTCTTAAAACCAGACAACTCCATCAATTTCAATTTGTCTCCTTTAGTCATATTCTTGGTAATTCGCTTAGTCACCTGTATATTCTTTTAACATTTTTAGCCACATCTCAGTTCTATCCCGGTGATTTTCTAATGCAATCATTAAGTCACCTGCAAATCCCCTTAACATAGATTTTCTTTTTTATATATTCTACTATTTTATCCTCTGTTCTTGTAGATTAACTTTATTTAATACTGTGAGATCCATAATAAATAGCACGCAAAGAAAGGCCAACCTTGCCTTGTACCTTTCTGAATTTTACATGAATTTGTTAATTCTTTATTAACTAAAATCTGTTCTGTTTATATATCATGAATTGTTTTTATTTGCCCAAAACTTTATTTTCTAAAATTTGAAAAGGAAAATCCCAACTCATATTGTCAAAAGCTTTTTCCACATTCATAAAAACCAATGTATTTTGTTTCTCATTGTGTTTTTTCAGATAGGTATCACACATCATGTATTATCTCTCAATCTACTTTTTAGTTTAAAAATGTTGTTTTTTTGTGAATAAATTCATGTAGAACTCATTTAATCCTTTCTGCCAAAATATGGCTGTACAGCCTGGAAAACTCACAGCAAGCAAGTGATTCCGGCCATGAAAGCCCTTGACAACACATTGAAGCAAATATTTTGGTAAACACTCCATTTTTAAGACAATTCATCCACTTAATGTCCAAAATTATATCAATTCTGGAGAAAGATCTATGTCAGGAAAAAAGTAGTCCATAACATTGCCATATTTAAATGTCCTGGCATCTAGCATCCCTGAATTTTTCATTAAGTCAAAACAAGAATTTGAGAGTTTACCTTTTGTATATTTAATGTCGTTATCAGCTTTTCTGTCCAACTTAGACTATATTTTCTGTAAGTGTATACAACCATATTCACTAATGTTTTAATTCCTTGCATAACAGTTTGTATCCCCACATATCTACCAGGATGTTTTAATTTTCTGATGCCAGTTATAGGTTAGCATAAAACACAACATCTTTCTTCTTTTCCGTTGCTGAAGCCAATTCTTCATCCATTTTTGGGTTATTACAAGTACTTGACATCTGCTGTTGTTTGGGTTTCCTGTAGAAAAATCAAATCATGGTGGAACTTCCTTAATTGATGAAATATTCCCTTTCTTTTCTGGGGAGCATTCATTTTTCTAAAGTTCCATGTAATATATTTTAAAGAGACCATCAAATTATCCGAGTCTTTATATACTCATTCCTCAATCTCTTCACTCTTCCTGTTTACCTCATCTCAGTCATGTTTTATGTGTCTGCCGGTTCCTTCTCTTCTTTTTCTTCTCTTTCTTCCAACAGTTTCATGCATTTTTTTAAAAAAAATCGGCTTTCTGCACAATACTTAATCTATAATGTTGTTTAAATAAAAACCCTTCAAAATTCCACTATCTAAAGGAAATTACATTCTGCTTCAATTTACCAGTCAGAAAATATTGTTCTGATTTTTCTTTGAAATTCTGATAGAGATGCCTTTCCTTTTTTCCAACCTTCACTTTGTCTGTGTTATTTTGCTGTACAACCTGTTTCCATGTCAACTTCCTGATGAAAGGAACAATATCTCTTGTGAGATTGCATTGAGTCACTACCCATGAACTTATATATGTTGTTCACTCGTTCAGTTGTCTCCGACTCTTAGTGACCTCGTATATGATATATACGTATCGTATATGATATATCTTCGTATATGATATACGGTGTCCAATTCAAATTCCAAATCATCTCCTTCCATCTTCAAAAGTTACAAGTGTATCAAACAGTCTGTCACATATATTTTCATTACAGTGTTCTGGGATTCTTCGGAAGTCATCAAAGCAAAAAAGGGTCTAGAAATTTTCGTCTTCTTTATCCAGTATTCTTTTAGTTTCTCTGCTCTCGTCTCCACAACTCTACTTTTTCATTTATTTGCTTCATCTAATTCCACTTTCAAATATCTTTTAAAATCAGATTCCGTTTGGTCTTTAACTGATTGAAATTCTTCCAAACACCTTTGGTTTGTATGTGGTGGCATTTCCACATATTCTTCTCTGGCCTCAGTGACTTTGTCCTCAGTGGTTTTAGCCTTTATTCTAGAGGTAGTCCGCATTATGACAGTTTTTATCAATATCAAAGCAACAACAGCAGGGGGGTGGTTTACTGTATTTTACTAGTTGTACGATGCAATTTTCCTGTTGTAGTGGCTTCAAAAGCTGGCTGCATATTACAATAGATGATATTCTAGATTAGTGCTTCTCAGTCTGTGTGTCCCCAGATGTTGGCCTTCAGCTCCCAGAAATCCTGATAGCTGGTAAACTGGGGACCCATAGGTTGAGAACCACTGGTCTAGATTCACAGGTTTGGGGGAGGGGCGTAAAACAGAAAAAAAGTGCACCTATTCCAGACAAGGGAGAGGATGAACAGGTCTATCAACCCCCACCATCTTGTCCTCAGTCAGTCTAACTGAGCTAAAGCCACTTTCTGCTGCCTCCCAAACAAGCCCATAGACTTAGTATGAAAAAGCCCCAGAAATCATGTTATCTGCAGGAATCCTTTTCACTAAGCCTATGGGCTCTCTGGGGAGGCAGCAGATGCTGAGGACAAAATGGTGGGGCTGGTGGAGAAGCAGAATATTCTAATATTCTAAGAATTGAAAGAAAATAAATTGAAGTATTTAAAAGGTGTGTGTGTATCTTGAAATCTAAAATTCTTTTTCCCCCAAAATCAGCGCTCCAAAAATGGACTGCACCTTAGAATTGATGCAATCCTCGATTTAACGAAATATGGTATTTGAATGCAGTAATTGAGTTCCACCACCAGATGTCATTCCCTTCCCATTCTTTCAAATCAGTGCTATTTACAACATGGTTTAGTTTAGTCTCTTCAGTTCTCAATTGTAGTAATAAACAAACCAGGCCAGACAACCTTGTTCTTATTGCAGTCTATGCAGAGGCGGCCTTAGGTAATTTTCAATGGTAAACAAACAGTATTTTGCCCCCCCCCCCCTCCAACCAATCATTGTTATATATTTTCTGTTCGTCATGGGAGTTTTGTGTGCCATATTTGGTTCAATTCCATCATTGGTGGAGTTCAGAATGCTCTTTGATTTAAGATGAACTATACATCCCAGTAACTACAACTCGCATATGTCAAGGTCTATTTTCCCCCAAGAGCGCCCCTGGGCAAAATCAACTATACTGCGAATGCTTACTTTGCATAATGGGTTGAGCCGCCCCTGAGTCTATGGTATGTACTATCTTTCCCACGGTTTTAATAATAATTAATATGTAGTCCTCTTAATTAAAAGAAATCTAGAAAGTCAATAAAGTCAAAGACTCTTTGTAATGTATCCTCCCACTTCACCATGTAGACTGCTTGTATTAATTCAGAATGATCCCAATTAATTTTAATGAGCAGTAATATTTTCATGATTAAATTTACTCATTTTCACTCCACTGTCAGCAGAAATTGTGTAAGATAAATTCCACCATCAGGTTCAGAAAGTTTATTTAAAACATAATCTAGGTGAATCCTTTCCTTGATTGTAGAAAGTTAACTTTACAGAGCTTTTGTCTGATTGTTGGGCAGACTATCAACATGATGATGTAAGCTGACAGTAATATTTCCTTCTGTTCAATTAATACGCGTTCACCAACCAAACATGGCTTTTGGGTCGTCAGGAATGCAAAGCTGAGACACACGTAGATAATCCTCAGGTCCTCCTATGCCAAGGTGGAACCTTTAATCAACTATGTTTTTTTTATGGTAGCAATTGTTATGTCTGGCACTTACATAGGACTACGGCACATTGCCATTTCAACCTGAAAACCAAAAGCATTCTGTTGTAGGACAGTCTTAACCACACTTTGTTATATGAATCTATATTTTGCAACCCCTCCAGCATATAAACCATTTTCAGTTCACCTAGGGGTGAGAAAAGCAGTATATAAATACTGTAAATAAATAAATAAAATAAATATAAATGGATCACTTTTTGCCTTTTCTAGAAAATTGAGAAGGCATCAAATACCATTGATGTATACCTTTGAGAACTCCTTCCTTTGTCAAGGAAGAGAACCATATGAGTAACTAGTTAGTATGAGTAACCTTTTACATCTAAATATTTCCCAGTAGTATGCAACAATCACAAAACCTAGGATATAAAACAATGTGTACAGTCAGGATATAATATCTTCATTTATCTATTTGAATAACAAATATAAAAGGCTGAAATACACCAAGACTTCCAGAAATAGACATTGCTTTAGCATGCACTTAAAAGTGAGAATTGTTGGAGTTTGTCTAATATCAGAGAAACAATATTTTCCATAGAAGGTGCCACCCCTCTCTCAAGAACCATTCCAAGAGTCTCTGCAGATGATGTATTTAGGAACAGCAGTATTTGTTATGCAACAAAATCCAAAAAAAAACCCACATCATGTTGATACGTAAATGTGGGAGATAGATCATTCCTACTTTTGAAACCATAGGGAAGGCTGAGCGAAGGAAGATAGATGCTTTTGAACTGTGGTGTTGGAGGAAAGTTCTGAGAGTGCCTTGGACCGCCAGAAGATCCAACCAGTCCATACTTCAGGAAATAAAGCCCGACTGTTCATTGGAGGGAAGGATAGTAGAGGCAAAGATGAAGCACTTTGGCCACATCATGAGAAGAAAGGAAAGCTTAGAGAAGACAATTATGCTGGGGAAAATGGAAGGAAAAAGGAAGAGGGGCCGACCAAGGGCAAGATGGATGGATGGGATCCTTGAAGTGACTGGATTGACCTTGAAGGAGCTGGGGGTGGTGATGGCCACAGGGAGCTCTGGCATGGGCTGGTCCATGAGGTCATGAAGAGTCGGAAACGACTGAACGAATGAACAACAACAAACTTTTGAAACACACTTATTGCTAAAGATGTTAAAATCATATACAAGAAGATATGTGTTTATGTCACAGTAACAATCCTGCATTTTGTTTGAGATGTTTCCATAAGTTGATATTTTAAGTGGTCTTGAGGGAAGATCGATGCAGGTAAAGACTCCAAGCCTTCATGGCATTGTGAGCACTAACAAAAAGGAAGTTAACATCTAGTCCTACCCTTTCTTGTACAAGAACTGGAAACCTTTTTTGTATGTTAGTAGATCTTTATTTTTATTTTTTTTGTCATGTCAGGAGTGACTTGAGAAACTTCTGGTGTGCGAGAATTGGCCGTCTGCAAGGACGTTGCCCAGGGGATGCCCGGATGTTTTGATATTTTATTATCCTTGTGAGAATTGTTGGAGCTTGTCTAATATCAGAGGAAAAATACTTTCCATAGAAGCCTTCCTCTTTAGGGGGAGCTTGAAAACGTGGTTGTTCCAGTGTGCCTTCCCAGAATAATGATCCCTTAGCATTATGTCCTCTAAAAGCACTTTATATTGATTTAGGGTTGCTTGTACGTTTCCACCAACGCCCTACGTCCTCTATCTTGTTCATGCCCAGCATTATTTTTTAACTTTAATTACATTTGGCCCAGCCATAGATTTTAAGTGTGTTTTGTGCTATTGTTCAATGTTTATGCTATTTGTGTATGAGATTTATTTTAATTGCTTTGTATTAGCATTTGTATTTTGCTTTGTATTGTGGTTGTTATTGCTTGTATTGATGTATTGTGGGCTCGGCCTCATGTAAGCCGCACTGAGTCCCTTGGAAGATGGTATCGGGGTATAAATAAAGTTTTATTATTATTATTATTGTGGGAAGCTTCTCTCATGTCCCCGCATGAGGAGCTGGAGCTGATAGAGGGAGCTCATCCACGTTCTCCCCGGATTCGAACCTGCGACCTGTCGGTCTTCAGTCCTGCTGGCACAGGGGTTTAACCCACTGCGCCACCGGGGGCTCCATGTTAGTAGATATGAAGGACTCAATAGGTCTATTAGGAAGATGATGTTCTTTCAAATGTTTTCTGGCATGAAAAAAATGGAATTGCCTCTCCTGAAAGCATCCAGGAGCAGGTCCTACTTAAACATGTTGCAGGTCCTACTAATCTTCTCCCCACAAACTGTTTAATATCAGAAATACTAATTCATTGTAGCTAGAAATGGACGTCTTGTTCTGTTTCCCACCCATCTGGTGATATTTTAAGAAGTCTTTGTGGCCTCCAGAGAGTCCCCAGTGCAGAAAACCAGCACTCGAACCACCACAGTTACCCACTGCTACCTCATATTCCAACAATGAAAATCTTAAGTAGCATATGAAGGGTCAGTGCACTTGCTTTCACAAAAGTCTGTATGCTTCAGAAGATCAGTATCTTGACCACTGTTGGCACAGTATTATCAATATAGCTAAAGTTTGCATAACAGGCAAGTGTTAAAAGAAGAAGCAAATACCACCATCATTGAAACGATGATTCTCCGCCATCAACTTCACTGGACTGGCCACATTATCTGAATGCCTAACCACCATCTCCCAAAACAGTTACTTTATTCTCAACTCAAGAACAGAAAATAGAATGTCGGCAGACAACAAAAGAGATTTAAAGCTAATCTAAACAAATGTGGTATCAAAACTGAGAACTCTGAAGCTCTGGTCCTGACACATTGTAAGTGGAGGTCAACTGTTGGCAACAGTGCCATGGATTTTGAAGAGGAACGAATACAGAGTGAAAGGAAGAAACTTGCCAAGAGGAAAGTGCGTCAAGCAAACCCTTGTCAGGATCACCTTCCATCTGGAAATCTATGTCCTCACTACAAAGGACCATGTGGATCCAGAATAGGTCTTCAGTCATTTACAGATCCACCTCAAAGACTCCTCTGGAAGACAGCCACACTCAACCACAAGTGATCACTCATGATGGAAAGGGACTTAGAACGGGGGTCACCTGGGCACATCGTGATACAGATTGTTCACTTGATCTTTACAGTGAGTACTATCTTTCTGAAACAAAGTAACCTATTTATATATCCGGAACCTGAAAAATAAAGTGATATTTTGGACGAAGAAACAGTGTTTCAGGGGTTCTTTATGAGTGTTTGCACCGCTGCAGCTGGAGTGCCCAGTGGCACAATGGATTAAACCCTTGTGCCACCAGGACTGAAGACCGACAGATTGAAGATTCGAATCCAGCGAGAGTGTGGATGAGTTCCCTCTGTCAGCTCCAGCTCCCCATGTGGACAGCCAATTCTCACACCAGAAGCGACTTGCAGTTTCTCAAGGTGCTCCTGACATGAAAAAAAGCATACACTATTTCTCCCATAAACAGTCATATCCAGCACTATTGCCAGATCAGGCCATAACTCCTTCGTGGAACAAGGAATGAGAAAGTATATGGTCAGATAAATTACTGCATATGCTTTGTCCACATTCCGAGGTGATCACAAACTTTAAATGAGTTGGGCTTTTACAATAGCAGCATCAAGGTTACTCAAGAGGCTACAGATTATAAGCTCCAGCCTTTATAATTAAAATCCTATCTAAATGCCCAAACTTCTAATAAATAAAAAGAAAATACAAATATGACAGCATGAAAATATAATGATAAGAACTGCCATTGAGGTGATGGCCCACTGAATAATATTAATCTTTTTCATCTTTTTTACTCCAATTGTAAAGAAAGCAATTATGCTTCTGATATGCCACATACAAAGATTATTCAGGACTTCTGCTAGGTCAAAAATTGGAATGGTATAAGATTCACTTTAGAAATGTAATAATCATCATCATCATCATCTTTATTTATACCCCGCCACCATCTCCCCAATGGGGACTCGGAGTAGCTTACATAGGAGCAGGTTATTTGCAGGGAGCTCATAAAAACACACAGGGTTGTGGAACTAAACTTCCAATTTGGAGGGCGTGTACTCCAGCGGCAGAAGTGTTGAGGGGAGCAATAGTGTCATGTTGTGCCCCTACTCGCCAAAGGCGCAGCGGAAGAGCCAAGTTTTAAGGTTCTTTTTGAACGTTTCTAGTGAAGGGGATTTCCTGGTATCTCCAAGTAATAAGTTCCAGAGTCGGGGAGCCACAGAGGAGAAGGATCTCTCCCGTGTGCCCACAAGATGAGCTTGTGAGATTGGTAGGGTCAAAAGGAGTGCCTCCCCGAGGATCGAAGGGCCAGGGTTGGTACATGGAGAAAGATAGGGTCATGAAGGTAGGCGGGTCCCAAATGGTTTAGGGCTTTGTAGGTGATAACCTGTACCTTGAATTGGGACCAGAAAAAAACGGCAGCCAGTGGAGCTCCTTAAACATGGGGGTCAACCTCTCCCTATAACTAGCCCCAGTTATTAATCTGGCTGCCGAACGTTGGACAAGTTGTAGTGTCCGGGCCGTCTTCTGATTGTTCTGATAAATATCCAGCAAATACCCGAAAGAATGATGGTAAACGTCAATCTATATAACAAGGAGATTGGGATAAAGGGAATCTAGGAGCATCCAAGGCTAACATTTATTTTCCCTTGAGTTTTTGTGGATTTCAGTCCATGAAATACAGAAAGTTGGCACTAAATGAACCAATTAAAGGTACTACTAGACTCCTTTCCCACCTTTTCATTTCCATTTTATGTTGCAACAGACTAGCTTAGCTGTCTCTTTGAAAACTACCACGTGTTTATATGGGACTGAAGTGATCTAAGGATGTCACTACATTCAAAATAATTCTTAAAATGAAGCTGTAAAGTTATGTTATCAGCATACTACAAAGGGGGATTTGTAAGTGAATGAGAATGAAAGTAGATGGATTTGTAAATTGTCCTTGTAATCTGCTGAAAGGCTGAGTAAAATAACAACCATAATAAACAAAGCTTTGCCTTAGACTGCCTAGTGAAGTGAAGTTTGAATTGGGTATTTCCAAATGATCACATTTTAAAGTGCATTCAGTGCCACGTCTCATATAAGCAGCTGGCTGAAAAAACTGCTGTTACAGTAGTTATTTGAGAAAGAGAGAGATGTTACTAGAGAGTTGCAGCACCTTCTTCTTAACATTTAAGACTTAAAGTGTTCATTCAATCAAAGCTGGTGTCGTTCAATATATTATAATAATAGCAGTCATGTAGTTCTCTGAAGAAATACCACATCAGATATGAATAAAACAATGGCTATCAATTCCTTCAAAGTCCAAATACCACAGGAAAGGACACATCGTGATGAATGCCACCTACTTTTATTGGGTAGCAGCTAATCCTATGTACGACAGCAAGGATCAAGTAATATTAAAGTTGTTGGTTTTAAATCCTTTTGTAGTGTGTTCTAGCTTTCAGATGCTGACAATTCAAAAGGGCACCCTCTCTACTGCTAGAGGGGGGACAGGCCCAGGGAATAGGCACTTTAATAAAAGTGTCAAATCTTTAGTGTTGCCCCTGATCCGGAGAGAAAAAGAAAATTCTGAACAATACTTGGAATTTTGCCCAGAATTATCCCATAAAGATAGTTGTATATCACATGCCTGTCAGATGCTTTGAAAATAATGAGATGACTTAAATTAACAAAAGCAATAATATACAAATAAGAGCACTAGGAGATTTATTATTATCCCTGTTAACCAATTTCTTGACATTCTATGGTTTTTTTGTTTTTTCTATATATGAAGTTACAGATATATATATTTTAGAATAAAATGCTCAAAATAAATAAATAAAATACCTTAGTCTCCAGGGCAGCAGAAAGCACCCTATCACAAGTGAGGTTGGTGGGGACGAGGAGCAGGGCCTTCTCGGTGGTGGCCCCTCACCTGTGGAATTCACTTCCCGGGGAAATTAGGTCATCGACATCCCTCCTCTCCTTTAGAAGGAAACTAAAAACATGGATGTGGGACCAGGCTTTTGGGTAATCTGGCAGACAGACAAAGGACAGTGATGACTAGAATTGGATAGGATTTGACAATGCGGAATGAACTTACGGATTCTGAGCTTGGCGAACGTTGATCATTAGATTGGTTTTTATTAATTGTGATATATAACTGGATTGTTTTAATTGTTTTATAATTGTTGTTGATATATGTTTTATCTTATTATCTGTTTTGCTGGCATCGAATTGTGCCTTTTGTAAGCACCCTGAGTCCCCCCTCGGGGGTTGAGAAGGGTGGGGTAGAAATGCGCGAAATAAATAAATAAAATACCTGTCCGAACGCATCTCTCCCTATGAACCATCGCAGAGATTAAGATCATCCGGGGAGGCCCTGTTCTCCGTCCCGCCATTGTCACTGTCACTGGTGGGGACGAGAGACAGGGCCTTCTCGGTGATTGCTCCCCAGCTATGGAACTCCCTTCCTGGTGAGATCAGGTCAGCCCCCTCCTTCCTGTCCTTTAGAAGGATGGTAAAAACTTGGCTGTGGGACCAAGCTTTAGGACAGGGCAATAAAGCGGCAATAGGAAAGATGACCAGGCCAATTAGATTTGACGCGGATGACTAGGACAGTTTTAAATGGTGTATTTTAATATTTTGATAAATGTTTTTTAATGTTTATGTATTGTATGTGAATTTGTGTCCCGGCATTGAATATTCGTGTATATGCTGTGCTCCACCCTGAGTCCCCTTTGGGGTGAGAAGGGCGGAATATAAATGTTTTAAATAAATAAATATTTTAGAATAAAATGCTTGGTAACATGCCGTAAATCTCCTTTTCAAAAATATTTTGTACATTTATGGAGACATTCACATATTTAACTTTTAGAGGCAGACAATATTAGCTAATTATGTGTTAAAGAATAAGAATTCTAACCGTGGCTGCAAGGTTATCAATCCTTCAAATTACGTTTGAGAAAAGATAGGTGCTGTATGCATTTTCAGACAGTCCCCAAGTAACAAGATAGGTTTGTACGTAAGTTGAATATTATAACAGGTAGATTTTTAGTGTAACTTTAGATAGCATAGGGAATAGTTAACACCCCTGTAGTGTTTTGATTTACTATCTGTGCCCCTGTTCAGAAGGTTTCACCTTACTTTCTGTCCTTGTGAAATTTTGATAAATTTAGCTTGTTGTGGAAACAAGTGTTGGTGAGAAAGCTTTAGTAGATACTCTTTTTTCCCATGATAATAACTCTTTCAGAACTCAATTTCCCTTCCTATGGATAAGTTTTCACTTCCTGTTGTCTCACCCTCACTCTTAACAAGGAGTTGTTTGTAAATCAGGTTATTATTATTATTATTATTATTATTATTATTAACTTTATTTATACCCCGCAAAATCTCCCGAAGGACTCGATGCGGCTCACAAAGGCCAAGGCCGCCAACAACAACAAAATACAAATATCACAGTAAAACTCATAAGCAAATAATAAACATCAAGCAAAACAATAAATACTAAAAACAATGACATCATGACGCATTTAAAACCTATCTTTCAGAAAAGGTTCCTATCTTTCAGAAAAGTTTTTAAAACTTTTTTTGTAGACATTATATACAATTGAAATATTATAGTCTAAATCCATAATATGGCATATATCTAGTTGGTATGTGACAACTAGAGTAGACCCGTTGGCTCAGTTGGATTTAAATAAGTGTCTGGATAACATTACGTTTTTCTGTAATGTTATCCAGCCTGTATGGGATCCCACTTATTGGGCTGCCATACTTGGGAGTGACTCTGTTGAGCTTTAACTGATACACAAGCCTATGGAAGATAGGTTTATCTGTAGTGGTTACATTAGGTTACTAATTACTAATCGATTTACTAATTAGGTTACTAATGAACTTTGCCCTGATGCAGACTGTGATGGCTAGATTGTTTTTTGCTATGTCTTGAAATACCACACATCACTAGTCTTCTACCACTTGCACTGACTTCCAGTTTGCTTGCATTTTCCATTCAAAGTGCTGTTTTTTACCTATGTAGAAACCAAACAACATCTGGGGGCAGAGTATCTGGAACCTTGTTGCCTCTTCAATGGCAGCTGTGTTGTATATCCCACCAATTACATGAGGTGTAAACTAGACAAAATGGGGCTTTCTCATTATAGCAAGCTAATTATGAAACTCTCTCCCAAGGGAAAGTAGTTTGACTCCTTCCTTGCTGAACTCCTGATAGACACAATGGCTGTCCTGCATGGCCTTTAGTCATTAAAACCAGTTTTAGACTTGGCTTTTGGGGTTATTTCAGGGTATTTTGTTTTTTGACATTTTAACACTTTTTACAGATTTGTTTCATGGTTTATGTAGTTTATGTAGTTTACGAAGTGATAAAAAGGTTGTAAATAAAATAATTGGCTAAAACATCCAGTATAATTTGTTGGATCTACTATAGTACGAGGGGTATTTTTTAAGTAAGGTCCGTTTGAACATAAGTACACAACGAAAGTTTATTTCAAAAAAGTAAATTTATTTTCAGAAAGTACATACTTCACTCTATTTTTTGACATAGTTGCCAAGTTTGTTAAACACTTATCATACCTCTGAACCAATTTTAAAATACCCTCTTCATAAAAACTTGCCGCCTCCTCCGATAACCTATATCTGTCTTGTCGAAGGCTTTCATGGCCGGAATCACTGGGTTGTTGTAGGTTTTTTCGGGCTATATGGCCATGTTCTAGAGGCATTCTCTCCTGACGTTTCGCCTGCATCTATGGAAAGCATCCTCAGATGTAGTGAGGTCTGTTAGAACTAGAATCTACTCTAGTTCTAACTAAATCTTATTAACAAATATGGAAACAAAACAATCGTCCACAGATTGGAAATGCTCAATATATAGTTCAATCCCCCAAAGAGGGGACACTACGGATTGCAATAACCAGCAGGCCATTGCATTAATTGCAATGCAAGCAAAGTGATGCTCAAAAAATATTTTGAGTGAGAAATGCCAGATGTCCAAGATGAGTTCAAGAACGAAAGAAGAACTAGAGTTATATCGCAAACATGTAATGGAGCTCACAAGCAACTTGTGCTCTTTAGATTAAACCAGAGCCTTTGATTGTATAGATCAGGGTTCCAAACTTTTTAAACAGAGGGCCAGGTTATAGTCCCTCAAACTGTTGGAGGGCCGGATTATAATTTGAAAAAAAACATGAATGAATTCCTATGCACACTGCACATATCTTATTTGTAGTGCAAAAACACTTAAAAACAATACGATAATTAAAATTAAGAACAATTTTAACAAATATAAACTTATTAGTATTTCAATGGGAAGTGTGGGCCTGCTTTTGGCTGATGAGATAGGATTGTTGTTGTTGTTGTTGTGTGCTTTCAAGTCGTTTCAGACTTAGGTTGACCCTGAGCGAGGGCCGGGTAAATGACCTTGGAGGGCTGTATCCGGCCCCCAGGCCTTAGTTTGACGACCCCTGGTATAGATCATGAAAGACTATGGATTGCGCTTTAAGAAAGTAGTTTGCTGCAAGAGTTGATTGTTTTGATGCATAACCTCTACTCAATTCAAGAGTCTTTCTTTTTTTTATCAGGATAGGCAACCTGTGAACTATCTAGTTAATTTACTTGCTATGAAATATTGAGGATGTAGAGGCATTTGAATAGCATGGAATTGTAACGTATGGACACAAATAGTTATTTGTGTTCTTCATTGCTGACGAAATTCATACGGCTATCTAATGACATGGCATTTAGTTCAATGTCTAAAATTAACTAGCTGCATACAGACTAAACTAACAGAATAAACCTCTTATCTTTTTAAGAACTTGCTCAGGGCTCCTTTCTGACAATCTTATTACATCATGAATAGAGGAAGTACAATATTTATTGCAAATTCTTATTACTTTGCCCCAAGCTGTACATTCTTCTAAAACCACACCTGGTTTAATCTCAGAAAGAGTACTAAGTATATACGGACTACTAGAATCCTGAGTTGTATGCATTCATATTTCACTTGTGTTCCTTATACCATGTAAGGTGGTTTCAATGGACTAATCCTGCCTGTGTTTTAGTTTTACAGTTTAAGAACAGCATTTACATAATAATTCTTCAAAGAAGTCAAGTATTTACTGTTGTGTCCCTTTAGCTTTACCCTTACATTACTGATTTATAACTTCCTAGAAGGATAAAAACAAGTTTTACAAGTTTATTTGTAGGTACTTGAGTAGGGATTATTTCGTATAATTAATAGTACAAACTCTGCAGAATACCTATAAATCTATTTGAAGACTTATTCTGCTTGCAGTGGAAATTTTGACATTTTGAAATACTCTCAAACTGGACTGCTTCTTGTAAAAATGCTCTATTAGCCACAATTAAAGTAATAAGAGAAATAGAAAAAAACCCCACATTTTTAAATGATCAGAGAAAAACTATATTCCTTGGAAAATACAATAACTGAGTAACCGTTTCAAAACAAAGTTCAGCAAATTAAAAAGAAATAAAGAAAAGCAAAAATGACTGTAATGTCCTTCATAAAGTGGAGAATTTGAGGTTCTAGGTGTGCCTTTGCAGATTATATGATGGACCACAAAATATTGCAAATCTGTTAGTTCAGGGATAGACAACTACCAGAGGTTGAGGAGTTACAGTGGAAACTGAAAGATGGAAATATTTCCACCACATAAAACTCAGGATAAACCCATACATCCCCTGGGTCGATGGAGGGATCATTTTGGGTACATTTTGGGGAAGGAGCTGGAATTCTCTGAGGTCCTGTTTGACATGACAGTTGGGTTCTATTTTATTTTCTCCTTGAGGGAGTTCCAACATGCACAATTTTCCTGCATATGCCTTATGGATGGGGTGTGGAAATTGAGCAGTACAGCGGGAGAATTGGTCTGTTTGTATCCTTGCATTAGCATGAGAAATAAATGGAAATATCCACATATTTGCCTCTTTTTAGTGCCTTTACTCACATCTGAGCTTTTGAGAAAGAGCAATAGACTACTCTCCTTCCAGTCAACGTGCTAATGTTTGATGAACAGAAATAAAGCTATAGCGTATTTATTGAAAAAAAAGCTTTTATACCAAATGGAAGGAAGCAACATACACAATTTAAGATATGCACATGACACAACACAATAATAATAATAATAATAATAATAATAATAATAATAATAATAATAATAATAATCTTTATTTATACCCCTCCACCATCTCCCCAAAGGGGACTCGGGGTGGCTAACATGAGGCCAAGCCTGAAAATACAACACAAAATAAAATACAAAGCTATGAAAAATTACATCACAATAAGATACATAAAGTAACAAAATAAACAGTTGCAAAATAATATACTGAAGAAATAGAACACAATGGGTGGGCCAAATGCTCAAGATAAAAATGCTAAAACCCTGGATGAGATAGTAGTAGAAAAATGTATTTGTGAGGGAGGAGCTCATAAGGGAGGAACAGTGGGGTTAGGCCTTCATTAAGGATGGGGGGGGAGGGTAGTGCATTATGAGGACAACACTATAGATGTGGTTCTCAACCTGTGGGTCCCCAGGTGTTTTGGCCTACAACTCCCAGAAATCCCAGCCAGGTTACCAGCTGTTAGGATTTCTGGGAGTTGAAGGCCAAAACATCTGGGGACCCACAGGTTGAGAACCACTGCTATAGATGAAACAGACAGAAAATGGATATATAGTCACTCTCCAAAGTCACACCAGAAGAGCCAAGTTTTTAGATCTTTCTTAAAAGCTGCTAGGGTGGGGGCATGCCTTATCTCCCCAGTTAGCGAGTTCCAAAGCCAAGGGGCCACAGCGGAGAAGGCTCTCTCCTTCATTCCCACAATTCTTACTTGCGATGGAGGAAGGGCGAAAGGAGGGCCTCCTCAGAGGATCAAAGCGATCGTGCAGGTTTATGGTTGGAGATGTGGTCACAAAAATAGCAAAGACTTACTTTAAAAACTTAGGGAAGAACATGCAATGGCAGGTTTACAGTCGAACATTAAGAAAACAAATATAATAATCACCGACTGTTTTCAAAATGTAGATTCAGTCATTATTCAGAGTGGAGTCTGCATTCAAGCAAAAATAGGATTTAGAAGGGCAGCTATTAAAGAACTAGACAAGATACCAAAATGTAAAAATACAATAATATATTGGGATTGTACAAACGATGTATGGTTGTGAAAGTTGGGCTGTGAGGAAAGCTGATAGGTATTTTTAAATGCATTATCTCAATAGAAATTATATATAGTTTTTGTTATGTTAAATTGGTTCTATAGGTTGAAGTCATGCTCTTCCACTGACAAGTGTACTAAGCAAACGCTGTTCAGCTTAACATGCTCCTCCTGATGTGTGTGGAGGATGTCATTTTCATAATTCACTCCTACTTCTGCAGCCATCAAAAGTCCCATCTGCATGACTCATATGAGTCAGTCCAGGAGTGAATGGAATCCATAATGTCCATTTGCCAGGACATGGGAGAAGACTGCTTAACGCTGCCTTGTTATGCATTAAGTTGCAGAATGCTCCAGAGCTCAACCATATTTTGGGCCAATATAAACAGTTGTGTTGCTTCCTATTTGGAAAGTAGCTGTGGTTATTTGCACCACCATCCCACTTTTCCTTAACTTGCGAAGCCCAGGGACAGCCAGGCCCCCATCATTCTGACCTTTGTCATGAGCACTGCGCACAAAAATTGAGGTGTTCATCACTCTGCTCAAGGGATGACAAACTGAAGTGGCAAAGTCCTCCCTGCTGTCACATCACTTTGTCACTCTGCTTAGCATCACTAGAGGCACCAAGTGACACACACCATTTTTGTGCCTGCATATCCAGGACAGCAGGGACAAGGTAAGGGTGGTGACCTGGCAGTGCTGAACCAATGGTGATGTCAAACCAGTTCTGGCACTACTGGACCATGCAGACACCATCCTGACCTCAAGCTAGCTTGGTGGCTGACCATGCAGAGCAATGGCAACACTGATCACTGGTACCCCATGTGTGGCACATGTAGATGCCCCCAAAGTTGTTGTACCACTCTTTTCTAATGCCCCCTTGAGAAATTTGGTTTTAGAGTTCAGTTTTTAATGTATAGGTTTATTTGTTGGATCCCAGCTGTGATTTGTGCTACAGGATGATAGAGTGCATGCCTCTTTTCTAAGAAAGAGGTGCCATACTTTTTTACAATCTTAGAAAGTTTACATGTAGAGGCCCTTCAACCCTGGCTAGTACTTGGATGTGAATGAATTCCAATGAATTCTGTGTGCTATATGTTATATTTCAGAGAAAGGAATGGGCAAAGCCACCTCTGAGTATTCCTTGCCTAAGAAAACCCAATGAAATTCATGGGCTTCTCCTAAATTGATAGGAGACTTGAAGTCATGCACACAATTTCAAGTCAGGCAGAAAGGAAGATCCAAAAGCACATTGTGCAACACAGCTTAAAGGGTAGTCACTAGTATTCACAGAGACAAGCTCTTCATATTTCTCCCTTTAGACACCGCTTTCCTTGCCTAGGCACACATTTTAATCAAAATCTGATTGATTTTATCTGCAAAGAAACCAGAAATTTTCTCACAGCAGGAGAGACTTGCATCAGCAGCCAAGTGAAGACAGTCTGGATTAACCAGACTACTTACCACCTGGAACAAATCCAGTGATTGAGGCTTCGCAGATAACACATTCGAAGCAAAGGAATATTTCCCTTTTTTATCATCACATAGTAATGACATAAGCTATATTTCAGATAACTTGATTTAGTAAAATAGACTAACTAGATTTTTCTTTCCATCCTCTGTTGTCATTTGTTATTTGTCTTCAAGTCACAAATAAAATGGAAATCCAAGGATTAAACCCCTTGATAGTTAAAGACATAAGACTAAGGATACCAAAGAAGCAACACAATGTAGTTTATTCTAGCACCTTTCAGGTACGGGATGTGTTTGCATGTATGAAATTTTAAGCAGGGCAGACACCAAGCTCTTTTCAGCAATAAAATATGTAGTGTTTACGCTTCCTTCAACAAGGAAAATAAATCTCACTTTTTTTCCTCATTTGTCTTCCTCCCAGATGTAAAAAAGGAATATTTTATTCTGTATTTCCTTACTTTGAATAGGAAGAACTGGTAACAGTACTGTGGAAGCTACGTATCTTCTCTTTCTCACTATATACTCCGCTCTAGACTTTTAAGGGCCAGTATCCTTTTAAAGAAAGCCAGCCAGGCATCATGGTTTGAGCATTGGACCACAACTCTAGAGATAAGGCTTGAATCCCTTCTCAGCCATGGAAATCTGCTAGATGTCCTTGAGCAACTCACACTCTCTCAGCCTTAAAGACAAACTCCCTCGAAACAAATGTTGCCAAGGAAATCCCATGATAGGGTTGCCATCACCAAGAAACAACTTGAAAAGACACAACAGCAATTGCTTTGAAGTTCTGATGGCAATAAGTGTCATGTTGGTGCATCAGTAGTGGCATGGTTATTAAGAAAGGTCAGAAGTACAATTTGCTGCTTGATGGCTTACCCCAGGTAAATAAGATCATGCAAAACTATGTTATTTATTTATTTACTAGCCATCCCCTGCCATGCGTTGCTGTGACCCAGTCTGTGTATATGTGTTTTGTGTGGTTTTTTTGGCTTTTTAAGTCTCTTTTCCTTTGTTTTTCAGTGTTTTTTATGAGTGATTATGAGAGATTACTCACCGGAGCGTCATACAGGGAACGTACCACCCCTCTGTTATGTCAGCTCCACTGGCTGCCGATCCAGTTCCGAGCACAATTCAAAGTACTGGTTTTGACCTACAAAACCCTATACGGCTCCGGCCCAGCATATCTGTCTGAAAGCATCTCCCTCTACGTCCCGCCTCAGAGTTTAAGATCTTCTGGGGAGGCCCTGCTCTCAGCCCCACCTCTATCACAAGTGAGATTGGTGGGGACGAGGAGCAGGGCCTTCTCGGTGATGGCCCTCACCTGTGGAATTCACGATATCTATAGCCCGCTTTTCTCAGCCATATGGCAACTCAAGGTTGGGACAGTTCAATGTCATACAGTCATAAAAGTGCCATTAAAAACAATCAACATTAAAATATAAAACATAAATGTTTGTCCGGGCCAAGAGGGTAATTAAATCAATTGCTACTTGGTACCCAGTCTCAATAAACACATACCATGCATTTGCATTCCGCCTTTTTCCCGGAGTGAGATCTAAGGCAGCTTCTAAAACAATTAAAAATATTAATCTTATAAACAACACATAAAACAGTATTAAAAGCATTTTAAACACATGCACAAAGTTAAAAGGAATAAAGGATCTCCATAAAAAGCTCTTCTGCTTACATTTAAAAACTGCTTGATTAGGAATGTCTTTGCCTGCCACAAAAAAGAAAGCAAGGAAGAGACAATGTATTGTCGAAGGCTTTCATGGCCGGAATCACTGGGTCATTGTAGGTTTTTCGGGCTATATGGCCATGTTCTAGAAGCATTCTCTCCTGACATTTTGCCTGTATCTGTGACAAGCTTCCTCAGAGGTTGTGAGGCAAGGGAGGTGGGCAGGTGATGAGTGAGCAAGAGGTGCAGGCAAGTGGTGAGTGCCCGGGGGGGGGGCAAGCAATGATTGACCAGGGGGCAGGCAAGTGGCGAATGAGCAAGAGGGGCAGGTAAGTGATTAGTGAGTGAGGCGGTAGGCAAGCGACGAGTGAACGGGGGCAGGCAAGTGTTGAAAGAGCAAGAGGGGCAGGGGAAGCGATGAGTGAGCAACGGAGGTGGGCAGGTGATGAGTGAGTAAGAGGGCGAGCAAGTGGCGAATGAGCATGGGGGTGGGCAAGCAGTGAGTGTATGAAGGAGCAGGCAAGCGGTGAGTGAACTGAGGGGTTGGCAAGGGAGAAGTGAGCAGCAAGTGAGCAAGGGGTCGGGCAAACGAACAAGGGGTGGTCAAGCAGGCAAGCGCGAGGGGGCGAGAATAAAGATATTAAAAAGCAATAAAGGAGCAAAAAGAAATGGTATTGGACTAAATACCCTAAAGGGAGCAGTTCCCATCTGATTTTGCAACTTACTTTGGGTCAGGCTGGTTAGTACTCAAATGAAAGACTGATTATGAAGGCCAGGTTCTTTCATCTATATTTTGGAAGAAGAAACTGACAAAACCATCTCTGATAGGGTGTTGGAATAAAACATTGTTGAAAGAATGGGAAACAAAAAGCCTATCTTCGATAGAAGAAAGTTCTAAAGTCTAGAGCAGGGGTCCTCAAACTACGGCCCGGGGGCCGGATACAGCCCTCCATGTATCCGGCCCTCGCTCAGGATCAACCTAAGTCTGAAATGACTTGAAAGCACACGACAACAACAACAATCCTATCTCATCAGCCAAAAGCAGGCCCACACTTCCCATTCAAATATTAATACGTTTATATTTGTTAAATTGTTTTTCATTTTAATTATTGTATTGTTTTAAGTGTTTTTTGCACTACAAATAAGATATGTGCAGTGTGCATAGGAATTCATTCATGTTTTTTTCAAATTATAATCCGGCCCTCCAACAGTTTGAGGGACTGTGACCAGGCCCTTTGTTTAGAAAGTTTGAGGACCCCTGGTCTAGAGTGACCTTGAAGAAGACATTGCCTTATGTCCCCGTCCCCCCTCCATACGCTTTTGAGAGTAGCAGGATCAAAAGAAACATCTTTCTCAAAGATCTTAATGTTTGACTCATATGGGAAAGATATGAAAAACTAATGATAAAGAGTAACCACAGCCTGGAAATGATGGGGAAAGAGATATATCTTACTGCTGATCATATGCATTCTTTGCTACATTATGTTCAGCCACTTCACAGTTTGGGTTCAGCCATATATTCACTGTGTTATCTCTCTGCTTTTCCTATATCTAACTGGATTTGCTCACTCATACAAAAACAACACCCAAAGCAGCTATTCAAGGTTTGGTTCGAATGCAGGGTTGAGAGCTCTGTTCTTTCTGTTCATAATTAACACTTTATTCATTACTTTGTGGCAGAACAGAAGTACGAAGAGGATAATAAACCCGCATTTCAAGAGAGCAACACTGAGAAAATTATAAATATAGCCTCATCACGTTCATCTGTGTTTCTGATCTAAGCAATAAAAAGCCCTTTTTCCTTTCAAATTCTCCTTTGTTACTTGCCCAAGATTCATTTTAGATTAATCTTTTATTTTGCTTTTTTTCCAAAGGACATCCATTACTTTGCACTAGATAAGGATGAATTGGCACTAGCTGAAGTGGCAAAGAAAAAGGCTAACGACATTGACACAGAATCAATAACGACTGCGGCTGGTAAGAATTAATGCTGTTTTTAAAAATGGCTTTTTGTTTTAATCAATACTTGTTCTTGTATCACTGTCATGTTATACTTGTAGCACCGTTATTGGCTAATTGGAATTGTTTTGGGAGGCGAGAGGACAAGGATATGGCATCTTTGCTGAAGAGGGAAGAGGGATGGATACCCGTGCAGAAACAGTCTTTACAAAGCAAGAAGGATAGAGATTAACAAGTTATTTCCATATTGTAAAAAGAGTGAAAAAACATTCAATCCAGAAACACATATTGTTAACATTAAGAACCTTCTTTTAGAGTCATAGTTGCGTAGGTGTGCTGATACGTCTGTACCAGGAGCTCCAACTTTATTTTCTTTCTATTAAGTGTTTGTATGCATTCCAAAGTTTCAAAGGAAGCAAAAAGGTGGCTTCCTTTGGTTTGCAGTCATAGGGCAAGCCACCTGTCTATCATTGTTAAGTTTGGATCTGCCCCTTCTCCCAGGGAGATGGGAAGGGAAGAGGGGGCCATTTTTAGTTAGTCTTAGTGAGGAAAGCTAAGTTAGAGGATGTGGACAAGCTTCACCTGCAGAAAAGCTTCATTTCTCAAGACATTCCGGGGGGAAATTCCCAAAGCTCTGGCTGGGAGCTTGCAGCCTCTCAGCCTTACAGCATCTGAGGGAAACAGCCCTAAAGTCTTAAAGAAATTCCAGAGGGAAAACAGCTTTACAGACCCAAAGAACTCCAGCTGAGAAGCTTTGTCTGGTATCAAGACGCAGTTTGGAATCAGTAGTAGATCCCACACCAACAAAACTTAGATAACAGACAGCCTGGGAGAGGTTAAAAAAGGGTTTTCCTCTCAAAGTATAAGAACAATTAACGAAGACAGTTGCCTGTCCCTTGTGGACAAGATTAAGGAAGCTGGAATCACTTGTTGTTTTTTTTGAGCTATATGGCCATGGTCTAGAGGCATTCTCTCCTGATGTTTCGCCTGCATCTATGGCAAGCATCCTCAGAGGTAGTGAGGTCTGTTGGAACTAGGAAAAGGGTTTATATATCTGTGGAATGACCAGGGTGGGACAAAGGACTCTTGTCTGCTGGAGCGAGGTGTGAATGTTTCAACTGACCACCTTGATTAGCATATAATGGCCTGACAGTGCCTGGAGCAAACTTTTGTTGAGAGGTGATTAGATGTCCTTGTTTGTTTCCTCTCTGTTGTTGTGCTGTTGTAATTTTAGAGTAACTTCACACCTTGCTCCAGCAGACAAGAGTCCTTTGTCTCATCCTGGTCATTCCACAGATATATAAACCCTTTTTTCCTAGTTCCAACAGACCTCACTACCTCTGAGGATGCTTGCCATAGATGCAGGCGAAACGTCAGGAGAGAATGCCTCTAGACCATGGCCATATAGCCCGAAAAAACCTACAACAACCCAGATGGAACTGTCTTCAACTGTAGCCCCCTCTCTCTCCACTCTGGCCAGAACAGCAGTTGGTGCCGGGGGAGGGGGGGCTTCCAACTGATGATATAGGCAGGAAACAACTGTCTTCTGCTCCCCTCTCTCTTCACTCTGGCCACTCGGGGGGGGGGGGGGGGGGGTAAATGATATAAAACTATTATATATTCTATAAATCAGTGGTTCTCAACCTCTGGGTCCCCAGGTGTTTTGGCCTACAACTCCCAGAAATCCCAGCCAGTTTACCAGCTGTTAGGATTTCTGGGAGTTGAAGGCCAAAACATCTGGGGACCCACAGGTTGACAACCACTGATGTAAATAATGTGTCATTGTACTTTCTGTTTGTATATTAATATCAAAAAGCAAACATAATAATATTTATCTACCAACTCCTTTATTCTCATAAAGTTAATGGTATTTTCGCTGAGTTGCTTCAGATCCTACCATAGAGGTAGCAAACCCTTTTCTTCTATCTCAAATAAACCAAATCTAACAACTTTGCATCTTTGTTAGCTAACTCTTATACTGAAGTTCATCATCTAGTATACTATCCCAAGCCAATAATAAATGCTGTTTGTCATATATGTTCTTCTATAGCTTTTATAAAGGCTTATACACACTGAACAAAAATCATTGAGATGCTGAAATGGCAACTTACCATGCTGCATTATTTTTCAACTTAATATAGCTTCTTACTGGGACACTGTTTATTAAATGCATGTCCTCAATACACGAGAAAGGGCTCTCTGTCCAGTGAAAATTAGAGATGATATTATTTCACAACTCCTGCCGTTTCTCTATTGCTGTAGTTTCTCTTGATTTCAAGAGATCAAAGCATTTTTAGTTTCACTTGATGTTGTAGAAGGAAAAACAAGTTCAGCTGATTTTCCTGCTGCCTCCTGTCTGTTGCCTAGGCACAAACTAACATTGCAAAGATTAATTTGATAAAAGCTTTTTAAGAGGCCACAGTCTCAAAGGGCTTTTTATGTTTCAAATCCCATGTGAGTGCATCTTCCGGCATTATGAGATCAAAATAACACTTTTAATTCTGAGAAGTATAATGTCCTGTTCCTCATTCAATTCCCTTCCAGTTCAAAATGGAAAAAGCTGGCTGCAGAGAATAATTTTGAATGAAGCACTCTGTAATTATCTAACTCAAAATTTCCCATTCCTATCCACTTTAATTTTCTTACCCTGAGTATTGCAATGTTTATATATTCCATTTCTTGTTTTACTATGTCTAACTTCCCCCATTCATGCTTCTTATCTAAGAAGAATGGGACATTTTGAGTAAGAGAATTATATAGTGTTTTCCCCAGGAAGTTAAAATCTAAGAAGAGATTGGGTGACATTTATAGTGAGGGGGAGATGTAGCAAAATCAGTAAAGGTATGTGCGAAGCGTGTCCCACCGCTTGTTACTACAATTCGAAGCCGTTCACTTGCTGCCACCGAAATATGTGAGGAAGTCTCCAAAAATAAAATAATGGCGTGAAATCCCAACTAAATAGGATCACCACACAAATGTAATGAGAATTTGAGACTTCTAGGTTAAGCTGCCACCATAATGTAAAGAAATACTGTTAATATAATCTCTTTTAATCCTTATATGAGTTGTGAGGCCACTTTGGTAGTGTGGATTGTGCAAAACGTTGAATCAATGGAAGAGGCAGGTTTTAAAACACAAAAGAGAACAAGTTTATTGATGTCAGAGCGTAACTGTTGCAATATTAAACTGTTGAACTTGGCACAAGATTGATGGTTACAAATATGGCTTAGTTGAGATACATTTATGATGTTACAATTCTTTGACTTCTTCTACAGTGAGGTACCTTAATATTTCAATGTTCCTTATTGTGAATATTTACAACTGGTTGTCCTACACCAGATCAACCAACGATCTCCAGCCTTTCACCACTGGGATCTCTAAACCCTCTCTTGTTAGATTCTTTTTTACTCAAGAAATCTAACGAGGTTCCACCTTCAGCTTCCTAGCTGAAACAGTATTCACAAATCCCAGGAACTAATTGAATTTACACTACTCCACAGAGCCACAATTGACTCTGCTCCTCTCTTCAGGGTCTCATCCGCCTGACTGACTTTAAACTGTCATTTTCAAACCTTTCTTACTTAAGCTCCGCCCACCTCCTCTGACCTGTCGCCATGGCAACCCATCTCTCTCAGCTAGGCTATGGCTACAATGTAAAGCATAAACACAGTTTAAAACACAGTATAATAAACACTTCTCTACACCTTCCCCCCCAGAAAAAGTATTTTTGCACCATTCTCAGTCCTAGAATTGGCAAAAATAACTTCACATATTACTTAACAATAAATACATATACATAACATTCCTGAAAGGGAAACACATTATGGTTAATTACACTTTAATTACACATATATACAAACCTTTAACCTATGAAATCCTAGACAAAGCGTCCGCAACCACATTACGTTTACCTGAAACATAAAATCCTGCAAACACAAACTCTATCTCAATAACTTATTATTTGTACCTTTCACATTATCCTGGCAAATCCGAAAATATGCCTCTATATTTACTTAACACTTCTACGACCTCTCTACGCTGCTTGTTAGACAATTCTATGTTCATATCTACCCGATCCAAATTTTTACACTGTTCACGATCACCCTCCCAAAAAGAAAAGGGACCGGATTCTTCTTCCGCAACAACAAAACATACATTCGCAGACCTTACAACATAAGGTTTTAACATATTTACATGGACTCTCCTTTCAACATTTAAATGTTCATCATAGATGTCATAGTTCACTTGGTTGTGCTTTCTGGTGACTCTCCATGGTCCCGACCAATCTAGTTGAAGCTTGCTGGTTCTGTTGGGCGACAAAAACAGGACTTCGTCTCCCACATTGAAGTTTCTTGGTTTGGCCTTTGCATCGTAATAGTCTTTTTGCCGATGTTGTGCTGCAGTTAGATGCTCTTGTGCAATGTCTCTGGCTAACCACATTGTTGATTGAAGATCTCTCAAATAATCATCTACAGGAACCGGTTCTGTTACTGGGCTAGCTTCCCAGTATTCTTTAACCAAATCCAACGGTCCTCGAGCCTTCCTGCCATATAACAGTTCAAAAGGACTGTATCCGGTACTGTCCTGAGGGACGGTTCTATAAGCAAATAATAGCTGTTGAAGTTTAATGTCCCAATCAAATGGTCTCTCTTGGCAATACGACTTCATCATCTTAATCAGTGTCTTATTCAGATTTTCAACCAACCCATTGGTTTGGGGGTGGTATGCCGTTGATGTAAGATGTCGAATTCCGCATAGCTCAAGCAGTTTTGTCATGAGCTTTGAGGTAAACTGGGTCCCTAAGTCAGATACCAGTTCCTTGGGGTATCCAGTCCTTCCAGATAGACAATAAAGCATTAGCTACAGTTGTAGTCTCGATGTTAGTGAGAGCTATTGCTTCGGGATACCTCGTAGCATAGTCTATCATAGTTAAGATGTATCTATAGCCACGTCTGCTTGGCTTGTTGAGGGGACCAATTATGTCAATTCCCACTCTGTAGAACGGCTCTCCAATTAAAGGCATAGGGATAAGAGGTGCTTTGGTCTTATCCCTCCCTGTAGTTTGTCTTTGGCATGTATCACATGACTGGCAGAATTCCCTTATTCTCTGGAACATGCCAGGCCAATAAAAATTCCTAGTGATCCTGCTCGTGGTTTTCCTCACACCCAAATGTCCACCATGAGGGTTTTCATGTGCCACCCTCATCAGCTGCTCTCTAAATTTTTGAGGTACTACAATTTGACTATCTGACACTGATCCTTCCATCGATGGTACTCTTTTGGTTTCTCTGTATAAGACACCCTTCTTTAGTATAAACTCGGAGTGCTGTTCCTTTGTTGATACCTGGGTGTTTTGGGCTGCAGCGAATAGAGGCTTAAGGGAATCATCGGCTCCTTGTTCCTGCCGAATCTCCTCAACTCCTCCCGTCTTCCTAACAAGTTCAGCAACTGTAGAACTGGACTCCGGACTCTCGCTTCCATCTTGCTGTACAGCAAAACACAGGGCTGCTGGTTCAGGGATTTCGATGTTACATTCCTTCTCCTCACACGCCATCTTCCCGATCTTAATCGTCTCAGCCAAATCGTTTCCAATTAAACAATCATATGGTATGTCAGGACTGACTGCGAAGTCCCACATTCCCTTCCATCCATCATATTCTATTGGTAAGGTTACGACTGCGGTTGGTATAGCAGGTCCTAAACCTTTTAATTTTACTTCAGAGGTTGGCTGCTTAAATTCCTGAGGTACTATTTCAGGATGTATTAAACACATTTCTGAACCTGTGTCTCTGAGTCCCTTCCTGTCCTTGTTGTTAATACTGATGGATTCCAAGTAATTTTTAAATGGGCTGCCTGACAAGATTAACAAACATTGTTTCTCTTGTGGCTCCAAGCCTGAATTCTTTTCCGAAACAGTATCCTGTACTGCCTGTGGTGTATCTTTCATCTTGCTCACCAAAAAGGGTTGCTTTTTCTTTCCTTAACAGAGGACATTGATATTTTATATGATTAAATTCTCCACATTGGAAGCACCGTCTTTTTACCTCAGGAGCGGTTTGTTTTGATACACTCTGCCTCCTATAGATGGTGTTTTCTAAGTCAGAACCCTTTTCTGGCTGTGAGCGCGTTTGATGTGAATAAAATGGTGGCTTATTTGCTTTTCTTTCACCTGGTGGATCTTCTCTTTTAAATCCCTCTTTTAAGGTTGTAATCTGATCGGCCATAATCGCTGCCTCTACAACAGTGGCTGGCTTGCGATCTTGAATCACCCACCGAATATCAAAAGGCAATATTTGAAAAAACTGCTCCAGCTTCAAAAGTTCCCTCAGCTGTTGAAAATCTCCCACCTCAGACGTTCTTATCCAACTATCAAACAGTTGAGATAGTCTTGAGGCCACCTGAGCAAAACTTTGAGTTTTATCTTTTTTAAATGTCCTGAACTTAAATCTATAATATTCAGGAGTCAATCTAAATTCCTGTTGAAGCTGCTTCTTAAACAAATCATAGTCTCCATAAGATTCCTCATCCATCTGCCCATAAATCTGCAAAAGTTTGCCACTTATTTGTGGCCTTAGGTATGTCATCCATCTTTCTTTTGCCACACCAAAATCTCGACAGCATCTCTCAAAAGATATTAGAAATTTCTCTGGATCATCGTCTTTGGTAAATTTTGGAAATTTCCTCATCAAATCTGGGGTATCTCCTCCAGATCTCCCCTCCTGGGTTTCACTGGCTGTTTGAGACAAAGCCAATCTTTGTTTCTCTAGCTCAAACTCCATTCTCTTCAATTCCATCTCTCTCTCTCTTTCCCTTTGCCTTTCCTCCATCTCAAGTTCTCTCTCTCTCTGTTTTGCCTCCATCTCCAATCGTTTCATCTCTAACTTGTACTTAAAAGCCATCTCTGAGAAAGGCATTGGCTCATCTGTCTCAGAGCTCGAATTTTCCTCTTCTCTTTCCTCAGCTAGCTTTCTCTGCCGCCTGGTAGCCATTTTCAGCAACTTTTACCTCACAACTTATTTCAAAATTAAACTTAAGGCACTCGATTAGTTGTTACACGAATCCCGTCGTCTGCCACCAAATTTGCGAAGCCGCGTCCCACCGCTTGTTACTACAATTCGAAGCCGTTCACTTGCTGCCACCGAAATATGTGAGGAAGTCTCCAAAATTAAAATAATGGCGTGAAATCCCAACTAAATAGGATCACCACACAAATGTAATGAGGATTTGAGACTTCTAGGTTAAGCTGCCACCATAATGTAAAGAAATACTGTTAATATAATCTCTTTTAATCCTTATATGAGTTGTGAGGCCACTTTGGTAGTGTGGATTGTGCAAAACGTTGAATCAATGGAAGAGGCAGGTTTTAAAACACAAAAGAGAACAAGTTTATTGATGTCAGAGCGTAACTGTTGCAATATTAAACTGTTGAACTTGGCACAAGATTGATGGTTACAAATATGGCTTAGTTGAGATACATTTATGATGTTACAATTCTTTGACTTCTTCTACAGTGAGGTACCTTAATATTTCAATGTTCCTTATTGTGAATATTTACAACTGGTTGTCCTACACCAGATCAACCAACGATCTCCAGCCTTTCACCACTGGGATCCCTAAACCCTCTCTTGTTAGATTCTTTTTTACTCAAGAAATCTAACGAGGTTCCACCTTCAGCTTCCTAGCTGAAACAGTATTCACAAATCCCAGGAACTAATTGAATTTACACTACTCCACAGAGCCACAATTGACTCTGCTCCTCTCTTCAGGGTCTCATCCGCCTGACTGACTTTAAACTGTCATTTTCAAACCTTTCTTACTTAAGCTCCGCCCACCTCCTCTGACCTGTCGCCATGGCAACCCATCTCTCTCAGCTAGGCTATGGCTACAATGTAAAGCATAAACACAGTTTAAAACACAGTATAATAAACACTTCTCTACAGTATGCAAGGCATGTCAGTAAGCCTTCAGGGAAAAGCCATTAGTATAAGCATAATCCAAGTTTATGTTCCAACTACAGAAACAGAAGAAAAAGAAAAAAACCAAATTAAACATGAGCCAACAATGTGATGCAGCAGCTTAAAAAGCCAATGGGATTTTGGGCTGCATCAAAAGGAGTATAGTATTATTATTATTACTACTACTATTATTTATTTATTTATTTATTTATTTAAAACTTTTATACCCCGGTCTTCTCGACCTCCACTAACAGCAGAAAATCAATACACAAATACAGCTAAAAACATAATAACATCATAATAAGTTAAAATGCAAACTTATTATGATGTTAGTCCACGCTCTGGTTACATCCCACTTAGACTACTGCAACGCTCTCTACGTGGGGTTGCCTTTGAAGACGGCTCGAAAGCTCCAATTAGTCCAACGCTCGGCAGCCATGATGTTAACAGGAGCGGAGCGCAGGGAGCATACAACCCCCCTGTTGCGCCAACTCCACTGGCTGCCGATTTGCTACGGGCTCAATTCAAAGTGCTGGCGTTGGCCTTTAAAGCCCTAAACGGTTCCGGCCCAAGCTACCTATGACCGCATCTCTGCCTATGAACCCACCAGGACTTTGAGATCTTCCGGGGAGGCCCTGCTCTCAATCCCGCCTGCTTCTCAAGCACGGCTGGCGGGGACGAGAGATAGGGCCTTCTCGGTGGTGGCTCCTCGGCTGTGGAACGCCCTTCCTACCGACATTAGACTAGCACCATCTCTAATGGTATTCCGCAAAAAAGTGAAGACCTGGCTGTTTGAGCAGGCGTTCGAATAATGAGTGCAATGATTGGTTAATGAACACTGGAATGGATCAATGGATGACGAATCTGGATCATGTTTTTGATGATGAGACGATAGTGAATGGCTATTGTAGTAATTGTTAATTGTTTATTGTTTATTAATTGTGCAACTGCATTAAGTTGATAACTGCTTTTATACTGTAACATTGAATTTTGCTGTCTCTTGTTGTGAACCGCTGTGAGTCGCCTTCGGGCTGAGAACAGCGGTATATAAGTAAGGTAAATAAATAAATGATAAATAAATAAATAAAGCCAAATCGCCAAGATAGTATCCAGATCAAGGGAAGTCATGCCTTTCTATTCTGCTTTGGTTAGAGCTCACCTGGAATACTGTGTCCAATTCTGGTCATCACAATTTTAAAAAGACATTGACTATAAGGTGTTCAGAGGAGGGCAACTAAAATGATCAAAGGTCTGGAGACCATGAATCCCTATAAGGAGTGTCGTAAAGAACTGGGTATCTTTAGCCTGCAGAAAAGAAGGTTGAGAGGAGACATGATAGCCATGTATAAATATGTGAAATGAAGAGGGAGCAGGCTGCTGTCCTGGAAACTAGGACTCGGAGCAATGGGTTTAAATTACAGGGTAAGAGATTCCATCTGAAGATTAGGAAGAATTTCCTGACCATATGAGCTGTTCAGCAGTGGAACTCTCTGCCTTTGGGTGTGGTGGTAGCTCCTTCCTTGGAGGCTTTTAAACAGAGTCTTTTTGGCCATCTGTCAGGGGTATTTTGTGCTTTTCTTGCATGGTAGGGGGTTGGACTAAATGACCCATGTGGTCTCTTCCAACTCTATTATTCTATTACTATGATTCTGTTTATGGCAGAACAGGGTCGACAGTTTAGTAGAATTGTGGCTGCTGTGTTCTTTTTCTTCAACAACAAACCTTATTGTTGTAAAAGTCTTAAGTAAAGAGGTGTACTACTACCACTACTACTGATAATGATGATGATGATAGCAGCAGCAACAATTATTATTATATTTTACTGACACAAAAGCACAGTATGTCACAGCAAATGAGATCTATATGCTGGATTTCGTATCACAAAATCACAAGTCGAACACTTCCCAAGCGTCTAGGGCTGTGTGATGTATTTTCGAATGATGCGTGCAGATCCAAGTAAGGTGGCCTTTTGCAGTTGACAGATCGTGATTTTGTCAATGTTTATTGTTTCCAAATGCCAGCTGAGATCTTTTGGCACGGCACCCAGTGCGCCAATGACCACTGGGACCACCTCTACTGGTTTATGCCAGAGCCTTTGCAGTTTGATTTTGAGATGTTGATAGCGGCTGAGTTTTTCCTGTTGTTTTTCCTCAATGCGACTGTCACCTGGTATAACGACATCAATAATCCAGACTTTTTTCTTTTCCACAATTGTGATGTCTGGTGTATTGTGTTCCAAAACTTTGTCAGTCTAGATTCGGAAGTCCCACAGTATTTTTGCATGTTCATTTTCCACAACCTTTGCAGGTTTATGATCCCACCAATTCTTTACTGCTGGTAGGTGGTACTTGTGACATAAGTTCCAGTGAATCATCTGGGCCACAGAGTTGTGCTCTGTTTGTAGTCCGTCTGTGCGATTTTCTTGCAACAGCTGAGGAGATGGTCCATGGTTTAATCAGCTTCCTTGCACCGTCTGCATTTTGGGTCATCCGCTGATTTTTCAATCCTGGCCTTAATTGCATTGGTTCTGATGGCTTGCTCTTGGGTTGCAGGAATCAGGCTTTCTGTCCCCTTCTTCTGGGTTCCATTTGTTGTTGGTGGTGGTGTTGTTGTTGTTGTTATCATTATTATTATTTCTTACCCACCTCTCTCTTATATTTATGTTCATGTAGAAATATCTTCTCCCTTGAGCTATCTAGCTTGCCATAAACAGACTTCATTTTTTTCATGCTTTCCCAAATCAATTCAGTGTTGAGGACAAATAAAACTGCAATTAATGTTTCTACCAAATGCACTGGGTGATCCATTTACCACCCTAAAACAAAAAACTGACTGCCATAGACCAAATGGTCTTCTCTGTCACCTGTGCAGTTAATCATATTTATTCATAAGGGACTCCCATGAGACTTCCCTCAATTAAAAATGCATGAGTGGGTTGTAGTCTAGGAGAAGGTTCACATCGTACCTTCCTAATCAAGGAACACTTCTATTTAAACCCCTTCTTGACACATGTGATTAGATTCCCAAAGGAGCTGACTTTCTCCCATCATCCATGAGAACAGGAAGAACAAAAAATAGACAGCTTTTTTTAGGACAAGCTGAAGAACGTAAGAGCTGCGCTGGTTGTAACCAAAGACACTTGATCCTGTAAATAAGATATAGCCATCATGATTTGTAAACATAGTTTGCCCTATGTATTTTTCTAATTTATTTTTAAAGTTGATGGCTGTCATCAATACATCAAATTGTAGCAAATTCCATAATTATAACTATGCACTATGCAGACAAATATTTTTGTCAGTACTAACTATCCCACAGTTCAACTTAATTGTACCTTCTGTCCATTTCCCTACTACAACAATCATGCTTTGAACTGGGTTACTGAGTCCACACTGCCATATATTCCAGTTCGATGCATATATTGTGGGATTTCCCACCTTGATATTCTGGGTTGTATGGCTGTGTGGAAGGGCCCTTAGCTTGTTATAGGCTGCGGTGTCAATCTGAAAGTACTCTAGTTGTTATTTTTTTATTTGCAGATTAAATATAGTATCATAGTCAATGCAATAGCCTATATTTTTAAATGTTTATGCAGCTTTATGTTCCTTAATTGTTTTAAATTTTATTATAAGTTTTTTAATTTGTTTTGGAAGCCACCTTTGGTCCCATTCTGGAAGAAAGTTGGCATACAAATGCAATAAATAAAAATTAGAATAGTCTGGTAGTAAGTACTTCATTAAGGTGTCACTGGAGTGGAGACATATTACTTTACCAACAGATAACATTGTCCATGAGGTGCATTCAAAAATAGTAGCTAGGTCCAGGGGGAAAAGCCTGGACCTAGCTACTAGTTAATGAAGTTAATGAAGTTAATGAACTTCAAACTCGATTCATTACTGTAACTGGTTATCTCTTTGGCTATTGTGCTGGGAATAGAGTTCTTAAGGGGAGTTTAGGAGGACCATAGATGAACCAACATCCATTATGATACATACATGTTAGTGTTAAAGGTAAGACTAGATTAAAACTTGGAAGCAATAAGGCAAACATGACAATGTTGACTGGAGGATATAAGGTAGAGTAGGGCAAGTGGGTGCAAAAGGAACATGAACAAGAGAGGGGGAAAAGAGGAGGAAGCAGAGGAAAGTAGAGGTATTTTTTTGTCGTGTCAGGAGCGACTTGAGAAACTGCAAGTCGCTTCTGGTGTGAGAGAATTGGCCGTTCTGCAAGGACGTTGCCCAGGGGACGCCTGGATGATTTGATGTTTTTATCATCCTTGTGGGAGGCTTCTCTCATGTCCCCGCATGAGGAGCTGGAGCTGATAGAGGGAGCTCATCCGCCTCTCCCCAGATTCAAACCTGCGACCTGTCGGTCTTCAGTCCAACTGGCACAGGGGTTTAACCCACTGCGCCACCGGGGGCTCCATAGTAGAGGTATTGTCAAATATGGAGGAATGGGAGGTCGGGGCATGAAGTAAGAGTTCTCTCCTCCAGTCCTTAACCTTTCCAAGCCCTGAAGATGCAGCCAAGGTTGGAAAGGTGAAGGAGCAGTCAAGTGAAGTCATAGTTTGGGAAATTCCAGTTACAACATTTGCATCCAATGAAGAGGACTTGGGACCTCATCACACGATGGAAATTCAGTGCCCTGTGACGCTTCTGCCCCAGTTGACGCCACCCATCGAATTATGTAGCTTCACTTCTGTCAGGGCTCCATAGCTGCGTAGGATGCTGCGCTGCCAACACAGCACCCTCCCCTTGCTCCATTTGGAAAAATGGGGCTACTACAGGGACACTTCCCCACATATCACAGAGAAGCGTCAGCTGGCGGTGAGACAGGGTGCTGGGATTGCCCCGCCGCCCCCCAATTCGCCACGGAGGAATTGAATGAGGTCCTTTTTCTACGAAAACGTATGCTACCAACTCCTTTCTCTCAGTCACAAAGAGACTACAAGCTCGCTTTCCTTAGTGATCCAGACTAGCATTAGCGGAAAGGGCAGGAAAAGGATGGCAAATCTGTTTCCATGCCATTATTTATCTGGATCTACTTTGCCTTGTTTGTTGTTTCTTCTTCCTTTTGAAACACAATTCCATTTTTCCCTTGGTTTTGAAGCACTCTTCTGATGATGTATCCAAGATAAGTGGAACTTCCTTGGCTGAGATGACAATGAACATTTTTCCTTTGTCACAAATTGATAGCTTGAAGGGATTACCCCATCTGTAGCTGATGTTAGCAGCCTTAGAACAGCTCTTTTCTTTTCCGCACTTTTTAATGCTGTGTCCTAGAAAGGTGGCATATGCTCTGTAATGCTCTGAACTCTGAGGTAAATAATAGTGGAAACCTTCTAGTAGTTTGCTGCCACCAATCTGGGTATTTTGTTCCCCAGATAATGATATAGGCACTTTGAGACAGTTGTTGTTAAACAAAGAATAAAGTTGTTTATTTGAGAGAACTTCAATAATACAGGCACTTAATCTTAACAGTTACAAAAATGAGTAAAAGTGTATGGTTACTTTAAAAATAGTTTAAGGCTTACTTTCAAAACAACTCTTCACTCCGTCAGGAATCTAGCAGACTTCCCTCTGACTAGACTTCCTTAAAACTCCAGACAGTCCTTTCCCTTGGATCTGTCTATTCTCTAGCTTTTCTTCCTAATAGTTATCTATCTTTACTAACTGACCAACTTCTGGCTTCTCTGACTTCTCTTCTTCTGACACACAAACCCTCTCCACTCTTCAAACACCAGACCCTGACTGAGCTGTCAGATTTTAAAATGCACCTACTTCAAGGCTTTTTCTCTCTGCATTCTAGCTAGGCTCCGCCCACTCTCTCCCAATTACACAGCTCTCCACATTTCCCTCCAGGCTGCTCCTAAGCTCTGCCCCCTCTAGAAAATGGGTTTTCTAAGATGGCTGTCTCCATGCACCATCTCATAAAATGGCTGCCGAACTTCCTGGGCCTACTTCCTGAGCTTTCCCCGGCCTAAAAAGGTAGGGAATTCATCACACATGTCCTGGAGGTCCTGTGGAAGGCTGGTAACAAGAACTTCCTTTGCTGTAAGTAGTACTGCAATCGATTGCAAACACATCACATAGAAAATGTTCAGGCTGTTTTATTATGATTATGCCACCAGTTTAAGTGTTTTAATTTGCTTTGGGTGAATGGTAAGAGAGAGCTACAGGGGTAGACAGTCATATTGCTTGGTGCCCACCACTCTACGCAGAATTTATTTATTTATTTATTTATTTATTTAGGGCAGCGTTTCTCAACCTGGGGGTCAGGACCCCTGTGGGGGTCACGAGGGGAGGTCAGGGGGTCACCAAAGACCATCAGAAAACACTGTATTTTCTGTTGATCATGGGTGTTCTCTATGGGAAGTTCGGCCCAATTCTATTGTTGGTGGGTTCAGAATGCTCTTTGATTGCAGGTGAACTATACATCCCAGCAAATACAACTCCCAAATGTCAAGGTCTATTTTCCAAAAACTTCACTAGTGTTCACATTTGGCCATATTGAGTATCCGTGCCAAGTTTGGCCTAGATAAATAATTGTTTAAGTCCACAGTGCTCTCTGGATGCAGGTGAACTACAACTCCCAAACTCAAGGTCAATGCCCACCAAACCCTTCCAGTATTTTCTGTAGTCATGGGAGTTCTGTGTGCCAAGTTTGGTTCAATTCCATTGTTGGTGGAGTTCAGAATGCTCTTTGATTGTGGGTGAACTATAAATCCCAGCAACTACAACTCCCAAATGACAAAAACAATTCCCCCAACCCCACCAGTATTCAAATTTGGGCATATCTGGTATTTGTGCCAAATTTGGTCCAGTGAATGAAAATACATCCTGCATATCAGATATTTACATTATGATTCATAGCAGTAGCAAAATTACAGTTATGAATAGCAATGAAAATAATTTTATGGTTGGGGGTCACCACAACATGAGGAACTGCATTAAGGGGTCGCAGCATTATGGAGGTTGAGAACCACTGATGCAGGATATTTGTATACTGCCTTTCTCGGCCCGAAGGCGACTCAAGGCAGTTTACAGTTGGCAACCCAGAAAAGTATTGTTTGGGCTCCTTGCTGGAAGCTCCAAAGAAATAGAGCCAGCCTAACTTCCTTGGGTAGAAAGTACCATGGTTGAAGTGCTGCTACAGAGAAAACCCTGTTACGTATACCTCTCCTCTTATTCCATGATAACTAGGTTTGTTCAAGAGTTTTAAGGATTCCTTCAAATGCTTTTTGAATGCCCAAGTAAACAATCAGAGCTTGGAAAAGTTACATGTTTTGGCCTACATCCCCTGGCATCTTGGCCACTGACCCTGTACAAGCATTACAGTTTGTGAAACAGGATTTCCCATTCCTAGTTTATAATAAAGGTTATTTATTGCTGTTACATTTCCTGAATTCCAGAAAGGAGGAGAAAAATACCAGACCTCAAGTTTCCCAGATACAGTTCCTAAAATACCAGTGCATTCTAGCAGCATCTGTTTTGGGCAGTTTTCCGTTACTTTGGCTTAGGTACTTCCTGTGGTTCTAAGGATGATTCAGTTGGGGCTTCTCCATGACATGCCACTTGAAGGGATACAACCTCTGCAGGCTAAACATACCTGGTTCTTTAAGACACTCCTCATAGGGATTCATGGTCCCCAGACCTTTGATAGTTTTAGTTGCTGTCCTCTGGACACTTTTCATCTTATCAATAGCTCTTTTGAACTATGATGCCCAGAATTGGACACATTATTCCAGATGAAGTCAAGCCAAAGCAGAATAGAGAAGCACCATAACTTGACTTCCCTCTATCTAGACTCCTTTTGAATCATCCCTGCATGAATTCAAGCATCCACTACAGATACCAAGGACCGACTTATTTCTGTCTTGAGATAGTAATTAAAATTTTGACATTTTATATAAACTGACCATTTAAAAATGCCATTGTTATTAAATTCCTGTGGAGGTGAACAACTCACCTGCAAAATATTACTCCATTAACTCTTTCAGTCTATGCAAAAGAAAAGAAAAGAAAAGATCAGGATGGTTTCCTAGACCAGCTTCCAACAAATTACACTGCATCCCAGCAAGATGAATTTATTTTAACTTTCAAATGAATTGCTTTCACCCCAAAGGGATTCGTGTTAAGACAAGACAGCCCAATAAATGCTGCATAGTTCAAAGTCAAATTGTGGAGCTCCATCCTTTTAAAAAGAAGCTGTATTACCTTTGTATGCTATGGTGACATCTGTATCAGAATGTCTTTTTTGGAAGGAAGGGAGGAGGGAAATGTTGTGACAATTCTACAGTTGTGACAACTTAGAGCTGATTTCCTCAGTAGTCCATTGAATCATGTAATCTATTTACACACACAACTTTCTATACTAGATGTATATATACATCCCTTTGGGCTTCGTGAAGTGACAGTCAGGGCAAAACAAGGCAGCAGGTGGGCCTGAAAACATAGCAAAATATCTATAGTATCCTGCTCAGATATTTGGAGGTGCCATTTGACATTGACAAGTTGGCCACTCCCACTTTTTCTCTCTGTACTTGTATATTTATATTTTTACTCGGACTAGATGTATATAGTACGTTGTGTTTATATTGTGTGTTTCGATAAGGACAATTGGCTGATCAATAAAAATCCAACAACATTGGCATTAGGGTTGTTGGGTTTTTTACTCTTTGAGTAGTACAAAACTTGCAATGAATATGTCCTTCCGTTCAGGATTTTAAAACTTGAGTTTTGTCTCGAAGATCTGCAGCAACAAAGGGGAATTCTGGTAAATAAACTGTTAAGAACCACTGCTCTGGATAATGTAGAAAGGAGAAAACAGTACTAGCAACTACAGATCATCATGTTTGGGGGTGTTCAGGTGCCCAAAATATGTTTCTTAGTCGACTTGTTTAGCCAAATCAAAATTCTATCATTAAGAATTACAAGTTTCAAGAAGGTATACTTACGCCCAACAGAAGAATAATACTGATGTTCTGGTTAGGTACTGGATATGAGGGCGATCTTGCTGCGACATCTGTCACCCCATTGATCGCCAGGGTTGATTCGGCTGATCTGGCTGGCTAGGCGGGTGCCCCCTTCCTCCCTCACTGCTCCATGTGCGTCCCTCCCGAAGCTGCGCGCTCGTTGGAAGAGGACGACGTCCCAGATATAGAAGGAGTGTACCGAGGTCTCCAGTCTTTGGTCCCGGGTATACGATAGCTGCGCTCCCCTGTTAGAACCTCCAAACAAGCTCAAGGTTAGCTACTGACTACTTAACTACAGTGTGATCCCACCAAGAACAAGAATAGTGTATTGTCGATGGCTTTCATGGCTGGAATCACTGGGTTGTTGTGAGGTCACAACCTCTGAGGATGCTTGTCATAGATGCAGGCG
>NW_026844366.1:197914423-197934390 GCF_025583915.1 Anolis sagrei ordinatus
GTTTTTGGTGGTATTGAATTTTGCCTTGTAAACCGCCTCGAGTTGCCAGAAGACTGAGAGAGGCGGTATACAAATACTGTAAATAAATAAATATTTTCTACATCTTAGATTATGCCATTCAGTGAAATATTGATATATATTACTGGCAGAATTGACAATAACGTTTGCTTTCTATAGAGGTATAGCACTCCCATCTTTTTTTTCTCAGGAGTGATGGTGCAAGGAAAATTGCTTTTAGTTTTTAAAGAGGAAACAGTTTTACAAGGATGTGCTTTGCAAAAGCCTCTCTTGGCAAAAGCCTTGGGGGGCGCAGGTGGGCAAGGGAGCGTCCCTGGAGTCACGTGTGGGGTCTGTAGGTACCTTTGGGCCTGACCACATCATGACAACTGTATCTGGGGAATGCGAACACCTGTAGACGTCAGATGGCTAAGCCCACATCAGTTTTGAAGTGACAAGAAAGGGTGAGCATCTGGGTCAGATTTCAGTTGCTTGTCAGCTAAATGTGTGCACTGGGCCATTAAAAATTTGGCCAGGCATATCTTGTCAGTCCAGCCTTTCATGCTGCTCTTAGAGGAAAGCCGTAACTTTAAAGTTCTGCCTTTCAGTTAAAAGCCTTGTTATTAAGGGAAAATTGTGAGGTATGTGCATATAGAGATATGAGAGGTCAGCGTGAGTCAAGACAATCTTTCAGCTATCAGTTATATCTGCTGCCTGTTGAATTTGCATTCCAAAAAAACCCCTGCAAATCACACAGTAGCCTCAAACTTTCATACAAGAGTCTCAAGGCTTGCCTGCATCATTATGGAATGCACATTAAAGCAAAACAGCATGTCAGCCTGAAATGTATTTGTTCCACCTGGCTTAAGTTTGGCATGTCGAACTCTTTTTGCTATTAACTTTTTTTCATCAAGGGGCCATATGCACCTCGCGCCATTACCAAGAACGTTCCCTTAAGTTGTTTTATTTACTTGTTTAAAAGGAACACAATAGAAGAAAAAGCCTTTTCAAATCAGTGTCACTTCTTCCAACACAAAACACCTCAAAGTCTTTCGCCAGTTCTTTGGCTAAAAATAGTATTGTTGATTTAGCCTTCAGCCAAACTCCAAATTAAGCTCTTGGCTTATCGAGTTCTTAGAAGTCTTTCAGCATACATACAATAACTATTATAAGGTTTTATTATGATGAATGTTGTAAAATCAGAAATTAGGGATTATTGTTATATTTATATTTATTTATATCCCGCTTAAGATTTCACCTCACTTTCTGTCCCTGGATCACTGGATTTTGAAAAAATTGGCTTGTTGTGGAAATGAGGATTGGTGATAAATCTTCAGTGGAGACATCTTTTCCCCATGATAATAATTCTTCCAGGAATAAATTTCCCTTCTGAGGCGTGGATTTCTCTCATTTCCTGTTGTCTTACTCCTGTTCTTAACTATGTGACATTTGTAAGTTGGATGCTTGTAACTTGGGGGCTGCCTGTACTGTACATAGTGTTTACCTACAGCCAGCACTAAAATCAAGTCAGAAGGGTACCGCGTTTTTAACTTTGACTGTTTTAATGGTTTTTAACTGGGATTTTTAAAATACTGTTTATAATTAATCCTGTTTTAATGTTTGCAAATTTGTATATTTTAAATTTTATGCTGATGCTTTTATATTAAGCCGCTTTGAGTCTCCTGCAAGAGAGATAAAGCAGAGCACAAACAGCAAAATGAACAGCACAGGGGTGTTCACCCTTCCCTATGCTATCCAAAGCAATATAAATATAGTTGAGATATATATATCTGGAGTGACAATTCAGAAATGTACCTGTTCCGACTTACATACAAATTTAACTTAAGAACAAACCTACAGGACCTTTTTCAGTCATAACTTGGGGACTGCCTGTAATTGGGATACCCATAAATTAAAGTTGGACATTACATTTTTTTATATTACTCTCACTTTCAGCAAAAATAGTTACAATATAAAAATATAGTTTACTTGGATTAGGCTGAATCAGGTTGAATTAGTAAAGTATTTTCTGGCATACAAGGCAACTTTTCAACACAAAATACAGAGTTAGGGATATACTCACCGTTTAAGACTCCGCATTCGCTGGGGGTGGTGGCCTGCTGGGCGGTCCCTGTGGCCCCTTTTTGCTCTACCCACTCTACTTTCAAGATCCTCCTCCACCCTGCTGCTTACCTCCTCCAAAGGCCACTGGGCTTGCCTTAGGCCCAAGGAAGCGCCTCCGGAAGATGACTCCCAGCAGCCCCGGACAGCAGCGTGCCTGGGATGTGCTTGCTGAGGCATTCTGGGAGCTGTAGAAGTCAAGGAACTACGGCTCCCAGAATGCCCCAGCAAGCACATCCCAGGCACGCCGCCTGGGGCTGCTGGGAGTCGTCCGAAGGCGCTTCCTTGGGGCTTCCTTGGGCCTAGATGAGTCTAGTAGCCTTCGAAGGAGGTGAGCGTCAGGAGCAGAGGAGGGCCATGAAAGTAGAGCAGAGAGAGTGGCAATACAGCCTGCCGCTCCTCCTCCCCGTGCCCTCCTTCCTATTGTAGTTGGATTTTTTTCTTTTAATTATTATTATTTTTATTTTATACCCAGCATACTAGATGACGCCCAACTTTTCATAAGATTTTGAAAAGCGCGTTTGGTGGGGACGAGAGACAGGGCCTTCTCTGTGGTTGCCCCCGACTTTGGAACACCCTCCCCAAAGACATTAGACTAGCACCCACGTTGGCAGTCTTTAGGAAGAACTTGAAGACCTGGCTATTCCGATGTGCCTTTCCAGAATAGGATAACCCCCAGCACCATGTCCCAGAAGCACTTTACTAGAGTTTAAGACTCCCTGCACATTGTACTTGCCCAGAATTCCAACATACCACCTCTCACACCCAGCACTTTTTAATTTGTACCCATCATTGGCCCGGCCCTGGTTTTATTGCATAATAGTGTAATGTTTTGTTGTTGTTATTGCTTATGTTTTTAATTTGCTTGTACTATATTGTTATTGTCTGTTGTTGTTGTTTGAGGCCTTGGCCTTTGTAAGCCGCATCGAGTCCTTCGGGAGATGCTAGCGGGGTACAAATAAAGTTTAATAATAATAATAATAATAATAATAATTTAAAAGTCATCTAGTACACTGGAAAATACGGTAATTTGTACAAACTTTCCCAATCATAACATGTGAAAAACAGGATATGTTCTGATTCTGCTTCAGAACAGACACATTGAACAAAGGCTAGTGGAACTTGGAAAAGGCTTAACAATGGCTGAATAATGCTTTCATGGCCATCGCATTGGACCCAAAACTGGTGAAGATGCCCAATATTAAAACTAAGTGCATCATCACCAGTTTTTCTTAACTAGTTGTCACAGCATTAAAATGACACATGAATAAGACACCACTGTTATTATTGTTATTGCTATTACAGAATGAGTATCTCTTATCCAGAATTCCAAAATCTGAAATATCCCAAAATCAAAAATTCTCCACATCGATGGCTGAGATGGTAACACCTTTGCTTTCTGATGGTTTGATGCACACAAACTTTGTTTCATGCACAATATTATCACAAATATTGTGTATAAAATTATACACAGGTTATGTGAGAAGGCGTATATTAAGCATAAATAAATTTCATGTTTAGACTTGGGTCCTCTCCAAAATATCTCATTATGTACATTAGGCAGATATTCCAAAATCTGGGGAGGGGAGGCACAAAATCCAAATATCTGTAGTCACCAAGCATTTTGGTTAAGGGATACTTCAGTCTATATATTTAGATTACCATTCTGGTTTAGCTTAGAAGGGAGTCCTGGAATCCAGGGGCAACCTCCAAGAAGGTCCTCTTTCACAGTCAGGTTTATGACTGGTGGGACCAAGGTAAGATGACCTCAAGACTTGGGCAGTCTTATAGGAGTCTGCCAGATAACCCAGATCTGAGCCACATAGAGTTTCATACCTAGGCATTAGGTTTCTCAATATCTAGTCACGGACTGTGATCTCATCACATTCTTGCTTCCGTATATGCATGTACACATTTTAATATGACTGTCATCTATTGTCGTCATCACAACTTTTTCCATTTTATTTTTATTTAAATGCCTCTGTATTTATATGTGATTCCATGGTGTTTTACGGTAATTAAAAATTTAAAATACAGCACATAAAAAACCTCAGTGCGGGGCATGTAAACAGCCAGCAGCACTATTTAAAATGACTGAGCAAATAAAAAAATTCAGCCTGGTGCTTCAAAGTTAATTGTGTTGGCGCCAAGCATGACTCCTCGGGGAGAGCATTCCACAATAAGGGCACCACACCTGAAAAGGCCTCCCTCCCTCTCTGGCTGTCTGGTTGACCTACGTCTCACCTGCAGTAAAGACGGCACTTCAAAGAGAGTTTCAACTCACATGAGAATACAAGCTTCAAGAATAGTGAAAAGTGTTGTATGTACACATGTATGTACGCGCACACACGCACATACTATAATATCTATAACGCTTGTAGAGCTGTCTGTCCAGTTTTTAATGTCTGCAACCATTTGGTCCTTTCAAATAGGAGTGGACTGTTATAGAAGGCTAGGGGCTACACTAAACATTTAGGAGATATTGAGGGCCTGAACCACAGACTTCACTGGGGGGGGGGCACGTTCTTGCCCTCTAAGAATTGTGGAGTGCAATTTTGCCATGTTTTTAGGTTCCCCTGAAGCATTTCAGTTACAGGAAGTGGGCTTTTTTCCAAACAGGAAGTTACTTAAATGCATCATATTACAAACAGTGGTGTCTTAACACTTGGGCACACTGGGCAGTTGCCCGGGAGGCCATGAGCATAGAGGCCCCATGCTGATCTATGCACAGACCAGAATGTAACATTAATTTTCCAATCACAAACCTCGACATTCAGATCTCCCACTAACTTGAAAGAAGTATAAAATATATGAATTGATTGGGTTCTTGTAGGTTTTTCGGGCTATATGGCCATGTTCTAGAAGCATTATTGCCTGACGTTTCGCCTGCATCTATGGCATGCATCCTCAGAGATTGTGAGACCTCACAACCTCTGAGGATGCTTGCCATAGATGCAGGCAAAATGTAAGGAGAGAATGCTTCTAGAACATAGCCATATAGCCCGAAAAACCTACAAGAACCCAGTGATTCCAGCCATGAAAGCCTTCAACATATTACTTGATTGCTTGAGAATCCATATCTGCACCCGTGAGAGAGTACTACTGTTTTTATTGCTTGCGATATAAAAGCAGAATATTGTAACGGATTCACGGGAGGCAATTAATAGCTGGGGACAAACATTGCTGACAGTGTGCATTTCCATTATCGGAAGCAGAGCCTCTGCTGTTTGTGTTCCTCAAATTCTATTTGTGTGGTGAAGGGTTAGAACAAGTGTAAGAAAGTGATGTGGGGGAAAAGAAACTGTAGACTATACTAAGTGGTACCAATAAATATAAGTTTATTTTATCAATCATTTAGATGTTTATTCCTGTGGGTGGTTGTGGTTGTTTAGGCAGGGCACAGTGCATTGCTTTGCCCAAGGGCCTGTATATTACTGTTAAGATGGCCCTGATTACAAAGTAAGAGATTACAAGTAAACCTTAAGAGACTGGGTTGTTGTAGGTTTTTCGGGTTATATGGCCATGTTCTAGAAGCATTCTTTCCTGATGTTTCGCCTACATCTATGGCGAGCATCTTCAGAGGTAGTGAGGACCTCACATGCTTCTAGAACATGGCCATACAGCCTGAAAAACCTACAACAACCCAGTGATTCCAGCCATGAAAGCCTTCGACAATATATTGAATTCCTTGGCTTCCCATTGATGTTGTATTGGGTGCTGTGCGGTGGTGGGAATGTCGAGGGATGGGTGTGTTGTTTTGTGATGTGTGTTCGGGAAAGCATTGAATTTCATTGTACAATGACAACAAAGTTATTCTGTTCTATTGTTAGCCATCAAAAGCATTCATTCAGCATTAGGAAAGTGTACTGTCAAGGTACGTCCTGTAAACGGTTTATGCCAAGACCTCTTTCATGATTTTTCCGAGAACATTCCTATGCATCCCTACTTGGAGGTAAATACATAGTCTGGGCATACCAATAACAGTCTGGGCATAACACAGACTGTTTTGAATAGACATGCACTCTGAGATCCCCTTGTGCAAATGGATCACTTGTTTTACATCTCTTGAATGTGGTAAATCCAAACGTTTAATTTGAAATTAATCACATTGAAAATTTCTCTGTTTACCAATAGCATGTGCCATGCATTTTGGGAGGAAAGGATTTAATATTTAGTGCTGATTTACATATATAAATGTTTTGAGGTTTATGAAAAGGCCTACAAAACTCCTTTTAGATAAGGTTTTATCTCCGACTAGGCACACATTTGGTAATTTTACACATATCTTGCCCTGTGGTTACTTCCAAGTAAGTCGAAATAGGATCCAAACTCCGATAGCCTGTATTCACCATGGAGTCAGTGTGTCCCATGGGATTCTCAGTGCTCACCTTGACAAGCCCATCTAGTTCAAGGACATTGTGTTATATCCCAGCAGAAGGAAAACGAAAATTCCTCCGTATTCTGATTCCCTGTCATAGTTAGCATTACATGTATATAATGTCTTCTTGGAAAAGAACCTAAACAAGCTTCTAACTTCAGGCTATAACTCTAATCCTCTATTTTACATTGCTTACCACCTTGTAGTATATCTCTGATCATCCCACTTTAGTGAGGATTTTTTTTTCTTGTTGCTATTTTTGTCTTTGAACAGGCAGTGATTAATCTGATTTGGTAGTTCATTAGGATGCATTTGCAACTCCTAAAGCACCAAAACCCCGCATAACTCTTCTAGTTTATCTCCAGGAGTGTAACATTTATTGAGTGTATTGAATTTTTCAAAAATCAGCATGAAGATTTCTGATTAAATGTTTGCTTCAGCATTTTAAAGGTCTTCCTCTATCCCTGTTACCTATGTAAACAACCAGACTGTGCAGAATTGAAATCACAGACCATGCAAACTGCAAACATATAGAAAGAGTACAAAAATGGCTTATCTTCCACTTACCAAGTTTGTTTTTCATGCCAAAGAAGTTGTTTTAATACAAGGGCCGCTGCTACTTTGTAAAGATTGTAAGAGTTCCCATCAAGTAAAACTGTCAGGGTTACAAACAATACTTAAGAGGCCACTTTCATTCTTCCATGCCCTCACATGCCTTCAAAAAGTATTTCATCATGGAAAACGCTGCCGAGATTTAGGAAGAGAAATTATTCTTGATCCGTCGGCAGAGTGCCAATACAAAGTAGGAGTATGTTCTTTGTGACATACAAAAGCACATTGCGAAGGTCTACTCAGAATGCCCCGAAGGCCAATTCGGGTGAACATTTGTGATGAACGTCTTGTGGGAGTAAGTGGCTGGTTTTTCCAGCCAGGCTAGCAGTGATCATCCAATTAAAGAGGGAAGCCAGGAAGCACCAGTACTCAATGTATCTGGCTTCATTCTGACTACAGGCAGTCCCCAGGTTGCGAGCAAGATAGGTTCTGTAGATTTGTTCCTAAGTTGAATCTACATAAATAAAAATGTAATGTTCGTTTGTGGGATTAACAGAACTCAAAAACCACTGGACGAATGAACACCAAATCTGGACACAAGGCACCTACAGGCCAACAATTAACCATCACTCATAAAAACATTGAAAAACACAACTGAAGAGACTTAAAAAGCCAAAAAAACAAAAAAAATACATTACAACACATGCTCAAAACCACATATATACACAAACACACATATATACACATATACTTAAATATACACACACACATATACTCAAATATATACACACACAAAATTCATATACACAGCCTGGGCCACAGCAACGCGTGGCAGAGGATGGCTAATAAATAATAATAATAATAATAATAATAATAATAATAATAATAATAATATATTTTTGTCGTATCAGGAGCAAGTCGCTTTATATAATAATAATAATAATAATAATAATAATAATAATAATAATAATAGACTCCTAGAGTTCAAAGGGACTCCCAAGGGTCATCGTCTACATAAATAAAAATGTAATGTTCATTTGTGGAATTAACAGAACTCAGAAACCACTGGATGAATGGACACCAAATTTGGACACAATACACCAATCAGGCCAACGAGTGACCATCACTCATAAAAACACTGAAAAACACTGCGGAAGAGACTTAAAAAGCCAAAAAAAAACCCACACACATTACAACGCATGGGCAAAGCCACTCATATATACACATATACACAAATATATACACACACAAAACACATATACACAGCCTGGGCCACAGCAACTTGTGGCAGAGGATGGCTAAATAATAATAATAATAATAATAATAATAATAATAATAATAATAATAATAATGGACTCTTAGAATTCAAAGGGACCCCCAAGGGTCATCTATATAAATAAAAATGTAATGTTCRTTTGTGGGATTAACAGAACTCAGAAACCACTGGACRAATKGACACCAAATTTGGACACAATACACCTATCAGGCCAACRAGTGACCATCACTCATAAAAACACTGAAAAACACTGYGGAAGAGACTTAAAAAGCAMAAAAAAAAAACTACACACATTACAACGCATGCGCAAAGCCACTCATATATACACAGACAAATATATACACACACAAAACACATATACACAGCCTGGGCCACAGCAATGCGTGGCAGAGGATGGCTAATAAATAATAATAATAACAATAACAATAATAACAATAATGGACTCCTAGAATTCAAAGGGACCCCCAAGGGTCATCGTCTATATAAATAAAAATGTAATGTTAGTTTGTGGGATTAACAGGACTCAGAAACCACTGGACAAATTGACACCAAATTTGGACACAATACACCTATCAGGCCAACAAGTGACCATCACTCATAAAAACACTGAAAAACACTGCGGAAGAGGCTTAAAAAGCAAAAAAACCCCCAACATTACAACGCATGCGCAAAGCCACAAATATATACACTGACAAAACACATATACACAACCTGGGCCACAGCAACACGTGGCAGAGGATGGCTAATAAATAATAATCATAATCATAATAATAGACTCCTAGAGTTCAAAGGGACCCCCAAGGGATATCGTCTATATAAATTAAAATGTAATGTTCATTTGTGGGATTAACAGAACTCAGAAACCACTGGACGAATGGACACCAAATTTGGACACAATACACCTATCAGGCCAACGAGTGACGATCACTCATACTGAAAAACACTGCGGAAGAGACTTAAAAAGCAAAAAAACAAACACATTACAATGCATGCACAAAGCCACACATATATACACATATACACATATACATAAATATATACACACACAAAACACATATACATACATATACATACATACACACACACACATATATATAAGCTTTGGATAGCAGATGGCAGGGTTAACACCCCTGTAGTGTTTGTCCATGTTCTTGCTTCCTGTCCCTGTGATACTTGGATTTTGAAAAATTTGGAGTGGAAAAGAAATCCCTAACTGAAAAGAATGGTTAATCAAAATGATAGAAATTAGAAATATAGATAGCTTGACACAACAACTTAGACATAAACAAAGCAAAACAGCAGTAGATTGGAGTTTGTTAACAAAATTTATGGAAAAAGAAAAAATGGAAATTTGGATATAAATGTTATGGGGAGAATAGACTTCATACCCACAACCTCTGAAGAAGATGAGGATTTAGCATATAAGAAGTGCGAAATGGAGAAGACACAACCCAGAAATGAGAAGATGGGAAGCCAAAGCCCCCCCCCTTTCCTTTTCCTCCAAATCCTATTGCCCCCTCCCCTACCACCACCTATCCCTTCACTTTTTTGCACCTTCCCTATTTTATTACCCTTCTCTCCCTTTTGTAAATGAAAAAAAATCATTAAAGAGATTTTTTTTAATTGGCTTGTTGTGAAAACAAGGATGGTGAAAAAGCTTCAGTGGAGACAACTTTTCCCCATGATCACTCTTTCAGGAGTTGATTTCCCTTCTTAAGGGTAGATTTCTCAGACTTCCCGTTGCCTTGCCCCCATCCTTAACTATGAGTCATTTGTAAGTCAGCTGTTTCTATCTTGGGGACTGCCTGTACTTGCCTCATGAAATAGCCTCGCCATTTCTTTGCCTTGGCAAATAGATTTGTTCCAAGGAGGGTTTGCCGTTGCCTTCCTCTGAGGCTAAGAGAATATGATTTACCCTGGAATCGGCAGCCTCAGATCCTGGACAGTTGGATCCAAGACATGACTTTTGAAGCAGCTGCACCTCTCTGCTCTTCCCCTGCCTCTGTGCTTCTTAAATCAAGCACATGGGAATTCTGTATCTCTGCCAAGAGCTCTTGATGATTCAATGTTTATTATTGTTCCAAATTATTTACAGTTACTCACACTCAGAGCTCTCTCTAGACTGAGTGTTAGTAACTGTAAATAAGAGTGAGATCAAGCATATGGTCAGGCCTTTTATCACATTGTACTGCGTGCTTATATCTAAGTTGATACCCCCAGACATGACATCTGTCTTACTTGATCAGAGGTGTTATTCTGGTCCGGCCTCTCTAGGCACTGAGTGATCTGATCTGGCCAGGGTGGTCCACGCCTTAGTCACCTCCAGATTGGATTACTGTAATGCACTCTACGTGGGGCTGCCCTTGAAGACGGCTCGGAAATTTCAATTGGTCCAGCGGGTGGCAGCCAGGTTACTTACTGGGGCGACTAACAGGGAGCGGTCAACCCCCCTGTTTAAGGAGCTCCATTGGCTGCCGTTCATTTTCCGATCCCAATTCAAGGTGCAGGTTTTGACCTACAACGTCCCGAATGGTTTGGGACCTGCCTACCTGCGTGACCGCATTTCTGTGTACGCACCCACACAATCTCTTTGTTCATCTGGGGAGGACCTTCTCTCGCTCCCACCTCCCTCGTGGGGACAAGGGAGAGGGCCTTCTCCATGGTTGCCCCTCGACTCTGGAACTCACTCCCCAAGGATATCAGACAAGCCCCCACATTGGCCGTCTTTAGGAGGAGCCCGTGGCTGTTCCAGTGTGCCTTCCCTGAATGAAGGAAACAATCCCCCTGCAAATACTCTGAGAAGCACTTTAATTACCTGTTGGGTTGCTCTTTACTTTTGATTTAAAACCCTCCAAATAGATACATCCTCTGTTCATGTCCAGCATTTATTTTTAAAGTTTTAACTATTACATTTGGCCCAGCCATAGGTTTTTAAATTCTTGTGTGTTATTGTCTACTGGTGAGTTATATTAATTGTATTGTTTATTTTGTTTATTGCTTGTTATTTTATTATTGCTTGTTGTTTTTGATATGTTGTATGGCTTGGTCTCATGTAAGCCACTTCGAGTCCCTTGGGGAGAGGGTGGCAGGGTATAAATAAAGATTATTATTATTATTATTATTATTATTATTATTTCCAGTGCTGGCGTATAATCAGGGGCGGCTCAACCATTACGCAAAGTAAGCATTTGCAGTATAGTTGATTTTGCCCAGGGGCGCTCTTGAGGCGCTCTTGGGGGAAAATAGACCTTGACATATGCGAGTTGTAGTTACTGGGATGTATAGTTCACCTACAATCAAAGAGCATTCTGAACTCCACCAGTGATGGAATTGAACCAAATATGGCACACAGAACTCCCACGACGAACAGAAAATATATATCAGTGATTGGTTGGGGGGGGGGGGGGGCGCCAAAATACTGTTTGCTTACCATTGAAAATTACCTAGGGCCGCCTCTGGCTACCAGGCACATGTCTTGAGAATGATTTTTTCCTGGCATATAGCTCCAACAATCAATTAATAAAGTCATCCAGTGAGTTTCCATGACAGAGCTGATATTTGAACTCTGGTCTCCAGTCATAGCCCAATGCTCAGACAATTTCTACTTATTCATGAGTAGAAATACTGAATTACTATTACTATACTTTTATTTTATTTGAATTATTGTTTCCCATTTTGGATTAAGTGAGTCCTTAGTTGCAAAGAAGGATTGACATTTCCAAGTTTATTTGCCATCCATCCTAAGCTGGTTAAATTTTTTGGTATTGAGCTGAAGTGACAATAAAAGACTTCATTCTTTTTTCCCCTCAATTTAGAAATTCCTGGACATAAAGGCAGAGAAGATGCTCTAAGTGAAGCTTTTGCAGATCTGAGTGTGCTTCCACAACGGGAACCGAAATGTCCAAGCAATCTCCCACTCTCCACTATGAATACTCGATCCTTCCCATTTACAGCACATAACAGTTCTACTAGGTAACGTACTCAAAGCATGCAGAAAGCATTGAGATATTTGAAGAAGAATGTGACATTTTAGTTATTAGTGCCCTTTAGCATGAGTGGCATGCCATTGTTCTACTATTTAGAGACAGAGGGTGCATCTACACTTAATGCAGTTGGGAAACAATTTAACTGGCATGACACAATGCTGTGGAATCACAGGAGCTTAAAATTGAGTCCCTTCTACAATGCCCTATACCCCATGATCTGATCCCAGATTATCTGCTTTGAACTGAATTATATGTTTCTCTACTTCCAGATAATCTGGGACAAGAAGATAATCTGAGATCAGGTCCTGGGATATAGGGGCAGTGTGGAAGGAGCCTTGGCGAGGTATATTTGGCATAAAGTACACAATGTAGAACTAGTCACCTAGCAATTAAATATACAGTAATTCCTAAATGCATATTACAACAAGGGGGAAAACTTTGAAGGTAGACCCCAATTGTACTAAAAATGTTATAGATTATACTTAATACAGTAGACTCTCAGTTAACCAACACCCATGAGGATTATGAGCTTCTGATGGTTTGGGAATTACTATTAAAAGTAGGCCTAATTACTATACCCCATAGTACAGGGTTAGTCAAAATGAATAGGCCAATAAGAAAATTAATTTTAGACGAATGTATGTTTACTGTAACCAAACCACAGCTACGTAGCGACAGATAAACTATCAAAGTTTTTTTTGAGCAACACACATGTACGTTAATGCCGCTAGGCGTCGCTAGGGGTCGCTGTTTTCAAAATGGCGGAATCAAGCAAAGAGAAGGCGTTTTGTGTGATGACATTTGCTAAAACAATGTCAGTAATTACGGTCCAGCGAGAATTTCGAGCCAAGTATGGCAAGGAACCACCTCATCGACATTCCATTGCGAGGTGGGTAAAGCAATTTGAGGAGACGGGCTGCTTATGCAAGGGTAAAACCACAGGACGACCACGTGTCTCCGAAGACACAGTGGAATCCATTCGTGCATCGTCGGATGTGCTGCAACGGATGTGGAATGAACTGGACTATCGCTTGGACATCTGCCGTGTCACACGGGGCGCCCATATCGAACATCTCTGAAGGTGAGACAAAACTTTGATAGTTTATCTGTCGCTACGTAGCTGTGGTTTGGTTACAATAAACATACATTCGTCTAAAATTAATTTTCTTATTGGCCTATTCATTTTGACTAACCCTGTATATCATAAACTCTGTACTGACTTGAAATGAATATTGAAATGCAATAATTAAAATGCAAATTGAGACAAATAAAGACAAGCCTAACTTGATATAACACAGTTTTACTGTATGATACAAACACTTATTTATTTAAAGTATCATCTATATAAATAAAAATGTAATGTTCGTTTGTGGGATTAACAGAACTCAAAAACCACTGGACGAATTGACACCAAATTTGGACACAAGACACCTAACAACCCAATGTATGTCCTTCACTTTAAAAAAATGATTTTGTCATTTGGGAGTTGTAGTTGCTGGGATTTATAGTTCACCTACAATCAAAGAGCATTCTGAACCCCACCAACGATGGAATTGAACCAAACTTGGCACACAGTTCTCCCATGACCAACAGAAAATACTGGAAGGGTTTGGTGGGCAGTATCCTTTGGTTTTGGAGTTGTAGTTCACCTACATCCAGAGATCACTGTGGACTCAAACAATGATGGATCTGGACCAAACTCTACACGAATACTCAATATGCCCAAATGTGAACACTGGTGGAGTTTGGGGAAAATAGAATCTTGACATTTGGGAGTTGTAGTTGATGGGATTTATAGTTCACCTACAATCACAGAGCATTCTGAACCCCACCAACGATAAATTGGGCCAAACCTCCCACACAGAACCCCCATGTGGGCCACAGCAACGTGTGGCAGGGGATTACTAGTTTCTTCAATATTTTGCTGGTTGCTTGAGAGTTTTTCTGATTACTTGGATTCTGATTAACTGAGAGTCTGTTGTAGTTAAATATGGATTTTAACTGATGTTTTTAGTGTTGTTTGTGTTTAATTCTGTTTTAAGGTTTGTAAATTTGTATAGTTTACATCGTATACTAATGCTTTTATGTCAAGCCACTCGGAATCTCCTTTGGAGAGATAAAGCAGGGCATAAATAAATTATAAAATGCTAAACCAGAATGCTATTATAAAATGCTAAACCAGAATGCTTATTATTATTAATAATAATAATAATAATAATAATAATAATAATAATAATAATAAGCATTCTGGTTTAGCATTTTATAATACAGCCTAGATCACTCATTCCTATTCTGGTTTATAAAAAATATCATTTTCCAATTTAGATGTCATGGGTAGCAGGGTTTTAAAATTATTGATGGAGGCCTATTTACACCTACCATATACATGAAAATAAGCCCCATTGACCTCAATGAGACCTAAATCTGAAGATACCTGTATAACTTTGTACATCAAACTGGAAAAGATAAGTGGAGAGACTAGGAAGGCATGTGACTTGTTCTCGGGCTAAAAAATCATGATTGATTGTACCAAGACTGCTATATCTAAACTTCACATGTATGACACTCCATTTTAAGCTCTTTTTATTAGGTATCAGGTGAATTGATTTCATTGCAATGTGCTTAGAACTCCTGCCCAGTTTTTTTCAAATAAAAACTAGTTAGGTTACAGCATTACTTTAAGGCTATAATCTAAGCTTGAATCTTTGGAAACAAGTTCCCTTGAAAGCAGTGGGAATTAATAACAAGGAATTAACATACTTGCTCTCCTGAGTGGAAGAACTGAACAATATTCTGTGCAACCAGTTTACCGCAGTATATGTAGGTTGGGTTTTTTTTTTGTTTTTTTTTTTAGAATTCTTCATTTCCAATTCTTTAGTGTAACACTCATTGCATGTCGCAGTTCATTGTTAGCTTTTGGGTTCTGATCAGACCAACAGTTCTCCAGAGCTTCTTTTATTTATTTATTTAAAACTTTTATATCCCGATCTTCTCAACCTCCGTAGAGAGACTCAGACCGGCTTACAGCAAGGATTCAATGCTAATAGTACAATCTAAAAACATCATATAATAACGAGTTAAAATACATATCGATTAAAATTACAAATAAGCCAAATCGCCAAGATAAAATCATGTCCAACTCAGTCCGTATGTGTGGTTGATAACTTTGTTCTGTAGCCGGTTTCAACCATTACTCTGGGAATGCTTCCTTCCATAGCCAGGATTTCACCAGCCTCCTGAAGGACAGGAGGGAGAGGTACAGATCTGATCTCAATAGGGAGAGAGTTCCATAGTCGAGGGGCCACCACAGAAAAGGCCCTGTCTCTCGTTCCCGCCAGACATTAATTTAATATCTCGGCTTAATATCTTGTGTGCTGCAGGAGATTGGTTAAGGTTGGCCATCACAATCTGTCCATCTGTAAAACTCTCCACAATATCTGGAGCTACATAACCTTCCTTTCCCTCCAAACTAAGATTAGTGAGCTAGGAAACTTAAACAGATTGTATTTATTTATTTGCTTCATTTGTATACCGCTCTTCTCAGCCCTCAGACTGAAATGTTGGAAATGTTTTTTAATGTAAACCGCTTTGAGTCTCCTAGTAGAGAGAAAAAGCAGGGTATAAAGGAACATAGTCATAACAACAAATATTGTTTCATTATCTGGGTAAAGGCCAGAAGGGGGTGCTAGAGCGAGAAGGATAGTATATTTTACAGGGACAGAGTTGAAGAAGTTAAACAATCCCACCCCCCTGTTTTCCTGTCATTCCCCCCGTCCATGTTGTCATTGTTGAAACAACCGTCATTTAATTATTAATAGTAGTAATAATAATAATAATATAAAACTTTTTTTATGTACCGCTCTATCTCCCCGAGGGCACTCAGGGTGGTTTCCAAGTAACAACATCAAAACCATACAGAGTAAACAACATAAACATAAAATTAACAAAATAACATAAGCATAAAATTATCACAACAACACTATATATTAAAAGTAATCCTACCTGTTCTTTATGCCTATTTGTTAGGGAGAGGGAAAAAAGGATCAGAACAATTTGAAAGGGCCACGTCAAGGTTAGTGCAAAATCAGAATCTGAGGGGCCCGGGGATTGGGTCCAGTGCTATAACAAACTAATAGCAATAGTAGATCCGGGCCTGTGGCTGCTCATTTCCAGGGCCTGTTAGAGGAATAACCAGGGTAATAGGTAGGAAGTACAAGGCCATATTCAGGCAATGTCTGGGGCTGGGCTAGAACTGGTCATTTTCAAAAACTTGTTGAAACAACCAGGTCTTCAAGCTCTTACGAAAAGAGGGGAGGAACATGTCCTATTTCCCTTGGAAGGGCATTCCAGAGGGCCACCCACCCCTGAGAAGGCCCTCTCTCTCTCGTCTTGATATTATGGGTGATATGGCTGTGTGGAAGGGTCCTATGTCAGTGGTTTTTAGTCCAAAATCTGGAGCCCCGGTGGCGCAGTGGGTTAAACCCCTGTGCCGGCAGGACTGAAGACCGACAGGTCGCAAGTTTGAATCCGGGGAGAGGCGGATGAGCTCCCTCTATCAGCTCCAGCTCCTCATGCGGGGACATGAGAGAAGCCTCCCACAAGGATGATAAAACATCAAATCATCCAGGCGTCCCCTGGGCAACGTCCTTGCAGACGGCCAATTCTCTCACACCAGGAGCAACTTGCAGTCACTCCTGACACGACAAAAAAATAGAAAGAGATGCCATCTCGAAGATAGGCGGGGCCCAAATTGTTTTATTTATGAAATGGGAAAGTGCGGGAGCGGGAATAACCAGCAAAAATGGGGGAAATTGTTTTCCTCCTTCAACTCCTCTCCCTTCCATAAAGTAAACTATCCTTCTCTGTCTAGGCCCCCTTTAGGAGTCCACCTGGATAATGGAACAGTACCTAATAACAATAATAATAATAGAGCCTCCAAGCCTCACTCTTTCTTCTTATCACTAGCATCCAAGTGTGTACTACCATCCTAAAAACAAGGCAGATCTTCTGTCTCTTGAGTTTACCTCATCTTAAGTTACTAAACACAAAAAAATAAGATTTTCAACCACTGATTCGTTGATCTTCTGGAGTCACAAAAAACTCTACCAAACCTTTATCAGATTGCCATAGAGAACCACTGCTAAAGGCTATGAAACTGAGAAACGGCATATTCGCAGTTAAAATTAGGCTTGTGCAATTCAGCTGGAGGGCGATCCATTTTTGGTATCCGAATTTAGTCGGACACCCAGATCCGAAAGATCCGGGAAGAACCGGCCAATTGATGGCAGTGGGGAACTTACAAGGTTCCCCTTTCCGTTCCTGGGCTCCTTTCCTTTCTTCCTTTCAAATGAGCCTGGGTTTCAGCAATGGAATTTAACGAAGTACCCTTCCTGGGACCCTTTCCTTTCTTGCCTTCAAGGGAGACTGGGTTTCAGCAACGGAGTTAAGGAAACATGCTTACTCCCAAATAGAAAAGCAGAAGCTGCACCCCGCAGCCATGTGGGCCATTTTGGGCAAAAAAAAAACATGGCGGCTGAGCCCTTCCCGTTACAGCCAACCGAAGAAGCTGAACAAGTCGGATTGGCCGCAGGGAACCGACCAAAACGAAACTCTAGTTAAAATGCTTTAAAAGTGAACATAATGTACCAATTCAAAGAAATAACTCACATGTATTTACTCATTGTCAAATTCCTTTCTCTCTATATCTCTCCCTATCTCTAGATAGATAGATAGATAGATAGATAGATAGATAGATAGATAGATAGATAGATAGACAGACAGACAGACAGACAGACACATACAACTTCACAAAATGTCACTTACCTTTCCTGTCCATTAGAGATTTCTTAATACAATATGACTTGCAAATCTGCTGGGGATATGTTTCCAAGACTCCCTGTGGATACCTAAAACCATGGGTAATAGCAAACCCAGTATTTTGACTATACTTAAGCCTAGAGAGGTTCACAAGCATTTTCAGAAGGGAAATGCTTTTTGAAGCATGGATAAGTGAAACCATGGATATCATGCCCACTGATAAAAAGATCATGGTGTACATCTTCCTTTACAGTACACTTTAATCCATTTTATTCTCCTGTCCAATAGAGCTTTTAGTATATCTGTAGAATATAGAGATTTCTTTATATCTGGAATATATAAACCCAAAGTTTTAATTACATTCTGAAGAGGGACCAACCACTAGTTGGTGCTGTCCTCTTAAATATATGGAGCCAAGTACTGTATTTTATGAACACTGGTAATCCATGGGAGTCCCCAAATCCCTAATCTCTTTATGCAAATCTTTAGCTTTCTCTGCATTTCTGCAATTGTAAAATGAGGATAAAATCCTACCTATATAATAGGGTTGTTATGAAACAAAATTAATTATTGGACGAAGATTATTATCGTTATTATGCTAAAAGGTCCTTTTGAGGGACAGTCTCTCTTAGGCCCCACCTACATTGCCATATAAAATGCAGAGTATCGGCTTTGAACTGGATCATATGGCAGTGTAGATTCAGATAATCAAGTTCAAAGTAGATAATTTGGATTATCTGATTGATAATCTGGATTACATGGCAATGTAGATCCAGCCTAGACAGCACTAAAAACTAGCCAGCAGACCCTCAACAGTAACCAGTCAGTACTTACTTTTACAAATGAGCCTGAGATTTACAAGCAATTAATGTAAACTAGCATTGGCATTCAAAAAATTCATTGTGACGTTACTTGCTTTTGTTCACTTATTGGAAACTGGAAGTCCCTATTCATACACCACACATCCCAAAGACATCTGTTAATACATCCTGCTTGCACTCTTTCTGTGCGTTCTATTATTCAAATGTATCAGTACTAATGAAAAAAAGTAATGATACATATCTAGTCATATGTATCCCACATATGTTCTCCATATTGTCTACAAAATAATCTGAATTTTAAACCATCATTTTAGTGTCAGTATTAAGATATTAAATATTTCACTTCTGTTTGTTTCCTTGCTGACAGGTATGGCACATGCCATGTTTGAACAACTAAAATCCCCTTTCTTTTAATAAATTATTATTATTATTATTATTATTTCTTACCCACCTCTCCTTGTGACTCGAGGTAGTTGTTCTGCCCCCATGTTATCTTAACTACTTGGAAGGTGAACTGGCTGCTCAGGGAACAGATCTTAGACTATATAGTTGAATCAAACAAGAATTTATTAACTGACAAGAATTTTAGACTTTCTCTCCTAAATCTCACTACAAAATCTTTATGAGGAGAGGTAAGATCTTTGAGAGATAGACACAATTCTGGCTGAACTGAGGCTCTTGAATCTTTATTTCTTCTTATTGTCTCTTTCTTGTATGGTGTTCAACTGTCTCTAAGATGGTCTCAATATTTAACTCTGACCGGACTTGAATACAGCTCCCACTGGACTTGAATACAGCCCATACAGCTCCAAATGAACGTGCTATTTGTAGATCTTCTAACTGGCCTTCATATGAGAAGAGTCTGTCTAGACTGGCCCCTAGAAACTGTACATACAATATTAATCCCTGTAACTAAAAAAGGGCATAACTAGGGGTAAACAGTGAGGGTCTTCATGGGGCACAACAGTGGGTTACAACATAGCTAAAACACATAATCATGATAAGCATTATATAAAATA
>NW_026844366.1:197934722-197952230 GCF_025583915.1 Anolis sagrei ordinatus
ATAAAATACACATATTGAAGCATATTTCTACGAATACATATATTAAAATATGCAGAACAAAAATAGTAAATAAAAGATGCAAGTTTAAAATTCATGATTAAACTGACTGGGCAGGCCTGATGGTTTTACATTCCTCTTCAAGAACAATTGCCTTTCTTCAAGCAGATGGCTCAATTACTGCTGTGTAATACATTTTCAGTATTTTGCTCTTACATATCCCACATTTGATTTTTAAATTCCACTTGAAATATATAATTGACTTTACTATAGAGTCTCAATTTACTATACTTCACCATTTGAATTACACTTGAATCTCAATGAAATCTCCTGTCAAGCCTCCCTTTTCCAGTATGGCTTTTCTTCTGCTTTAAACAGTTGAATATGGAAACTGAAACTATTTGACAGTCACCCATTTTACAGCTCTACTGACTCAGTTTGTGTTATTATCATTTAGAGAAGTCCTGCTTGTCCTGCACGAAACTGGTCTCTTTTCATTTTAAGTGTTTGATTTTCATTCCCTTTTAAGCCTATTTAAATCCTTGATATGCTTTTATTTGCTTTGCCAAATGCATTTCCTTTAGCGTTGTTAATGTCATTTTGCAAAATTTAAATACAAATTACAAACTATTTCCTAGTTGTATTCAAATGAATGTGCTCCACTCCTGACCGTGAGCATCTACATATCTGTAGTATATAAAGAATGGGGCATCCTTTCTATTGCTACATTGATAGAATGACAACGGCATGGACCACGTTGCTGTCAAATTCATTTTTCTCTGGAACTTCTAGTTATCTCTTTTTTCTCACCTTAGACCTCTGAGCCAGGAGGCAGTGCCAACACATAAATCTTATTAAGGTGTGTCAGAAAGAGAGTTCTGTGAAAAAAAAATAATGCATGTCAAAACAGTCTAATCATTCTGCTTTGAATCACAGGTGGTGAACAAACTGGTTTACCTGGATAGCATTAAATTGCAGATGATGTTAGAGTGGATCCTTTCTTTAATCTATATTTTGAAAGTATCTATAGCACTTATATAAAGACATTGGTAAATGAAAAAGGATAGTTTTTTCAGAAGGTTCAGAACATGAATACATCTCAAAGTCACTGCTTCCAGATTGTCATCTGGGGCCCACCGTAGTAAAGATGTGTGAATCCGTTCTGTTTTTGTTCCGCTTTTGTTCCAAATTTCAGGTGCCCTCATTCTGTTTTCAAGGAAGCCATTCAGAGTCATAATTAGGAACCCTGAGTTCCTAATTTTTGGGAAGAATCTTCTCAAAAACAACACCCATGGGGGGGAGGCACAAAAACAGAATGTAATTCTGTGCTGTTTTGCACACCTCCTACAATGTAGTAGAGCAGTGGGATGGAATTTGAACAAGCAAGACAGCGAGCACTAATAATAATAATAATAATAATAATAATAATAAAGGCCACCTTACTAGAATCTGCATGCATCATTCGAAAAACATCACACAATCCTAGACGCTTGGGAAGTGTTCGACTTGTGATTTTGTGATACGAAATCCAGCATATATCTCATTTGCTGTGACTTTGTGATACGAAATCCAGCATATAGATCATAGGTAACTTAACATTTATTAGTATACAGCAACTTTATTTATAGACCACCCTATCTCCCCGAAGGGACTTAGGGCGGTTTCCAACACATATGGCAAACATTCAATGCCAGGAAAAAGACGTGATAACAAATTGCATCAAAACAATGCACATCAAAGAAAATAGAACAGCCATTACTATAAACTTAATACCAAATAGAAATTAACCAAAAAAAAACTTGACAACCCTAGCAAACATAATCACATAATATGAATGTATACATAATAAAATTTAAAACAACTAGAACCATGATTGGAAACAAAATGGTTCCCAACAATTAACAGGCTGAGATAGAAAGATTTACCATATCTAGGTGATGTTCTATATTGAGACGTAGTAGTCTTTCTCCTCTCTTTAGGCCAATGTGCATAGGTGTGTTTTTAGCACCTTTTTAAAGGTGAGGAGGGGGCAGTTTTTAGTTCTTTTGGGAGGCGAAGAGCGACCATGGAGAGAGCCTCCTCTCCCGTTCCCACCAGCTACAATTGAGATGGGGGTGGGACCGAGAGTAGGGCCTCCTCCAGAGATCACAGCACTCAAGCTGGTTTATAAAAGGAGATGCGGTTCTGCAAAAAGTCTGGATCTGAGCCATTTAGGGCTTTATAGGTAACAATCAGCACTTTGTATTTAGCCCGGAAGCACATCGGCAGCCAGTGGAGCTGCCGCAGCATGGGAGTTACCTCTCATGATACGATCCTCCAGTTAGTAACCTAGCTACCGATCTCTGCACCAGTTGAAACTTCCGAACTGTCTTCAAAGGCAGCCCCATGTAGAGAGTATTGCAGTAGTCCAAACGGGAAGTAACCATGGCCAGATCTGGTGTTTGAAGGTGTGGGCGCAGCTCACGCAGAAGTTTTAACTGTGCAAAGCACTCCTGGCCACCACTGACACCTGGGGTTCAGGGTCAGCAATGAATCCTCTTCCAACTAACCAGTAGTACCTTTGTTTTGTCTGGATTAGCCTTCAACTTATTAGCCCTCATCCAGTCCATCACTGATGACAGGGACCAGTTTAGGGACAGGACAAACAACCCTTACCTGACTTACTTGTGGGTCCATGTGGTCATTTCCCAATATATTATGCTATTTAGACTTATTCTTACATAGTTGCAATATGTTCCTAGGTAAATCATGGAGTCACATTGTTTAAAGTGGGTTAAACCCCTGTGCCGGCAGGACTGAAGACCGACAGGTCGCAGGTTCAAATCCGGGGAGAGGCAGATGAGCTCCCTCTATCAGCTCCAGCTCCTCATGCGGGGACATGAGAGAAGCCTCCCACAAGGATGATAAAACATCAAATCATCCAGGCATCCCCTGGGCAACGTCCTTGCAGATGGCCAATTGTCTCACACCAGAAGTGACTTGCAGTTTCTCAAGTATCTCCTGACCCGACAAAAAATAATTGTTTAAAGTCAAGGACACAATGAGTTTAACTCATTAGTGGACTTAATTCTGATGCTTTTTTCACTCTGTGAAGCAATTGGATTTTTTATTATCTTGTACCCATTTCCTTGAATAAGTAACTTATTAGAAATTGAAACAGATGGGGGTTTTCACCATTCTTATATAAGAGAGCATAAACAAGCATCTGGCAAATGCTCTACTGAAACACTTTGTAGTGTACTATGCAAACCTTCTGTGCCCAAAAAGTCACCCTTTTAGAAGGACCTTGCTATTCTTTTTAAACTAATCTAGCGTGGCCCAGTCCAGACTGATCTTACTTACTCTTCCTACAGCCTTTCGATTCACATTAAACCTGACAGTGTGGGGGCAAACTAGACCAATGTCTGTATCCAAGCTAGAAATACTGCTTTTAGTGCTTTTACTGTTCAGAGCATTTAGGTAGATTTATAAGTATTAGATAAAAGTAGCTAAGTTGCTTTTATCCCCTTCTGGACTTTCCATGTTTGTTGACTTTCATAAAAACGAGATGCAACATCTTCTAAGCCTTTTGGATATATATACGAAATCCTTCCAAGCACTGGCCAGTTTTAAAGAAATGTCCAAAGAGGATGGAGTGCTTTAAGCTCTATTTAAAACATAAAAATAGAAGAGTTACAGCAATTTGGCAGCCAAAAAAGCAATTTACAAGTCACCATGGAATCCGCAGCTATGTGTAGGGAAAGCTGATCAAGAGACTATGGAAAAGATAATGGAACCAGAGAACCAAAGGATCTCTCAGGTTGGAAAGTCACTTAATCTGGTGTCCAGTGAAATCCCTTAGTTTCTTTTCCTGAGCCATTAAAGCTTAGTGGGAAGTGGCCGTTGCATTATTATAGCTTTACGCGGCTTAGGGAAAGCCGGAGGACTGTAGTGTGGCTATCCCTTTGCAGCTGCTTGCTTAAACTGCACTCCTTCATTTCAGTTTATTTGTTTTAGCCATTAATTATAACAACACACAACAATGGAGCATAATAACTAGCCAGGCAGTAGAGTCACCGTCAGTCTCTTTAACAAAGATTTCAAAAATCTTGTCCGTAAGAAAAGAGGGAGTTTCAACCTTAACTCCGTCATATGCATTTTTGTAGGCTAATGAAACTTAGCACACCAGTTAGCACGCCAGTCTGCAATTATGTAAGCAAACTTCCAAGCCTACAACTCACTTGCCTCAAGTCAAAAGGAGGCCTTTGATAATTAAGTTACAGACTCAGCAAAAGGCGGGTCGGGTTATACAGTAGTTCTACAAATGAGTGGATCTTTCCCTATTCGAAAAGAGACACCTTTCCTTCTTAACATTGGAAAAAAGGGGAACACCAGTTGTTTTGATTTTTTTATTTTCTTTTCCAAAGAAATTTGTATTTATTTGTTTAACAAGAATGTGTAAAATATAAATCAAAACTAGGCAATCATCAAAAAAGGCAATCATCATACACAAATCTTGTTTGATTTTTTTAAGAAAACAATTGCCTCAAAACACTGCTAAGTTTGACCAATGCATCCAAACATGAAGAATTAGTATGCATTTTAAAGTATGTAATCCCGTATTTTAGAGATATTTGGCACACACAGTTGAAGACATTCATTGCGAGGGGGGGAGAGCAAAGCTTTTTAAAGTCACTTCTGTGGACCATGCACAGTTCTTTCTAACTACTTAATTTTCTTTATTCTTTTTCCCACTATACATGTTTCAGATTGAAGAAAAAGTCTTCTTCAAAAAAGGAGGAGCAATGAAGGACACACAAAGTTATTTTAATGTTTGTTTAGGGAGGGGCTTTTGTGGGCAAGATTTATCCACTGTTTGTGACAGTTTATCACAGTTTTGTTGCTAAGATCTTCCATCATGTATAAGGTTACACCTAACTGCCATTTGCTGCCCTCTGGACAAACAGTCGGAGAGCAGCTCGAAAGCAATTTGTGAACTAACGTTGTTTTCTTTACAGGACCCTTTCTGTATTGAGATCTCAACTCAGTAATACTCAAATCTGTGGTATAATTATGTCTTTATTGATCATTGAGATAGGCTTTCAGACATGTTTGTTGTTGGTGGCTATATCTTAATTCAGATTCATTGACACTAACTCAGGCCCCTTCCACACAGATAGATACAATCCCACATTTTCTGCTTTGAGCTGAAATATATGGCAGTGGGACTCCAATAACCCAGTTCAAAGCAGATATTGTGAGATTTTCTGTCTTGATATTCTGGATTATATGGCTGTATGAAAGGGCCCTTCATTATCAGATTGTATTGTGTGTCTTTAGCTGGATGTTGTGCTCTCAATACTTTTATTGGTTATTGGAAGCCATCACTAGAGAGGTTTTACTCTTAAAGGTAGATTATAAATACTTTAATTAATAATATGCAAATAATATGCTCAAAATATGTAGATTTGCATAGTCCTGTTATCATAGAGCTTTTTTAAGCTTTACGGTTCTCAAAAGATACGTGAACCCTATAAAGTAGCCTTTAGGAGAAATTATCGAGCTTTAAAAAATGAGATCCACACTGCCCATATACCTTGTTTTGAATCTTAAATATCAGGAAATTAAAGCATTACAAAATGTGGGGACAAAAGCCACAAAAATGGGTGAAGATAAGAGCAAGCGTGCTACAAAAAAACATGTTTTGCAATATAAGTGAATGTCCTTTGCATAATACTTTGTCTCTTTTTTTAAAGATCTAGTTTTTCAAGAGAAATAGATACAAAGGAACATTCATTCATAAGACAGATTTATACTACATTGCAGATGAACAAAGATGAAGCTTGCTGTGAAACAGGTATGGATACTGACAAATCACAACTATGTATAGCCATGAATGTTTCAACACATTAAAATGAACTTTTAGAATTTATAGTAAGTCTGTAGAATGAATACACATGGAACAATGAAACAGTTTGATTAAAAGTAATGAAAAACAAAATATTTGGGGGTTCTATACTAAAGTATACTTTTAAAGGAGCCATGGTGGCACAGCAGGTTAAACCACTGAACTGCTGAACTTACTGGCTGGAAGGTTGGTGGTTCAAATCCACGGGACGGGATAAGTTCCTGCTGTCAGCCCCAGATCCATCCTAGCAGTTTGAAAATATACAAATGTGGGTAGATCAATAGGAACCACGGTGGGAAGGTAAATGGCACTCCTTGCAGTCATGCCAGCCACATAACCTAGGAGATGTCTATGGACAATGCCGGCACTTCGGCTTAGAAATGGAAATGAGCAACACCCCCCAGAATCGGACACGACTAGTCTTAATGTCAAGGGGAAACCTTTACCTTTACTATATCTTTAAACCTTTAATTTCTCCTCACAAAAAAGGTGAACCTCAAATTAAACATGTTACTACATTCAGGTCAGGATCCTACATTGTCACAATACAGTGCAACTCCTTTGATTCTGCGAAAAACATCATTTCTCATACCACCTCAAGCATACTATTTTGGATAGTTCACAGTTTCAACTCCAATTCAAGTGTGTTTGCAATAAAACGTATATCGATCAAATAAAATGCAATGTTTGCTTGATCTAAGTGGGTAGGTTTATCTTATGATGTTCACACTTGGAGTCAAAGGCTAGAGTTCAAAAGATGTGGGGGAAACAATGAAAATCACAAGTGTTGAGAAAAAAATTAAAATGAATGGGGAAAAAATTAAAATCCACAAGAATGATGACAATATATAGTTGGTAGAAATAGTACAGACAATGGAAACAGTAGAGAAAATATTGTAACTAGGTTGGTGGTAGCCATTGCGGTGTCTGCACTGCATCCAGCTCTGGTGCAAGGGGAAATAGGATCCTGGTGTCTTGGAGATGTGGACAGCTGGATTCGGCAGGATCTTGTCCAGCTCAGTGTCCACTCTTCCAACATGATCACAAGAGGAGATGCCCAGATCCTCATATGTACACTGAAATAAACAGTAATACCTACCCAGCACATGGCAGAGGATACCATGGAAGAGGAATGTGTGAAAAGGACAGCAGAACAGCCAGTTCAGAAAGAAACTGGTATTCTACAACTTGCCAGTTTTAGTTCTAGAGTGGCAAACTAGAGAAATGAGACACTTGTACAGGTATCTTAGAGAAGGCAAGTAGCTGTGCTATGCCACTGCTATATTTCCATATTTTATTTTTCTACAGTGAACAAATGATTATTTCTTAGTAGCCCACGGAAACACATTCAGGCATATTTTATACATAAATATATACATGTGTGTGTGTGTGTGTGTGTGTTGGCATAATTGTAAAGAAGAAATGCGTGTCATTCTTATGTTTGTACTTACTTTACTTCAATATACTAATTGCACCTGCTGCTTCTCAGAAAGAGGAATGCATGGTAGAGACAACAGTACAACTGTTCACTTAAGTAGAATACAAAGTATGGAGTTGGCCTATGTGTATCTTCTTTAAATACACTCAATAATTTTGCGGTTCCTTGAATAGACTTGAACAGCAGCGCAATCCAACATGGGAGAGGGTGTCGTCCCCGTCCCCCCCCCCCCCATTATTCTTTTGGCCCCAAAGACATCCTGCCCCATTGAGCAAGGAAGGGAATTTGTGTGGGACTTAGATCTACATGTAAAATACAACAAGTGTACCTTTACATTAAACTGAATGCCTCTTAGAATTATTTATATCTCACTTTCTTTATTTTCACTGAATTAATTACTCCCCCTATGTTTTGTTTTCAGAAACTTCTGAGGAGGCACATGATAAAGAGGTAACTGGCTGTCAACTTACTCAACCATAAAATTTCGAGTTTCTCTGGCAGCACTTCATTTATAAGGCCGTGCTAATCATGTATATACTATAGTATTATTGTACACAGCATTTGAGAGCATACAATATGACAGACATCAGCATAGCAATAGGGGCTATCAAGAACAACCTGAAATTCAACAAATAAGAAGCTAGAGGAAAGTCATCAGGAAAAGAATATGGAGTTGTATCTGCTACAAATACTTAGGCTTCTTTGCAAGGAATGGGAATACAATAGGGAATGAAGCCACTTGAATCCGAGCTTTCCTGATATCAGACCTGATAGGAGCAAAGAATATATAAAATCACACAGGCAAGAGTGCAAATGTAGTTGCATGTTAGACCCATTACAATGATCAAAGCAGGAGGTCCACAGAGCATGGAGAACTGCAACGAAGTTGTCTCTGATTAAGCAAATTTGCATTGGTTTGCAATTAAAGGCGATGAAAGAACACTCCTAGCCACTTAGGGTCCTTGTGACTCTTGTAATAACAGTGGAACAAGGAGCAGCTCCAAAATGGGAATATGAGGGGCAGGGGGGCTGCAGGCTATTTCAGGTCCTCTGAAGATGCAGGCTAAACGTCAGGAGAAAATGATGGCACCTTAGCTGAAGGGAGATCTGGCTTACAGGTAGAAGCACTATGTAGCTTACCTCCGATTTCCAACTTAGGCTAACTATGCAGAAAGATAGTCCTGAAAAGTCCAAAATAATTTAAAGGGCCATCTTGTCTTTCTCTCAACAGAGGTCATATCACAAGGTGACTAAGGAAATTTCAGTTTAGATTAATGAGGTTAAAAAAGGAAATGCTTTGTTTACAATAAATAAAATTCTATTAATAATAGATATAATAGAAATAGTAATAAAATAGTAATAATGATGCATAGATACTTTTACTCATTCAATAAAGTGATGTCAGTACTAGTGTCACCCTACATATCTGAAGTGTACGGCTGTATCAGATAGGGGAATACATGGTAGGAGCACACACCTACACACTTCTTGTGCAATCTCCAAAAACAACCACATTTCACGTTTTCAAATACAGAACAGATTTGGGGGAGAAAATCAGTCTTCAAACATGAGAGATTTGCAAAAACTAAAGCCCCTGCAGCTTTGGAATAGGAATTCTAAAATCACAGCTCTTCAGAAAAGATAAGTCATGCCAAGCAAAGGTTTTATTTGGACACTAGTGCAAGTGTGTTATGGTGTTTGCGGTTTTTGAAATGTACAAGGAAATCTGAAATTGATTCTCTTGAACAATTGTAAAAGAGTATAGAATAGAGGGGAACATGGCTGTGTTATGTCAGGCTGACAGCCCTTTAGGGTTTGTTAGGAAATCACTAGCGTACAGTAACAATAAAAAATACAGCCGTGTTGCTGGACATATGGTTACAGGTATCAGTATGTTTTTGTTATTCAAAGATATTCCTCTATAACATTGTGCTACAGATTATTTTAAGCCTCACTGTTAAAACATGTATACCATGAGATGGAGCTGCTGGTCTTTCTCAATTGATCCCCTCTGATGTCTGAAAATTTAAATTGAAAAAAAAAAACCCTTGCAAATGCTATTTGAACTTGCCAACACACAAATAAGCCTGAAGCAGCCTTAACTTGCACACTTCTGCTGCCAACTTTTATACCTCCTTACTCAAATGACTCAATTATATATTGAATGAGGCAAGTTTCCTTTTGTTTGGAGTTCCACGCCTAGTTTTCTGTACATCATGAAGAGTGAAGCATACATATGCAGGTATCAAAGGAAGCACTGCCTCATCAGAGAGAAACACGTTCTCTAACGAAAACATGTTACTGTATATTACAAAATATCCCCATATGTTCTGGAGGAATGACAGGATATAAATGAATATTTTAGTAGTCGTTGCTGTAGTCATTAAACTGCCATTAAAAACGTTTCAGGATTTTGCTCATGAATACAAAAGTATGCACACTTGAAATTGGCATTTGTGAATTATTTTTAGGAAATACGATCTTCTAGAACAAAGTTAACAAATGAAACAAAAAATAGAAATTAGTCTGTTTTGAATTAATACTTGTGAAAGTTGGTGTCTTGAATTTGTCTAGAAAGTAGAGAATGCAAGTCTTAAAATCTAGAGTGTGCATTTGATTCATACACAGTAACAAGTGTTAATGTTTTCTGTCTACAGGAAATCAGAGGAAGCAACTCTGTCAAAGTGGTGCATTTTGGACTGGTGTAAAACAAAAATGGTAATTCTTTATACCCTTAAAGAAAGTTAAGGCAGTACTCACCATTTTCTGAGGTCAAAGGGAGCTTTTGTACTGTTTTAGATTCAGGCAGTCTTGAAATTTTATAGCTCATCGGCACCTATGAAGCACGTTTAGTGCCTGTTGTTTATTTCTGAGAAAAGTTGTTTTTTTTCATGTCAGGAGTGACTTGAGAAACTGCAAGTCACTTCTGGTGTGAGAGAATTGGCTATCTGCAAAATCCTTGAGTTTTCCAGGGGACGCCCAGAAGTTTTACCCTCCTTTGGGAGGCTTCTCTTATATCCCCATATGGGGGGCTGGAGCTGACAGACGGGAGCTCACTCTCCTCCCTGGATTCGAATCGCTAACCTTTTGGTCAGCAGTCCTGCTGGCACAAGGGTTTAACCCATTGTGCACTGAGGGCTCCTCTCTGAGAAAGTTAAGCAAGTAGTTAGATCAATTGGATTTAAATGTACTCAACTTTGACGGGACCCGTCTACTGTTTTTAAATACAGCTTAGTCCTGAAACCCATTTGAGCTTCGTCTCTCACGTGCTGCTCTGCACGTTCCAGTGTTTCCCAACCTTTGATGCTCCAGGTGTTTTGGACTTCAACTCCCTGAAATCCCAGCTAATTTACCAGCTGTTAGGAACTGTGGGAACTGACGTCAGAATACCTGGAGGACTAAAGGTTCAGAACCACTGGGCCAAGGCATTTGTCCACTAATTAACAAAATATGTTAACACCAGCAAGACATAATATAGCCCAACATTTTTCTGTTCCCCTCTACTCATTACTTCATGCCTTGGATAGGTCACACTTACAAGGTCATATTTATTTAGTTGGAGACCAGTACTTACATCATTGACTCATATATTAAAGGGGTGAAAAGATACCTTTACTGGAGGCCTTACTGAATGTAGAATAGTTCCAAAGTTTTACTAGTTATATTAGTTATATTACTCAGATCAATTACACTATGTAACAAAATTTGAAAAAAAATCTGTTCCTGGTTTGAAAGTTTTGTTTCCTATTTAATTATGTGATACTTATTTTGGAAGTAGTTGTTATACTCCAGGAACTTTGTTTTTGTGACTGCCACAACTATGTTGAATTCGTTGAGCTTTTGAGATATTCATTGAAAAATTATAGCAAAATGTACTGCTATAACAAAGTTTTGTCAGTGTAATAAAAATTTTTCCTTGTTTCTATGATAGAGCCAATTAGGAAATGACATTTATAACCAAGGAACAAAAATTGTGTTACTTAGCATTATCATTCTGTTTATCTTCCTCTCTCTTCTATGCTTAGTGATAAATAATATAAAGTTTATATAGAAAGAGAGCAAGAGAGCATGAAAGAAAGCTTGTTTCAGTCATAAACTGTATAAACTTTACATTGCTTACAACTAAAGCAAAACCCTAAATGATTTCCAATGTATCATGTTTTTAGAAATGTTTTTAATTTTTTTCAGCAATGATCATAGTGTATAAGGGCAACAATAAAAAACATATTTTTTACACATGGAACAGTGTTTTGGCCACAACTTTCTCATTAGAGATTCCATTAGGTAAGCACACAGCCCAAATGCTAGCCATCATTAAAGTCTTCCTAGCATGATGTTGGGCTGAATGTGGAGACAGGGTTTCCCATTTTGCAAAAATGAAATAAAAATGTTTTTGTACGTCTGTACGTCTAGCTGCATAGTTGTTCCACTTCCACAAAGGCTGCAATTGTTTCCAAAGAGCTTGCCCATTTTGGCTCACATCCTCACATCTTAAAAAACCACAAAAACAATCCAACATAAAGTAAAGTAAATAGCACTTTACAGAAGTGACTTGCAGACTTATGAAGCAGACAACTCAAGGAGCTCAAAGACCAAGGTATAGAGCACGCATCAGCAAATTTTGGCCCTCCGGGTGTTTTGGACTTTAATTCCCACAATTCCTAAGAGCGAGTAGGCTGCAGGAGTTGATGTCCAAAACATCTGGAGAGCCAAAGTTTGCCCATGCCTGGCATAGAGGCAGGGGCGGCTCAACCCATTACGCAAAGTAAGCATTTGCAGTATAGTTGATTTTGCCCAGGGGCTCTCTTGAGGCGTTCTTGGGGGGAAATAGACCTTGACATATGCGAGTTGTAGTTACTGGGATGTATAGTTCACCTACAATCAAAGAGCATTCTGAACTACACCAATGATGGAATTGAACCAAATATGGCACACAGAACTCCCACGACGAACAGAAAATATATATCAGTGATTGGTTGGGGGGGGGGGGGCGCCAAAATACTGTTTGCTTACCATTGAAAATTACCTAGGGCCGCCTCTGCATAGAGGTCCCCAGAAGACCTCCTGTTTTCCACCAAACTATGCCATAACGTACAATGAATAAACTGTTCTTTAGGGTAAGTGAGTGGGAAGACTCATTCTGAACTGGCTTTGTGTTACTTGTAGAGTTACCAGATGTACTGCTATCCACCTCCAAGGTCCAAGACACAGTTCAAAGCCAACCAAAATGATGGGGCCGTGGAGCTCAGCAAAAGAGTAGGGCAGTGCAAGACCCCAACAGCCTCCTCCAACGCCTCTCTGCCTCCTCGTCTGGCACAAACCGCTGTGAAAAGACACCTGAGCATCTTAGAACTGCCTACTCCTCCCACGCTATATGACTGCAGAGTGAAACTTCAACTTAAAGCTCTGCAGTTGATATTTTAATATCATTTTAACAGATAGCATCTTCACTTGGGATGCCTCTACAAAATATCAACTTTGAATAACACTGTATTGCGAAGAAAAATGCTCTCAGCTTTGCCATCTCCCTTTTAGTTTAGTTGACTATTACTTGACTTGCTTAAAAACCAAGAATACATAATACTTATTGCATGTTAAGGTATTAACAAAAATGGATTGTGAAGGAAGCATTCTGTTGTATTTGCCATAAGTGTCCCTTTGCATTCATGTATTAAGAATGGCTTTTCTCCTCTGTTCTTCTCTTGTGTCGTCGGAAGACTGGTGTGATATAATACAAATTTAATCTTAGCCATTCAAGTTTGGGATCGAAATTAATTGAAATTTAGTTATGCCACTAAAATGCACTCTTGCCAAATAAAGAGATGGAAATTGATTTTTAATATTTTGATTTTAAGAGCATCTTTTTCGAATCTGCATTTGAGATATTTGGAGGAGTTTTTAGGTCCTCAGTTTTGTTTAAAAAAACCTTTAGAAAGTGTACAACACATGCCTTGTGGATGATAGGTTTAGTAGCAAGAAGAGGGAAATAAAGCACAGAGACTTATCAGTAATAGTCAGACGAATGCATTAAATCCATGCTGAAAAGCTTATGTCCTCAGCAGACAAAAAGTGGTAAAATGCGTAAGATGCTCAGCCCTCATTGGGGGAAGGGGGCTATTAGTAACGCGGGAGCTATGAGACAGATACGTCATTAACCATGCTCTATTCCACCATGTATAGCTGCGTATAAAACAAAATGGTTTCTATGCTTCTTTACAATGGCTTGAGGAGAGCATATGGCTCACAAGATATTACATGTAAATGCACTTTCCTTGGTAAATGCAGTCCAACAACAGATCAAGGGAACCTTTTGCTTGTTCAACCTAAGGATGCTAAAATACGTTACTGAGCCACGGAGCTATTTTGCTGAATTGCAGCCATATTTCTGTCAGTACAAGTGATGGTCTATATGAGGGATTAATCTGACACCAGACAGTGATCCTTAATCCTTCAGTATATCATAATCTATTTACTTTGCATGCTAAGAGGATTTTGGTTTTAAAATATACAGGAAGTGATGCTAGAAATGCACAGAAGATCAGGAATGCCATTTCCTAAAACCTCAGTTTCGAATACAATTCTTTTATGGATTTCTTGGAGTTCTGTCCTTTCAAAGCATTGAATAGAGATTTAGCTGGAACCAGGCATATGTTTCTTTTTTTGTACAACAGCCCTACAACTGTGTTTCTTCCTGCTACTACTCCACCACTTTTGTTCGCGTGCTTGTATGCCGGTTGTAAGACATGAAATGAAAGCTTTTCCTCTACTGCAGATCATTTCCAGCGGGATGACATGCGAGTCTTTTTCTTGACAAAATCAAAGTCGATTTCCAAGCCTTGGGCCATTTTTGTGTTACTGCTGGGTTGATTTATTGAAAGCGTTTACAAACTCTACATTCAGTCCCCAAAATATATTAATAATAAATAATAAAACTTTATTTATACCCCGCCAACATCTCCCCAAGGGGACTCAGGGAGGCTTATATGAGGCCAAGCCCAACAATCACAACAAAGCAAATATACAACATAAAATAATACATCAATAAAATAAAAAGTACAAAATAGGCACACAATACAATACAAAATCACAATAATCGATCAAGATCGGCAGAGCCGGTTGCAAAGATTAAAATGTTTAAAAACTCTAGGTGAGATAAGTAATGTAGTGTATCTAGAAAGAGGTTCAAGTGGGATGAAACAATGGGGTTTAATTGCACTAGAGCAGGGGTCCCCAAACTAAGGCCCAGGGCCCAGATATGGCCCTCCAAGGTTATGTACACGGCCCTCGCTCAGGATCAACCTAAGTCTGAAACAACTTGAAAGCACATCACAACAGCAACAATCCTATCTCATCAGCCAAAAGCAGGCCCACACTTCCCATTGAAATACTAATGAGTTTATATTTGTTCAAATTGTTCATTTTAATTATTGTATTGTTTTAAGTGTTTTTGAACTAAAAATAAGGTATGTGCAGTGTGCATAGGAATTAATTCATGTTTTTTCAAATTATAATTATAATTCGGTCCTCCAGCAGTTTGAGGGACTGTGACCTGGCCCTCTGTTTAAAAGGTTTGAGGACCTCTGCACTAGAGGATGAGATAAAGTGCATCCAAGAGCATTTTATGCCGGGTTTGATCAAGGTCAGGGATTATTGTTCACTCATTCAAGGAACACCGGAATAGACAGGTTTCTAGGCTCTTCCTGAAGACTGCCAGGGTGGTCACTTGCCTAATTTCTCTGGGGAGCGAATTCCAGCACCAAGGGGCCACCACAGAGAAGGTCCTCTCCCTCGTCTCCACAAGTCACATTTGCGACGGGGACGGGAGCAAGGGAAGGGCCTCTCTGGAAGATCGAAGGGATTGTGTAGATTCGTAGAAGGAAATGCAGTCACGAAGGTAGGCGGATCCCAAACCATTCAGGGCTTTGTAGTTAAGAACCTGCACCTTGAATTGGGACTGGAAAATAAACGGCAGCCAATGGAGCTCCTTAAACAGGGAGGTAGACTGCTCCCTGTAATTTGCTCTAGTTAGTAGCCTGGTTGCTTTTCGTTGGACCAATTAAAGTTTCTGGGCCGTCTTCAAGGGCAGCCCCACGTAGAGTGTTACAATAGTCCATTCTAGAGATAACTAAGGCATTGACCACAGTGGCCAAGTCAGACTTCGCGATTTGCTGTGGAATACATTAAAATTGCAATTCTTAATACAATATTGTAACAATACAAATTAGACAATGTTCCAATAAAATCACAAGAATGTATACATGACTGCTAAGCAACTACATGGCTGCCAGTCATTCAAAGTTCCGGCCTAGCTTACCTGTCCAAATGTATCTCCCTCTATGAACCATCTTGGAGATTGAGGTCATCTGGGGAGGCCCTGCTCTTGGTCCCACTTCCCTTGCAAGTGCGATTGGTGGGGGCGAGAGACAGGGCCTTCTCAGTGGTGGCCCCTTTGCTATGGAACTCCCTCCCCAATGAAATTAGATCAGCACCCTCCCTCCTGGCCTTCAGAAGAAAAGTAAAAACTTGGCTATGGGACCAAATCTTTGGGGAGTAAGCAGTACAAGGAATGATCAGGGATTAGGTGCTAGAAATACAATATTTGGAACTGCCTGGACTACGATTGTTGGATTGTGTTATTTGAGTGTTTATATGGATATGTTTTTAATTCCATGTTTTAATGTTGATAATTTTATGTTACTATCGTCATGGTAGGTTTCTGTATGTGAGGCATTAAATTTTGCCATAATTATGTCAGAAACCACTTTGAGTCCCCTGCTGGGGTGAGAAAAGCAGTTATACAAGTGACACAAATAAATAAATAAATAAATAAATAAATAAATGCAACGTTTCAAACCAACAAAAAAAGACTTTAAAATGCAAATAACACCTTGTCCTGGCACACACACACACACAAGATTATAACCATACCACCCTTAAAAGAAAGCTCCAAGGGCAGGACATCACTCCAGAAGGCATAACATTGCTTGTTTGCTGAAAGAGCTTGGAGAAAAGCTCTCACAAGTTCTCCATTAATGTGAAGTTTGGTATGACTGGAGTTGCTCTTGAATAATTTCAGATCCACTCACCTTTAAGATTTTAAAAGCAACTATATCTAAATAGAGATCAGAAACACATTTAAAAGTCTGATATACATAAGCCAGACAAAGCCCTAGCAGCTGTCTTCCACTCTATTTCAAGCTTTATAGAGACTCCAGGTACAAGACATTACATTAAACAATCTAAAGTTTCCCAAGACATGGATCATCTTAAGAAGGGTATCCCTAGCCACAAAAAGAGAGCTAGTGAACAAATTGAAGCAAGCAAAAAGGATTTCCAAGCTACCAAGAAGACTACCTGTGGTATTCCAGCTCACCAAGGCTAAAAGTATAGGGATCCTGAAGCAACTGTAAACTATACGCTTGCGTCTTCAGGGAAGTGAGGCCCCATTCAGAACAGTCTGAGCCCAATATCTAGGCCCTGGAAACATGCACCTGAAATATCTCTTGAAGGTTTCATATTCTGTTTTCAGATTCTCATCCAACCCATTACTGAATCCAGATAATGACTGAACTCTGCCACAGCCTCACCTTTCTAATGAAAAAACAAATAACAATGACATCTCATTTAGTACCTATTGGGTGCCCTCATCCAGAAGCTTCATGTTCACCATGAAACTAGATTAAAACCCTTCTGCCTCTGGCCATTTTATAGAAAGATAACAAATCTCCCAGTGCTGCTTTTTGAAATATGAGTGTAATGACTGTATGCTGTACACAGCACAGAAATTGTCTAACAAGATATGGTGTCAAATGCCACTGAGAGATCAAAGAAAATTAACAGGATTCAATTCTCCATCTGTTTCAGTAAAGCTGAGGCAGTGCTGAATCATGTTCTCAATCGAGATTGAAATGAGTCCAAATAATTTGGGGTACCATGCTACAAATTTGATTCAAGTTTTACCTGGTTACCAAGCAGGCCACCTGACACCCATTTAGATCACCATCTAGCCACTTTGAATCTCCTTTGTGAAGAGAAAAGCAGGTTATAAACATAATAATAATAATAATAATAATAATAATGGCGATGGCGATGATGATGATGATGATGATGATGATGATGATGATGACACAATATGAGGATTTAAAGATCGAACTGCAAAGACTCTGGCACAAGCCAGTAAATGTGG
>NW_026844366.1:197959658-198054658 GCF_025583915.1 Anolis sagrei ordinatus
TGTTGTTGTTGTTGTTGTTGTTGTTATTGTAACTTGAATTATAAAGGCTTATTTTGCATGCATTATTCTGCTGTTCACAGAATGAAGTTATGTGAACAAGGGCCCATCTTTGTTCACCAACCTTGTTTTTATACATTCGCAGACTCCAAAAGTCACTAAGCAATGCTCAAAATCCGATAAGGTTTATCTTTGCAGTCAAATCCTTTTTAGTTTTGGTTTTGGGAAGGGACCATTAAATTGTACATTACATTTCAAATGGTGTATTTGAACACCAAAAGGCTAAAAAAAGTTCCTTTGACGTCTGCTTGAAAATGCAGCCAATATTCTTTGCCAAGACAATTCAAACTACTTTAACATTTCAAGCTGTGTAATCACTGGATATTTAACATTACAAAGACATTGAGAAGAATAGTTGTGAATATAATACATGGTTCTCCCTTGAGTGTGGCCATTCACCAATTGCTCTATTTCTCTATAGCAGAGATGGTTAAAAATTGGTTCATGAACCACACATGGACCCCTTCCCTAGGCCTTTTTCAAGCCCCACGACTTTTTGTTCATAAATGTAGATGTTTTGCTGCTCTAGGAGGACTCCAGTTTTTGGTTTAGAGATGTCAGAGAGCTCCCAAGCTGACCTCGCACTCAAAACCCCCAAAATGAAATCAGAATTGGGTTATTTGTTCACTTCTGATTTTGTTTAGTTTTGTTGTCACCATCCTTTTTTGTTTCATTTTTTTCAGTGCAATCAGGCTGATAGACAAATTTTCACATGCTTTCATCTCTGACAAAGTTTGCCCACCCTGTTCAACAACAGGAGTGGGCAACAAAGACGGCCACATCCCTCCTTTCAATTTCTTTATTACAGCGTTTCTCAAACTGTGCTCCTCCATGTGTATTGGACTTCAGCTCCCAGAAATCCCAGCCAGTTTACCAGCTGTTAGGAATTGTGGAAGCTGACGTCCAAAACATCTGGAGGAGCAGTTTGAGAAATTCTGCTCTATTAAAACAGAAATGTCCAAATATGGCTGGTGGGGGGGCAGCTTGGGAGGCTATAGAAGCAGGGGAGGCTCAACCCATTACGCAAAGTAAGCACTTGCAGTATAGTTGATTTTGCCCAGGGGCACTCTTGAGGAGCTCTTTGGGGAAAACAGACCTTGACATATGCGAGTTGTAGTTACTGGGATGTATAGTTCACCTAAAATCAAAGAGCATTCTGAACTCCACCAATGATGGAATTGAACCAAATACGGCACACAGAACTCCCACAACAAACAGAAAATATATATCAGTGATTGGTTGGGGGGGGGGGCCAAAATACTGTTTGCTTACCGTTGAAAATTACCTAGGGCCGCCTCTGTATAGAACTAACATGAGGATGCAAGTGAAACTTTCTCCATTCCTACTGCAGCAAGTAGCAGTATCTACTTCTTAAAAGGGAAGTATCTTTTCATCCCAGAGCTAAAAGGGGAACAAATCAAGGGCACACCTCTAGATTTGATGAAATTTCAATCTCTCATTTTAACCCATTACAGAAATCCTTTCTGGATTGTGAAAGACTATATTAAGAGATCAGTGGCATTGGATCCATCACACAGTTTCCTCCATGGCTCTCCAGAGATGTTCCAAGATATTGATTACCAGACTTATAAACTAGCTAGCATTGCTCCCCCAATGTGCGACAGGAAGTTGATGCTAATTGCGAGAGAAATAAGGTTGAACACTGTGAAAGCCACCCACTGTATGGCTATCGGCCTCCTCCCAGTAGACTCAAATCAGGGAAAAGTTTCATGAGAACCACCACTCCTCTAAATGTTCCTCCGACAACAGCAATAATATTCCTGTGGGCAGAAAAATCAGGCAATTCCAACTGGATGTCCCCCCCCCCCCAAAAAAAAACAACAACAACAACAAAGGGCTTCCTCCAGGAACAAACCAAGAACGGGCAACTTGGAAGTCCCTGAACAGACTCGGGAGTCCAGGACAAAATACTAAATGCACAAATGTAGCCTTCTACCTCTTGCCAGTTGTCAAGAGCCTTGACCTCTAAACTCAGGCAGGAATGTACAACAGTCAAGATCTAATCAGTTAATCCACCATAGTACCAAAACTCAAGGGAACAAGCAAGACAGAAAGCCCAATGTCCAGTTCAGGGACAAGAGCCAGTTACCAGAAATCCAAGTAACAAGGTGAGCCCACAAGTTCAGAGTTGATGTCCAAGAACAGTCCAAACAGGTGCAAGAGTTCAAGGTAAGGTCTTGGCATGGCTACAGCCAGCAATCAGGCTCCTTAAATGTTACTTTCACAGGTAGTCCCTGTTGCCATCTCTCTTCTCAGCAAGCCTGAAGATCTCCTCAGTTGAGACCTTTCTCTCCTTAATTCTACAAAAATAGTTAACTCTTCCTCAGTTTGCTAAACAGAAGTCCATTTTGTTTGGCCAACAGGCCAAGTAAGTTGTTCCTTCTGGATGTGGCTGACGGAGTTGCTGTTCCTGGCTAGGCTCTAAATCTACAGCTGAACCATCACTCAGTAAACTCTAATCCACACTGTTCATGACACCAGATTGCAATTCCCAGGATTCCTCATCATTGTCTGTCCTGGCTAGTCGTGCTGATGGGAATTGTGGACCAGCAAAATATAGAGAACCACACTTGCACTAAATCAATGAGCACAGCAATAACTGAGACAGGCCTGTGGCCCAAATCCTCATTATAGTCCAAGTATACCCAATAAATTAATTGTTGAATTGTTGGGTTGGACTGGATGGCCCATGAGGTCTCTTCCAACTCTTTGATTCTATGATTCTATGAATGGTGAGTCCATGCTTAAATTAATGATTCTAAGAGTATACTTAGGATTCAGTCCCATGAACCAACTAAGGGTGCTTGCATTTGAATGCCAAGACTTCCAGAATTAGAAATACAGCAGGTTGTGATATAAAAAGTAGCATGACATCAGGTAGTCTTTCAATTAATGTTATTTACGAGCATCTCTGGGAACACCATGCTTCCCTCTGACTTTAAACAAATGTAAAACTTAAATAGCTCCAGGATTATCTTAGCTTCAGACAAGGTGTGGGAAGTTCCCATTGCTACCAAATCTTCTGCTGTCAAATTGAGAAAAAAATGCATTTCTGGGCTAGTGTTAGGGCCTCTCTGCTTTTCTCTTAAAAGACGAAACGCACACTAGACTGCCCACTGTTGGCAGATGTAAGCCTGCTAAATCAAAAATCACAGTTGAAAAGGCCGATTCCAGTTGAAAAGGTCATTTCAGTACACCTTTGATAAACATAATCATCTCATCAGCAGCCTTTGCTCTTATGCAATGCAAGGCAAGCCCCACCCTGGATTGTACATGAAGGCAAGGTGTGTTTTTTGGAACATGACACTTCACATCCCTGCCCTTGCCCTTGCTTCCCAAAGAAAAACAATTCAAGCTAGGAACCAGAATTCCACCTTTTCTCCTCTTGGAAATAAATCATTGCCATGGAAAGATAGCTGGGCTTCCTACCAGTGGGTATGCTCTTATGAAGGTTTGAAAAACAGATGTACAACTTAGGGCCAATAGGGTCTCAAATGTACATCATTATTAAAATAGCAGCTTTACATTTTCCTCTTTTGCAGTCAACAATGTTTAGGTCTCTGCCATCTTCAGTGATCCCATGATGTCAGGATGACCATTAAAAATAAAGAAAAATTAACTCTAATATATTTGATTGTGAATTACCACCAGGGGCGGCTCAACCCATTACGCAAAGTAAGCAGACGCAGTATAGTTGATTTTGCCCAGGGGTGCTCTTGAGGCACTCTTGGGGGAAAATAGACCTTGACATATGCAAGTTGTAGTTACTGGGATGTATAGTTCACCTACAATCAAAGAGCATTCTGAACAAACACACAAACAGAACAACCTTCTCCAAGGACTACTGAGGAAATCCAGGTATTGCAGGCTGTGCTTCTGACAACGTGACTGGCACAATCACCTTTGAGTTTTCTGGGCTGCCTGGCCATGTTTCAGAAGCATTCTCTCCTGATGTTTCACCCACATCTATGGCAGGCATCCTCAGAGGTTGTGAGGTCTGTTGGAAACTAGGCAAAGGAGGTTCAGTCCTGCCGGGGGCTCCTATGATTCTTATGGGATGCCTTGTTGATTTCCTACAAGGGTGTGGACTAGATGATCTCTAGAACCCCTTGCTGCACCACTATTCTTTGGCGGAGAGTGACTTTAAAAAGCCTAAAATAAGGACAGTAAATAAAGAGCAACACTTAAAAATGGGAATTCCAGACAGGAAACAATCAGGACCAGCTAGCACCTCCCAACAAAGGATTCCCCCAAGCAGTAAGCAGCCAGACCTTGAAGCTGAGAGGCTACTCAATGCTAATCAAGGTGGCCAATTGGATTCAAAATTAATAAACAATTAGCTAAGCGGTTGTATCAGGGATGGGCAGCTCAAGAAGGAGCCATCAGGGCACAAGAGGTTCCAACTGCCTATGAGGCAACCCAAATCCCTCACTGGCTGACAGGGGCGGCTCAACCCATTATGCAAAGTAAGCATTTGCAGTATGGTTGATTTTGTCCAGGGGTGTTCTTGAGGTGCTCTTGGGGGAAAATAGATCTTGACATATGCGAGTTGTAATTACTGGGATGTATAGTTCACCTACAATCAAAGAGCATTCTGAACTCCACCAATGATGGAATTGAAACAAATATGGCACACAGAACTCCCACAACAAACAGAAAATATATATCAGTGATTGGGGTTTTTTTTGGGGGGGGGGGTGCCAAAATACTGCTTACAGTTGAAAATTACCTAGGGCCGCCTCTGATTACCACCTTCCTTTTAGACACAAAGCCAAAGGCCTACCATTGCCTCCTGCCAGCTCAAAACACACAGCATCAAACCTAAGTGTACATGCAGGAAAAAGCAATCAATGCACTCCAGACCGATGGTCATCCAGTCTCTGCCTAAGCAACTCCAGCAAATGAGACACCCAATGATGCATATTCCACTATCAAATAGCTCTTACTGTTTAGGTTGAATCTCTTTTCCTGCAATTTGAATCTATCTGGAACAGCGGAAAAGTGTCCCCCCCCCCCCCCCCATGTGCAATCTTTTCAAATATTGAAACAGGGCTTTCATGTCCTCTTTCAGCCTTCTCTTCTTCAAGCTAAACCTTCCCACTCCCCAAGCATAATTGTCTAAGGCCCCCATCTGCATTATATGGTCAATGTAGGCCAGGCTTGGGCAAACTTCGGCCCTTCAAGTATTTTGGACTTCAACTCCCATCATTCCTGAAGTTTGCCCATGSCTGATGTAGATTCATATAATACAGTTCAGTGCAGCTAAACTTCATTATTTGAGTCTACACCGACCAGATAATGCAGTTTCAAACTGCATTATAGGGCAGTGTAGACAGTGTATGAAACCAGTTATATTCCCCCCCGCCCCCCAAAACTCAGTTCATTCACCTCCCATGCTTATTAAAATGGCTCTTCAGGGAAGGCTACCTTCTTGCATCACTACTTCATATGTTAAAATATAAAAATAGTCATTCTTTTAGGACTTTGTAATGGTGATCATTAGTTGCCAGATCCTCTGAATTCAAAGCTTGGGTACAAATTACTTGGGACTATATCTCCTTTTATGAGCTGATTAGAGCTCTAAGACTTTCTGGAGAAGCTTTCAACTACCTTCTCGGGTTCACTTGGTCAGAACAAGGGGCAGGGCCTTCTCATTTGCTGCTCTTAAACTCTAGCTTGCCCTCCCTATGAAGAACGGAATGGCTCCCTCCTTGCTCTCCTTCCACTGACATAATACAACTTTTTAGCAACAAACACATATATACAGATCAAACTTCTGAAACTGATTTCCATTTGTTTCTTATTGAGAGATACTTATCTAAGCAAAATACGTTTTGTGGTTGTAATGAACAGCAACTCTTTTGAAGCCTCTGGAAGCCTGGAGTTGTGTCCTTCTTCTGCAGTACCTAGCTATAGTCAGCAGTGAAGTATTGTCCTATTGTTTATTGATCCCAGTCCCTCCCCACAGTCCAACAGAAGCTGGATTTGATTCCCTTCTAATAACTCTTGGGGCTACCCTTTGGTGATCTCCTCCTACACTCACCAGCTGGATTGGCCATTTGCTACCACGTCCACTGTGTATAGATGGCCAGATACATGAGACACTCTCACTGTCCATTCCAGAAAGAAAGGGGCCTGAGCTACCTCATATACGCACCTGCACACTGGCCTCATTGCGTAACTTGAATTTATGGATTTATATCCTACTAACAAGGCTGTTTCCTTGCTGCAGACATCTTCTGGTAGAATCTAGGGGGAGGAAATACCCAATTCATGACAAAACATGCTCTAGCATGGTTAAGCCTTTGTGAAGGGAGGGAACCACAATGCAACACATGCCTTTAACACACTTAGAGGGGAGAAGTAAAGAGAGTACACATTACCACCAACCCACCCGCTCACATTGCATTTATAACACCAAAAGCCATGTCTATTTACCAAATCACTAAAGATGTAAAAACAGTCTTCAAAACCATTGCATTTCTACTACTCTTACAGCAAGGACATCCTACTTGAATGTACTACTTTCCACATCAAAGAAATTTTACTCAGGTACAACGGACAGAGAATGCTAAATAGTTGCATGAGGCTTAAATCCAATTACATTGAAATGGTAGAATTTAAGCCAATTGACTTAAATCTCAAATCTAAACACATTTCTCTGAAGCTAACTCAATTTATTTCAATATTTCTAAGAAACATGTATAGGATAATCATCTATGTACTTAGAACTTTATGTGGCTCACACAGGTTCAAAACAGATACTCCACATTATTTGAATTGAAGATTGGACTGCCTTTTTGTCTTTAAATAAAGAATTTTTCAGATTTTCATGTTAGATGGGGAATATATACTATTGTTTGCTGAAGTACATAATTTTAAACTTTTACATATTTCTGTTCAGGAAGGAAGACCACTTAAACAATATTCAGATCAATGCACTGTTCAACAGAGTCACCACATCACTGTTTCAGATGATACAGACTTCTCTTTTCCTCAACTAGACCGATTGCAAAATAATCCAACTGCCTTTATACTTCTTTTCATTCCCCCCTCCCCAGTACACCACCATATTCTATTGCAGTATTTCTCAACCTGGGGGTTGGGACCCCTGGGGGGTCATGGGTGGTTACAGAGGGGTCACCAAAGACCATCAGAAAACACATATTTCTAATAGTCTTAGTATTAGGAACCTCTTTTGCAGAGTAGACTGACGGATCTCTCCACCTGTCCTTCTCTTCTTTTTGGAAAAAAACGGCGAATCCTCCCATCAAAAGCCTTCCTTCTGCTGTGATTGGCCGGCCTCTCAGCCAGACTCTCAGCCAAGAGGAGGGCTGTTTCTGAGACTCCAAGCAGGGAGGGGAGAGAAGGCATGCTTGGCGCATAGCAGTGTGGAGCACATGTGTGGGTGAGGGAGAGCGTGCGAGGCTGGAGGGAGGCTCGCATCCTTTCAAGGCAGAGGGAAAAGCATCATTTAATTGTAGATTAACTATAAATCCCAGCAACTACAACTCCCAAATGACAAAATCAACCCCCACACAACCCTACCAGTATTCAAATTTGGGTGTATCAAGTATTTGTGCCAAATTTGGTCGAGTGAATGAAAATACATCCTGAAGATCAGATATTAACATCATGATTAATAACAGTAGCAAAATTACAGTTATGAAGTAGCAATGGAAATAATTTTATGGTTGGGGGTCACCACAACATGAGGAACTGTATTAAGTGGTCGCGACATTAGGAAGGTTAAGAACTACTTCTCTAACTAGTGTTTCTTTCATTGTGAGCTCTGTAGGAATGCTATATTATAGTGTATTATGTGTCTTTAGGCACATCATTAGCAACAAGTGACATGGTCCCCCCTTCCCACTCACTACTCACACTATGGTGAAATATTGGTTAGGATCCTATTGGAAACTTCCAACTATAACAGACCCATTGAATCAATTGTTAAATAAGGAGTCAACCATTAAATCCAACCAATCCAATAACTCTATTCTAGTAAGCAGCAGTATTAGGATATAGCCCATTATATTTTCTCTCCCCCTCCTCATCTGTTAGAGCTAAGTGACCTCTGTCATCTTACCCTCCCCCAGCAAAGGCATCTCCATGAGTAAAAAATGTCCTTTCCCCAATATCATTGCATCATAATTTGACGAGCCTTTTTCTCATACATTTCCTTGCTTGACTGTGTGCTTCTACAGTGGTGCTTCTGGCCTCTGCACCTGTAAGCCTTTCTTTCCACTGAACTCAGTGAAACTTATTTCTACATTATTGGACTGAAGACCAACTGCATGAGTTCTAGATTCTGAACAAAGTTGATATATTGCCACTTCCATGTAATATCAACATCTTTTTCTGGGCTCATTGGATGCAATCCATTTCAACATGACTACAGGGGCATTGCTCATAAAATTATAGCATATATATGGAAATATTCCTCCCTCTGATAAGATACTATGGAATGAAATTGTATTGCATCCCTGCCCTGTTTGCCAATGCGTCCCTTGTCCCCTGCTGATTTCTTGTGTCTGCTTAAGATGGTAATCTCTATGAGATGGAGACCTGCCATACCTGTTTTTTGTAGTGCTATGAACATAATTGGTGTTACATAAATAAATAAATTGTTAATAATTGTGGGTATTTATAATGTTTGCTATTAGTTTTTTGGTGTCATTTCAAGTATATAGTTTTGCATCCTTGGTTATAATGACAGCCCTAATCAAAATGACAATAGGGTCCTGCTCTGAAATACACATCAAAAAGTAGGCTGTCCACCTCATAATTACCAGTCATAAGTAATTACACATACGATCTCAAAAAACTCAGGTGAATACTAGGCAGGTGCATGAAGTAATTATTTTACAGTGGGAGAAGGCAGCTAAAGGCAAAACAACAGTGAAGGGAGAAATATTTGGAAGGGTTATCTTTGCCCTTTTGCTTCAAACATCAAACATTAACAGTTCAATACATTTCATTTGCTCAGAAAACAGATACTGTTTTATTACAGGAAGGATGCACTCTTCAATTCTTAAACATATATAATCACATCTTGTATTACTGTTCCTAGCACTTCAGAAACAATTATAGGAAAAGACCTAGGAATGTTTGCTAATAACTGCTTTAGCATCATCATTGTTCAGAGTTTGGAAAAAGTGGGAAGGGGAGTCATTATTTTAACAATCCTGAACTGCCCTCCTTAAGTAATTACATGTCACTGGATACAGAAGGGTCTGGGTTATAGAGAATTCATTCCATGTTAGTTTCTGTATGAGTGTTTGTTCTCAAGCAATTACCAGACAATTTGAAGTGGCCCCAAATGTCTCCCCTTAGATTTCTAGACCCAAAAGCAGAGAATCTCAGTAAGCATGTCCATTTGTGTAGAGAAACAAAGGAGAGGAAGCGTTTTCTGGAAGTTATTCTGGTAGGGTGGCCTATAGGAGAGAAAATCTAGTTGGCAGATTTATTTATTGGCAAAATGCCATTTCTCTGATGTCTGCAAGAAGGAAAATAACATTAGGAATTACATTATCTATCCTCAAAAAATATGTATGTTTGCCTTACACAAAATATTTCACCAGTTGGCTTAGGACCTCATCCTGAGACTGGGGAACCATCTTACTCTGTTCTGTCCCATTGAGCTCCGTCTTCTGGGATGGCCAGCCATCCCACAGCCTTTCTCCTTTGAGGTTCATCTTTCCCCTGTTTTCCTCAGTTTGGAAGATGCATTCTGGGCTCTGAGACCCACTGGAAGTGCTCTTATGTCATGTGATGGCCTCAGTGAACTTCATTTCCAACACGCATGGAAACAAAGTCCTCAATCCATGGGATGAGGTCTATAGTTAGAGAATGTAAAATTCAAATGCTATTAAAACACTACCTCCACCACCGCAATGACCAAATCTAACCAAATTATTCCAATGTTGGTACAGCCTCTGTCAGTAGAAATAAAATCATAAGAGTTGGAAGAGACCATAAGGACCATCCAGTCCAACTTCCTGCCATGGAGGAACACACAATCCAAACACCCCTGACAGAATAGTGATTCCATCTTCCAAACACAGCTCCCATAAAATCTGTTCCAGGTTGATAAAAATCCATCTACAGTTGGTCTCTGAGGAGTGCAGAGTGCTAAAGCATGATTAAGGGGTGAAAAAAATCCTGTCACAGTATGAAAGGATTGTGACTTGAGTTGTGCAGGTCATCCACTAAGGCAACCAAAGCCATCTCTGTTCCATAACTAAGTCTAAAACCAGGTTGAAATGGATCTAGATAATCAGTTGGATCCAGAAACCCTTGGAATTGGAGGCCACAATGCACTCCAATATCTTGTCCAAAAGCAGAAAGTTGGGCACAGGCCAATAGCTGTCCATCACAGAGGGCTCAGGAGCAGCCCTTTTAATAAATGGCTGTCTCCTTTTGAAAGTCTCTCCCCTCCCTCCCCCCCCAAAAAAAACCTGGTCTGTTTGATAAATCAGGATAGGCAAGGATTATTTCTTTATAGCCCACATTACTCCATAGTAGGCCTTCTAATAGCTATCGCCCATGCTTGGTCAGATTCACTTCAAGTCTTCCACCAATTTGTTCTAGTTTCATCTCACCCACTTCATCACCACCTAACCCTGGGACCCTAGGAGGCTGTAAGAAGCAACACTCAGGAGCTATTGTGTTCCACCGCCTCAACTATTTTCCCATTCCAGAGGTTAGCCAGAGTTTCTATAGAATCACCTTCTGAAGTGATAGGAAAATCCCTAAGAGCCATCAGAAGTCCATCCAGATCCATCAGCCTTCTGGGATGACCACTTTAATTGGTTCCCAGCTCCTGTGGATGTTTGGAGTCCCAGTGAGTCTAAACCTGATCAGGTAATTATCAGTCCATGGCAAAAGAACTGTAGAGTTCATCCACATCACAATAATCATCAGCCCAAACAGAAAACAAGGACTAGACACTGCTTGGGACAGACCCATGATACTTATGGAATTCTAAGCCACCCCTGACAGGGCAGTCTCAGCATGAAAATTGAACTTTCTCAGCACTAGTACTCCAACTCCATCGCCAAACCCGAGACCACCCTGGCAAGCTCAGGAAGAGAGACTGTTGAGCAGCAGGGTGGGTGGTACACCAACAGAATCCCTATTCTGTCATGGCTACTCAGCTTTAGGTATACACACTCAAAACCTGCATACTGTGAGATGAGGTACATGCTCAGGGAAAGACAGTTGTGACGCCGGTATCAAAAAGGCAATCCCTGAATCCCTCTTTAATGGACAACTATCAGCTAGTGTCCAATCTTCCACTTCTGTGAGCTCCCCCAATGATACAAGTTCACAGTTTGGAGGTCCTCCTGGATTCAGTGTTGAACTTGGGAGGACCCAGGTTTCTGAGGTAACCAGAATTGCCTTTGCACATTTAAAATGTGTGTGCCAACTGTGCTTGATCCTTGAGACTCTGGCCACAGTGCCATATGCCTTAGTTTTATCCCATTCAGATTACTGAAATGCATTCCCAGGAGCTTCCACAGCAAACAAAAGGGTGGCCAGATGCTGTTCCCTGTAAACATGGAAGCAATCACTACAAAAGGCAAAAAACATGAGATTTCCAGTTGCAGGAATATTGTGGTTTTGAGTTGAATATGTGGATCTTCACATGTCTGTATGCCCCTGCAATTGGAAATCACTTAAATTTTTATCTAGGTTTGTTCCTGGGTTTTAGATATTTGTTCCTGATTGATCAGTTCCCAAAAAAGGTGGTGACACTTAAGTAGAAGGCAAAAACTTTGTTTATGTGGCAGAAACTTCATGAAACACGTGGAAGACACATTTTCTCTGCCCAGTACAAAGTTGTGCCCTCCTAGTCAATGTTGTACATCTTTTCACAAGAAGAGCAATCAGGAACAGTCATGTATAACCCAGAAACTGCATCCTGTTGTTTGATGCCACAAATAAACAACCAAATCTGTCTGGACAAATGGCCATGCAGCCAGGCTCTAAAATGAGTAAATAATGACAAAGTTCTGTTCCTGGCTTGAAAGTGTGTGCTCCTGTTTGTTTGCACAGTGCTGACTAAGGCAGAAGTGGTCCTACCCCGAAAACTTTGTGTGGAAGATACTTCATGAAATGTCTGCATGGCACAATTTCTCTGGCCCGGACAAAGAACAGAACTTTGCAGTAATTCTCCACATATCTGCATATTGGGGTTTGTTTGTTTTTTTAAGTTTCCGGCGGAAATCCTGTGACGACCATCTTGGGAGCCTCTAAATCTTGCAACAAAGCATCAAGTCTGGACAACGGAGGCAGAAATCCTGGGACCAACAGGTTTGTATGTGGACCTCTTCTGAAGTCCCGAGATTTTTTGCCCCTGTAAAAAACCCATGATTTAGCGCTGTCTGAAAGCATCCTTACTGCTGTATAGAAAAAACTGGTATGTAGAGATGAGAGTGATTAACCTCCTCCCCAGTCTCATTCAGCCAGGTCTCAGCAATATAGGCCAGTTTAGCATGAATTGCACTTGTTTTGTCATTTACTGACCTGTCACTTAACAACACCATCACACTGATGAAGAAGCCAAGGTCCAAGGTGGTGGCAGCAGCAGGAGCAACAACCTCTTCCTCCCTACAGCTTCTTGGTCTTCCTTTGTATCTCTCTGCATTGGTGCTGCATAGCTAAAACCCTTCTTTTAAGTCCCAGGCAGCTGTGCAAAATGGTATGCACCACCTGCTGGGTCAGGGCCCCAGCTCTCAAAGAATAGTCTAGTAATGAAGAAGCCTTGCTAGAAAGGTTAAAAACAACCCAAATGATTTGTTTGGTTGTATTCTGAGACATTCAGAAATGTTAAGGCCATTGCAGGCAGATGATAGTGAAAAGTTAATAAGGGACAGAGATAAAGAAGACATAACTATTCAAGACCAAACACTGATTTTACCCATGGATATTTCAGTAGACCTGTAAGAAATGCTTACAGACAAGCTCTATGTTAGCTTTGAAATCCATTCCGTCTCTCTGGTAAAACCAAGCCAAGCGAATCAATAGGACTGCATGGCAGCATGTACCCCAGCCTCAACAAAGACAACAGTAAAGGCAGGGGTTTGTGCTTTTTCGAAGTCGTGTTTGCTTGATTTTTCCCCCAAATGTTGAAACATTTGAAAGCATAATGTGTCTGCATGTAAGTCACTGGTGTGCAAGGCTTCTACATAACAATCACAGCTGAAACAGGGCTGGCAGGAGTCCAGAGGGAGCAGCTGAGCTGGATTGATGTTTGCAACCAACTGAGAGGTGTTCAGTTTTAGATTTTTGGCTGGAAACCTAAACCAGCCACACATCTGAACTGCAATATTATTTGTGGACTTTCTATAGAGCTATCATATGACAGTCACAATGCCCAAACCCTCCCTGCAATATGGAAATAGTGTAGTGTCTTGGCACATGGCTATATGGTTGTGTCCTGGAAAAATGGTATTTGGCTTAGAAAGGTATTTGTTGTCAAAAGCAAAGCAAAACCAGGAAAAAAACAATATCTTTAGTGTCTGTTTGGGATTAAAGTAAGAATCCATATCTTCATCATTTTACCTTGTTGCTTCATATTGCCCACTTCTACTGTAACCTATACAACCAGGGAGAAAAGAGGCCACCATTTCAGAAGCCACCTTCTTATCAGAGTTCAGCTCAGGGCCCTTCCACACAGTTATATATTTCAGAATATTAAAGCAGAAGGGAGAAAAAGTGGAGGCAGTGACAGACTTTGTATTTCTAGGTGCAAAGATTACTGCAGATGCAGACTGCAGCCAGGAAATCAGAAGAAGTTTATTTCTTGAGAGAACAGCAATGGCCAATCTCGATAAAATAGTGAGGAGTAGAGACATCACACTGGCAATGAAGATCCACATAGTTAAAGCAGTAGTATTCCCCGTAGTAACCTATGGATGTGAGAGCTGGGCCAAAAGGAAGGCTGAGCGAAGGAAGAAAGACGCTTTTGAACTGTGATGCTGGAGGAAAATTCTGAGGAGTGCCTTGGACCGCGAGAAGATCCAACCAGTCTTCAGGAAATAAAGCCAGACTGCTCACTGGAGGGAAGGATAGTAGAGACAAAGATGAAGTACTTTGGCCACATAATGAGAAGACAGAAAAGCTTAGAGAAGAAAATGATGCTGTTAGAAATGGAAGGAAAAAGGAAGAGGGGCCGATCAAGGGCAAGATGGATGGATAGTATCCGTGAAGTGACTGGATTGACCTTGAAGGAGCTGGGGGTGACAATGATTGACAGGGAGCTCTGGCGTGGGCTGGTCCATGAGGTCACGAGGAGTTGGAACGAATAAACAACAACAACATAAAGGCAGAAAATACCACAATATCTGCTTTGAATTGGGTTATCCGAGTCCACACTCAGATCATATTCTGGAATATAGGGCTGTGTGGAAGGGCCCCCCGAAGAACAGCTGAAGGCAAACAATACATAAAACAGTGTGTTGTCTTCATCTGCCTGGGTCATTCGCTTCCTAAACTGAAACTGGCTCTAAAAATCCATCATTTTGAATATAAATATTTTATGGCTTCTTGCAAGGCTCTAAAGGTGCATCCAGATTAGTTTAAAATCCCATGTTAATATTCAGATGCTTGGAATAAATCTAGCTTCACCTTCCTGCAGAAACGCCAATATTTCCTTGTTCTCCTGACCCCAAACTCAGTTTTCCATACTTATTTCTGGACTTCATTCTCCTGATCTACAAAAAGGAACTGCAGAACGAAACAGATTTCATTGGTGGGAAGAATTGAAAGAAAGACAAAGTACTGTTTCATTGATGTCAATGCTGTAAGCTTTCCCAATCTGCCTTTTCCCTCCTAGGAGGAAATGAACAAGTGTGACAGCTCAAAGGCCCTAATTGAGATGAAATGTCCCAAAACACATTGCCAATATCCCTGTTCCAGCTGGAACTACTCTGCTCTTGACAGATAGAAGGTTTGGTATTGCACTTCCAGCCATTTTCAAACTGAGTAGACCTGCAGGTCTGTTTAAGATCTTTTTACATCACCTCTATCCCCATATCAAATAAAAATAATCAGAGTAGTACAATACCAGTTTTTTTAAATATATATATTATTTGCAAACTTTTAAAAGAAATCTAAAAATATGCTTAAAATGTGTCTTGAAAACAGATGTTGTAAACTCCATATTGGCTGCTCTTGCTTGACTGTATGGAGTGCTTTGTCCTTGCATTCCCAGGGTCCTTCCACATAGCCATGTAACCCAGAATATTAGGTCAGAAAATACCTCAATATCTGCTTTGGACAAGGTTATCTGAGTCCACACTGCCATATAATCCAGTTCAAATCAGAAAAAGTGGGATTTTATTCAGCTGTGTGGAAGGAGCCCCTGATGCAGGAGTGAAATGAAGTGCAAGTTTTTTTTTCCTCAGGAAATTGATAAGACTACATTAGCTCTAGTTTCTTAGATATGGGAATCATGATTTTCTATGGGCAAGTGTTCTGTATTGTTATCTCAAAAATTAGAGCTGATAGGGTGACATTTGTTGGAATTAGCAGATCAAATATACCCAGAGATGGCTCTAACATCTGAGGCCCCTTCTACACTGCCATATAAAATCCAGATTATCTGATGGATTATATGGCAGTGTAGACTCATATAATTCAGTTCAAAACAGATAATGTGGCTTATCTACATTAATAATCTATCTTGTGTGGCGGTGTAGAGGGGGACTGTGTGGTAGCCAGTATTATCTATGCTTGTAAACTAATCACTTTTCTGGACCATTTTCTCTAATGTCTGTGGCTGCTGGGAGTTGCAATCCAGCTACCTTTTAAGGGCTGCTTAAATCCTATTCTTGCTTAATCATAATCTGGCAATACAGAACACTATCAGCATTTAAGAATAATGTGGTGAGAGAGAAACTATTATCTTTCTAACTCTGTAATTGTTTTAAAACTTAATCTTCTTTCAAAAGTTCCACTTGTTTTCTTTTCTTGTTGCATGTCCAGCTTCTGATAAAAGGGAAGAAGCTAACACACTCACCAGTAGCCATTGTGTAAATGTATTAGCCAAAGGTAAAACAAATGTTTATTTTAGTATGCAGAGTGACAATGAAATAAACATCTCCCCATTTGGACAGCTGATTAGCTGAAAAATGTAACCTAACGTAGTCTATAACAATGAAAGCAGGGGATGATGTTATTAGAATATAAGCCAACTTTAAGTGTAGCTCCACTCCACCAATGCAGCTCTTTTAAGTTGGCAAGCAATCCGCCGGACCCAAGCCAAGATTTGGGGGTCTGCTTGGTCTCCAGACAGGTCATTAAAACTCATTAGCTTTACAAAAACCTTGCTCCTGGCAGAGGATGAAAACTGTCAGAGCTGGTTTGTTTGTATGGACTCTGCCTCTGTAAACTCTCCCCTGGGCTCTATCAGAATGGGAACTTAACCATCCAAACTGAACAGGACACTAGATTTCTATCCAAGTGAGAATACTGCCATATGAGCCAGATTATCAAATCATACAATCCACATTATCTGCTTTGAACTGGATTATATGAGTCTACACTGCCATATAATCCAGTTCAAAGCAGATAATCTGGATTTTATATGGCAGTAGAAGGAGCCAAAGCCTTTTCATTCAGCAACTCCATTCACAAACCTTTGCAATGTCCTTGGGAAGAGTAGCTTCCACTGGGAGCGACTTGTCTCCAGGAAAAATGGTTTCCTCTTCCTCAGAATCACAATTGGCACTTGTTATTCTTCAGATCAACAATAATTCCATAGTTTAAAAGTCAGGCTGCTCTCAAGGCTTGCGAAGCATATATGGAGGAGGCATCCTTGGCCAAAGATTGAGGAAATAGATGTATCCTTGGGTGATTACATGGTGTGAGAGGGAAAGAGTTTGTATTTTGACTTCAGTGGATCTGAAATGCCTCCACAGGCTGCTGATGGGGCTGATGTGTTTATGTATATGTATAAAAAGCATTCCCTTACATTGCAGTTGTATGCCAGATCTGCCCGAAGCAACTTCTCAACAGACAAATCGGAAATGCTAAAGCAGAAAGGGGAGGGGGGAAGAGAGAGAAAGGAAAAGCTTTTAAAAAGCCACTAGTTTATTACAAAAACATTGACAGGCCCTTAAATTATCGCAGTGCTCCTGGGCACTGGTACAATGCCTATTTTCCTGTGCATTTCAAAGGGAGGAATGGAGCAGACCTGTCTCCCCTGGAGCTCATTATTAAGATGTATTCTCAGGTGACTGTAGACAGGGTGAGTGTGCCTGGATCCAAATTACCATCTGAAGAAGGAAGGAAGGAAGGAAGGAAGGAAGGAAGGAAGGAAGGAAGGAAGGAAGGAAGGAAGGAAGGAAGGAAGGAAGGAAGTCTTTTGGGCTGCGGATTGGTTTCAGGGTTCATCTATGTACCCATATCATGCTTCTGGTCCTTTCTGGCCCCTTCTACACCGCCATATAAAATCCTGATTATCTGCTTTGATCTGAATTATATGGCTTTGTAGATACATATAATCCAGTTCAATGTGGATGATCTGTTTTGATAATCTGGATGATATGGCAGTGTAGAAGGGGCCTCAAGACCCTTCCACACAGCCATATAACCCAGAATATCAAGGCAGGAAACCCCACATTATCTGCTTTGAACTGGGATATATGGCAGTGTGGACTCAGATCACCCAGGGCCCTTCCACACAGCCCTAGATCCCAGAATATCAAAGCAGAAAATCCCACATTATCTGAGTGTGGAGTAAGGGCCTGTCCACACAACCCTATATTCCAGAATATCAAGGCAGAAAATCCCACAATATCTGCTTGTGGGATTTTCTTCCTTGATATTCTGGAATATAGGGCTGTGTTCAAAGCAGATATTGTGGGATTTCCTGCCTTGATATTTGGCTGTGGGGAAGGGCCCTCAGTCCTTTAAACTGTGAATGTGAAAGGATTGCATCCAAGGTTCTTGCAATATCAGTGGGGGTGAGGTGGGGAAATGGGTTGAGTTCTCTGCACTGCATTGGGCTGGATTATAGGGGTCTGCCATGCAATCCAGTTCAATGCAGTTGAACTACATGATGAGTCAGCCATACAACACAACTCAATGCAGTTAATCTGTGTTTTGAAACTGCATTATATGGCAGTATCATTGGCCCCTTTGGTAGTGAGACCTCTACCTCTGAGGATGCTTGCCATAGATGCAGGCGAAACGTCAGAAGAAAAATTGCCTCCAGAACATGGCCATATAGCCCGGAAAAACCTACAACAACCCAATAATAAATGTTATTTGTTACCCGCCTCTCCTAATGAGAGGAATAAACTTTCTGCTTATTGTAGGATCTCCAACAAGAGCAGTGGTCCTCAATCTGTGGGTTTCCAGGTGTTTTGGCCTACAACTCCCATAAATCCGAGCCAGTTTACCAGCTGTTAGGATTTCTGGGAGTTGAAGGCCAAAACATCTGAGGACCCACAGATTGAGAACCACTGGGCCCCATTTTATAACTCAATGCTGTGGGGATCCTGGGAGCATGGATTCAACCCAGTAAAACCTAACCTGGGCCTCCTGCTGCTGGTGGTGGTGGTCAATTTCGTTCGTCTTCCTTCTCTGACAGAATAGCTCTTTTCCAGGCCTCAAACTTACCTCACATCTCTCACCTAAAGTTGGGTTTTGAAGCCGTGCATCCCGCCTCAGAGGTGAACAAAGAGAAGAGGCCTCAGTGCCATATATCCCAGTTCAAAACAGATAATGTGAGATTTTATTCAGCTGTGTGGAAGGGGCCTATATTGCCACACGTCATCCCACAGGCCGGTAACATTGAGCCCCGCCTCTGTTTTGGTGCTTCGAGGGGAGTGGGAGGAGCTACGGCAGACGTTGGCCCCGCCCCTTCTCCCCTCTCCTCAGAGCCCGCCTCGCGCCTCACAGGGGCCGCTTCAAGCCTAAGAAGCCGGGTGTGAAAAGGGGGCGGGGGCTGCTTCAAGCAATGAAAGGAAACAAGTCGCACGCGCTCCAGGGCCCGCCTCGCGCCTCACAGTGGCCGCTTGAAACCTAAGAAGCCGGGTGTGAAAAGGGGGCGGGGCCTGCTTTAAACGATGCAAGGAAACAAGCCGCACGCGCTCCAGGGCGCTCGCGCTCTTCCCTCCCGCCGTTGTGTGCCATTACAACCAAGCACAGGCCCCCTGATGCTCATCAAAGGCTTCCTTTTGTGGGCGTTTGAGCCCGCTTGGGGCGCTCTCCCTCCTCCCTCCCCCCGCGCGGGAAGGACCACTCTGAGGCGGGCTGTCATCCGTGGGGTTTTTATTGTCGGGGATTTGGGGGGGGAGGGGGGAGGAGAGAGGCGGGAGGCCTTGCTTTACAGTTCAACAGGTGCCTGCCGCCTCCAGGGCTGGGACTATCCGCTTTACACTTTCTCTCTGCGTCTCTTCCCGCCTCGTATGCAAATACATGACGCGAGCCCCCTCCCCCCGCCCTTCAAAACAAAAAAAGTCAGGGGGAAAAAGCTTGGCGGGGCTCGGAATCCCCGAATCCAGAGGGGTCGCGAGGCGCTCTATGTACACGAGGATGCCCACGAGGCATGGGGGGGGGGGCTCTCCAGAGACCCAAGGGAGAGCCCCGAGGAGGAGTGAGCGTCTCTCCATCCCAAGCATCTCCTTCTGAGCCGCTCCAAGTCCCGAGGGGCGAATAAATAGCGGTCCAGGCGCGTTGCTTCTGTCCGAGAGCGGGGAAAGGAGGGGAGGGGGTTTGGCGTTGGCACGCGGCGGGGTGGGGGGCACGTATGTATATAGGTCGCTCTTCCCCTGCGATCACAGGACCTGGAAGCGCCAGGAAGCCTGGTCCTTGTAGTCGAGGCAGTCCGCAGAGCTGAAGTTGAGCTTCCAGGGCGAGTGGGCGGCGGCGGGGGGTCCCGGGGCGGCGGCGGGGCTCTCCTTGGCGTAGTCCAGGCAGTCGGGGGTGGCCGGGCCGGCGTTGAAGGCTAGCGCGGAGCCCCCGTAAGCGCCGGGGGGCTGGTGATGGTGATGGTGGTGATGATGGTGGTGGTGGCTGGAGGCCTGGCCCAAGGCTGGGTGGTGGGCGTGCGGGTGGTGGGGGGCGCCATGCGGGGCCAGCGGGGCGGGCGCCATGGGGCCCAGCTGCGGGTGGTGGGCGTGCATGGGCAGGTAGGAGCCGCACTCCACGCCCCCGAAGTAGGAGGAGGCGGAAGCGGCGGCGGGGGGCGGCGGAGGAGGGGGCGCCGCTGGGTAGCCCTGCCCGTAGCCGCCCCCGCCGCCGCCCCCTCCGCCGGCGCCGCCCCCCGCGCCCTGCCCGTACGGCATCGGGTAGGCCGCCGCCGAGAGCGAGCGCTGCATGCAGGAGGCGCCGCCGGGGGCGAGGGGCTCGGGCATGGCGCCGCCGGGAGAGATAGAGGCCGGGCTCCAGATGGAGGAGGACGAAGGCGCGCTGCTGCTGCTCAGCGGCGCCGCCGAGGACGAGGACGACGAGGATGAGCCGGGCGCCCCCGCCGAGGAGGAGGACGACGAGGACGAAGACGAGGAAGAGGCCGAGGAGGAGGAGGCGGCCGCCGGAGGGGTGAACTGCCCGCTGCTCTCGGAGCCAGAGCTCTCCCGCGCCGGGGAGGACTTCTTCTTGGCCGGGCGGCTCTTGGCCCCGCCGCCGCCTCCCCCGGCCCCGGCCCCGCTCTGCTGTTGCTGCTGCTGCTGCCGGCACTTGGCCCTCCGGTTCTTGAACCAGACCTAAAGCGGGAGAGAGGAGCAAGCGGGCCCGGTCAGTCCTGCCAGAGGGAAGAAGGGAGGCACCCACCAAGCAAAGCCACCAAGAACATCCAACCAATGCTACCTTCAGCAAAGGACAAGAGGGATCCTCTCACCTCTGCAGAAATCTACATAGGGACCACCAAACGTCAATCAAGGAACAGGAAAGGCACTGAAGACTAACTCAACTTGAGAAGTCCACCATAGCAGGTAGAAGCCCCCAGTAGTACAATGGGTTAACCCTGGCATGGGCAAACTTGGGCCCTCCCTCCAGGTGTTTTGGACTTCAACTCCCACCATTCCTAACAGCCGGTAGGCTAGCCGGTAGGCTGTTAGGAATGGTGGGAGTTGAAGTCCAAAACACCTGGAGGGAGGGCCCAAGTTTGCCCATGCCTGGGTTAAACCCTTGCACCACAGATATGTCAGCGGTTGGAATCTGGGGAGAGCAGGTTGAGCTCCCGTCCGTCAGCTCCAGCTTTAACATGAGAGAAGCCTCCCTGTGTCAGCTCCAGCTCCCCATGGAGCCTTCGACAAGGATGGTTAAACATCAAACATCCAGGCATCCCCTGGACAACGTCCTTGCAGACGACCAATTCTCTCTCACACCAGAAACAACCTGCAGTTTCTCAAGTCTCTCCTGGCACACAAAAAGCACCTGATGAACCAATCTGGACACAGCATATGAAATGCTGGACCACCATGTCAGACTACACAGAAAAGCCATTTAAATCCAAAAGCATATAGACAATTTCAACAGAAAGGAAGAAAATTAAAATGAACCAAATCTGGCTACCAGTATTTTAAAAAAACTCCAAAATCAGGGCTGTAAATACAGGGAAGATCAAAGTGATCAATTTAAACATTCACACTTGTCTCATGTGGACAATTTCAACAGAAAAGAAGAAACCATAAAAATGAACCAAATCTGGCTACCAGTATTTAAAAAAAACTCCAAAATCAGGGTAGTAAATACAGGGAAAATCCAACCAAGAAACAATCAGGGCCAGCAAACACCTGCCAACAAAGGATTCCCCCAGCCCAGGCAGGAAGCAGCCAGCTTTGAAGCTGCAAGGCTATTTATTCAGTCATCCCACAACCTGGTAACATTGAGTCCCGCCTTAAATTGATCAGTGTGATCAATTTAAACATTCACACTTGTCTCATGTGGACAAGTGAAAACCTCCAAAATCAGTGCAGTAAATACAGGGGAATTCCAGCCAAGAAACAATCAAGGCCAACAAATGATTCCCCCAGCCCAGGCAGGAATCAACCAGCTTTGAAGCTGCAAGGCTATTCAATGCTAATCAAAGTGATTAATTTAAACATTCACACTTATCTCATGTGGACAATTTCAACAGAGAGGAAGAAACCGTGAAAATGAACAAAATTTGGCTACCAGTATTCTAAAAAACTCCAAAATCAGGGCTGTAAATACAGGGGAAATCCAGCCAAGAAACAATCAGGGCCAGCTAACACCTGCCAACAAAGGATTCCCCCAGCCCAGGCAGGAAGCAATCAGATTTGAAGCCGCAAGGCTATTCAGTGCTAATCGAAATGATCAATTTAAACATTCACACTTGTCTCATGTGGACAATTTAAAAACTCCAAAATCAGGGCAGAAAATAAAGGGGAATTCCAGCCAAGAAACAATCAGAGGCAGCTAACACCTTCCAACAAAGGATTCTCCCAGGCAGGAAGCAACCAGCTTTGAAGCTGCAAGGCTATTCAAGGTGGCCAATTTAAACATTCACACTTGTCTCCAAGAGAGAAGAGTTCTTTCTCCCACCCTGGGGATTATAAAGCCAGCTTGCCTAGTGTCCAACAGACCTCGCAATCTTTGAGGATGCCTGCCAAAGATGTGGGCAAAATGTCAGGAGAAAATGCTTCTGGAACATGGCCAAACAGCCCGGAAAACTCATAGCAATCCAGTCAGTCCACTATTTCCGGGCTGTATGGTCGTGCAGTAGCAGAATTTTCTCCTGATGCTTGGCCTGCATCTGTGGCTGGCATTTTCAGAGGATCTGAAGGAGAAAATACTGCTCCAAGACTGCCATCAGGCCTTCATAAATTACAAAGCACTCCAGTGATTCCAGTCTGAAAACCTTCGACAGTTACATCTTCAGCCCATTTCTTCCCAGATCCTGGACTAAGCCCTCCTCCTCACAGGCAGGAGAAAGACTCCAGCTCAGGGGCGAGGCGTCCGCATCCTCCCCTTTGCTCAGGTGGCCCTTAGGGGGTCGGACTGCCCCCCCTCGAAACACACACACACATCGCGATAAAGCCCTGCCAACCCCTCCCCTCGCCCAGGCCAAGCAAGGGAGAGCAGGGCTGCCCTCCATCACATCTCTAGGTATATCCTCTCCTCCCTAAATAAACCACCCTCCTCTAGAAACCAACACCCAAAGCACCCCGCTTTCCGCGCAAGCGAATGCCCTCCCTCTACATCCACTCTCCATTGAAAGCTGTCTCCCAACTCCTTTTAACGGCCAGTCCTAAGTTATTGAGGGCGAGGGGGTTGGAGTATGTATGACTCTTTGCTCGACCATTGGGTGACCTTGGACAGGTCGATGGCTCTGATCCTCGGGGGGAGGCCAAGGCCAACCTTCCTGGAGAAATCTTGCCTGATAGAGTCGCCTTAAAAAGTCATCACAACTACAGTAGCCTAAACGACAACGCGCTTGACGCTCCTTCCCTCAGTCACAGGCCAGAGAAGGCAGCTGGTCTCAGCCCTCCTCGACAATACACCTCCGACTACCCCCCCCCCCCAAAAAGCGAGGCTGGAGGCAGGCAAGACACCCCGCAAGACACCTATTTATCTCCCCTGTGGAAGGCGTTAGGAAAGAAGTTCTCAGTCCGTTGCTTTCGATGCTGAACCCAGTACTCACTCCCCTAAGCATCCCTACTCATTATCGAGGGGTTACTTGTTAGCACCCTAAGAGAGCAGGGGTCCCCAAACTAAGACCCTAGATACGACCCTCCAAGGTCATTTACCCAGGCCCTCGCACAGGGTCAACCTAAGTCTGAAACTACTTGAAAGCACACAACAACAACAATCCTATCTCACCAGCCAAAAGCAGGTACAGACTTCCCATTGTAATACTAATAAGTTTATATTTGTTAAAATTGTTCTTCATTTTAATTATTGTATTGTTTTAAAGGGTTTTTTTGCACTACAAATAAGATATGTGCAGTGTACATAGGAATTCATTCTTCTTCTTTTTTCACATTGTAATCCGGCCCTCCAAGAGTTTGAGGGACTGTCACCTGGCCCTCTGTTTAAAAAGTTTAGGAACCCCTGTAATAGAGCCTGCTGTTTGAGAGTGGAGGGGTGGCAACACCTTCATTTTCTAGGGGTTTCCTTTGAAGAAGGAATTGAACTTTGTTAGATTCCCCGCCAATGCTCTCAGGGCCTTTCAGGCACTTCTCTCAAGTCTCTTTCCTTTACCCCAAATTCAAATGGGAAGCCCTTCCCCTGTGCCATTCAGCTGCATCCATCCATTCAGGGATCCCAGCAGAGCCTCGTCTAGTAAAGATTTCCCCTTGACACTTAGTCAGAGTCCGACTCTGGGGGGTGGTGTTTATCTCCATTTCTAAGCAGAAGAGCAGGCGTTGCGGTAGACACCTCCAAGACCATATGGCCGGCATTACTGCATGGAGCAGTATCTGTTGATCTACTCAAATTTGCATGTTTTTGAACTGCTAAGTTGGTAGAAACTGGGGCTAACAACCGGCACTCACTCTGCTCCCGGAGTCAAAACACACTTGCATGTTTTTTGAACTGCTACGTTGGCAGAAGCCGGGGCTAATAGCCGGAGCTCACCCTGCTCCAGGATTCAAACTACACTTGCATGTTTTTTGAACTGCTAGGTTGGCAGAAGCTGGGACTCACCCTGCTCCCAGATTCAAACCACACTTGCGTGTTTTTTTAACTGCTAGGTTGGCAGAAGCTGGGGCTAACAGGCGGAGCTCACCCTGCTCCCGGAGTCAAAACACACTTGCATGTTTTTTGAACTGCTAGGTTGGCAGAAGCCGGGGCTAATAGCCGGAGCTCACCCTGCTCCAGGATTCAAACTACACTTGCATGTTTTTTGAACTGCTAGGTTGGCAGAAGCTGGGGCTAACAGCCGGAGCTCACTCTGCTCCCGGATTCAAAACACACTTGCATGTTTTTTGAACGGCAAAGTTGGCAGAAGTTGGGGGTAACAGCCTGAGCTCACCCTGCTCCCGGATTCAAAACACACTTGCATGGTTTTTGAACTGCTAGGTTGGCAGAAGCTGGGGCTAACAGCTGGAGCTCACCCTGCTCCCGGATTCAAACCGCCAACCTTTCAGTCAGCAAGTTCAGCAGCTCAGCACTTTAACCCTGCTGTGTCACCAAGACTCTTGGGCCTCATCTACATTGACCATTTAATGCAGTTTCAAACTTGGCATTGAAGCAAGTGATTTCACTGCACAGATGATTGCATAGGAAATCTTGGGAGCAGTGTGAGGCCTCCATAGTGATTACTCAAACTACAGGGCTTTCTTTCAGGCACTCGCAGTTTGAAGCCTGGTTGGAGCTGCATGAAATGGTCAGTGTAGATGGGGATCTGCCATGCGAAGGCTTGGCAGAGCAAAACACCTGAGCCCCGGCCATTCTGGTCCATCCTTTATTGCCTTGAATGCCAAGAACTGAATCTCTTTTCCAAGCCAAAGCCCTCAGAAACCCTTTTGCTCCTGGGGGAGGCCTCCACCTGAAACCCAGGAGGGTGGGACTCAAAGAAACTTCCACTCAGCTTGGCAGGGCATCATCGCCTGATACAATTCCTCACGAGCACATTCGTTGTATTGATTGATACATTTAGAGGGGAAGGAAAACCCCAAGAAATTTACTGGAGGGGGGAAAAAATAAAGAAATCTAAAGGACATCAAAACACAACATATTCTCGTTATGAAAACAGTTGAAATTAGGGGGGAAATCGCACCCTTTTCTTTACAAAAATACAAAAAACAGCGGTTCCTTTCTCTCTAGCAAAGTCACACCGCCAGTGGCGCAGTGGGTTAAACCCCTGTGCAGGCAGGACTGAAGACCCGACAGGTCGCAGGTTCGAATCCGGGGAGAGTGCGGATGAGCTCCCTCTGACAGCTCCAGCTCCTCATATTATTATTATTATTAATAATAATAATAATAATAATAATAATAATAAAAAAACTTTATTTATACCCTGCCACCATCTCTCCAAGGGGACTCGAGGCGGCTTACATGAGGCCAAGCCCAACAACACATCAGTAAAAACAACAAAGCAGTAAGCAAATAAAATAATACAATTAATATAACTCACATATAAATAATGCGGGGACATGGGAGAACCCTCCCACAAGGATGATAAAACATCAAAACATCCCTGGGCAACGTCCTTAGCGGCCAATTCTCTCACACCAGAAGTGACTTGCAGTTTCTCAAGTCACTCCTCACAGGACCAAAAAAAAAATCCGCAATCCGCACAGCCCTCTGTTGAGCACTCTGCTCCATTGAAGAGGGCAACAGCTTGCCCTTCCAAGTCAGTGTCATGTTCAGCACCACCCACACTGTATCATGTCACCTGTGGCCTGACAAGTGTGACAAACACCATAGTTAAACCACACCAAGCATGCTCCACACCTCTCCTTTCACCCCCCCCCCCATCTCCTCTGAAGGGTACCCTAAACTCAGAGTCCCCAAGCTCAAGGGCAGCACAAATGCGGGACAGAAGAACAGGCTACAGACTTCCTCCCATCTGCACGAAACACTGCAGACGAAACCGCTTCGCAACAGGTGGATGAGGCTCTTAGACCCACTCCAGGTGCAGTGAAGGCAAAGCGTGGCAATTGTATCTAACACACCGCTCTCTTTCTTTTTTCTTTGCCGCATGCACTTGCGACCAATACATGAAACACTCCGATTCCCAGGTGGGGTCGAATCTCTTCCTTTTCCCTCCGAAGGAGAAAACACCCCAGGCCTTGCAAGGGCCTTCAAAGAGGGGGAAGGCGCAAAGCCAGGCAATCCACCAGCCGAAGTGTGGCTGTGCTTTCATGGCAAGGCGGCTCTTCAACGCCCGACTAAAGGAGCTGCTTTGGTGCCTGTCCAGTCACTCCGCCCCAGGCCTCCGCGGGAGAGGCCAGGAGGTCTCCCCCCCCCCCCCAACTTCCACCTCTCTTTCCCTCTCTCGGTGGCCTCATCCCAACCCTCTCTGTCTCCAATGATTCCCTCTGGGTTCATTCCAGGACAGCAGGTCCTGGACAAAGTGTCAGGTTAAGCCGGGCCTACTTTCTATCAGGTATGCCTTGGGAGAAAGAGAGGACCCCCCCCCCCCTTTGCTGCCTTGGAGCGTCACATCAAGTCACAGGGCAACACACATTTTGGTGCCTTGCACACGAGAGAAGCCTCCCACAGGATGGTAAAACATCAAAACATCCAGGTGTCCTCTGGGCAACGTCCCTGCAGACCGCCAATTCTCTCACAGCAAAAGCGACTTGCAGTTTCTCGATTAAAAAAACCCCAAAACGGCAACGATTTCCTCTCATCAGTTATAGTTTTTGAGACACACAACATATGCCATCTACCAGTCGCCATTTTTGAGACACACAACATATGCCATCTACCAGCGGCCATCTGCTCTCTGCTCGCCCATAGAAAACCATATAGAATCATAGAGTTGGAAGAGACCTCATGGCCCATCCAGTCCAACCCCCTCCCAAGAAGCAGGAAAATCGCATTCAAAGCACCCCCGACAGATGGCCATCCAGCCTCTGTTTAAAACAGTGGTTCTCAACCTGGGGTCCCCAGATGGTTTTGGCCTACAACTCCCAGAAATCCCAGCCAGTTTACCAGAAAATGGCTGTGTTACGGATTCACAACAAAACAAAGTTCCTCTGAATCAGCACCCCCACAGAACAGGCATCAAACCCAAAAGAACAAGGAGGAAATGGCTGTGTTCTGGATCCACAACAAAACAAAGTTCCTCTGAATCAGCACCCCACTAAACAGGCATCAAACCCAAAAGAACAAGGAGGAAATGGCTGTGTTATGCATTCACGACAAAACAAAGTTCCTCTGGCCGCCTCTGGTGCCGCCCTCCTGCCTCTGCAGGAACAGCCACACTGGCAACCCTCCTTGCCTATCCACACAGTCCACACTGAGCTCAGGCAGGGATCCTGCACAGGCCAAAACCGGTCACATTCCAAATAACACTCTTTAACACGATTTTGATCCTGGGTTATAAATGTCATTTCCTAATCAGTTCTATCATTTAACCCCCCCCCCCCAATAAACTTTTTCCATACAGCCCGAAAAACTCACAACTTGGGTTGCTGTGAGTTTTTCGGGCTGTATAGAAAAAAGTTTATTAAACTGCAAAAAAAATCCCTTTTGTTTTTTGCAGGACATCACTTTTTGCTATATTTTCAATGACTATCTCATCCAGTCTCAATCAATTCAACATACGTGTTGTTGAAGGCTTGACTTTGAGAGTAGTTGTTCTTACCCCAGAAACTGAGTTTTTTTAAGGTTTTTTTTTTTTAATTGTGTGTGTGGATGGCACAAACTATGTTCAATTGCTGGGTGTGTTGTGAGTTTTTCCGGCCTGAGCGGCCATGTTCCAGGAAAGAATGCTAGTGGAACACGGCCCTACAGTCCGAAAAACTCACAGCACACCCAGCATTTCAACATAGTTTGTGCCAGCCACAAAAAACAAACAAACAGACAAAAAAAACCCCTCGGTTTCTGGAGTAAGAACAACTACTTTCAAAGTCAAGTCCTGCACAATTAAACAAGGAATAACACTTTTAAACCAGGAACAGATTTTATTTTTCGAATTTGGTGAGATAGTTTAATCAACTGAGGCTAAAGACCTCACAACCTCCGAGGATGCTTGCTACAGATGCAGGCGAAACGTCAGGAGAGAATGCTTCTAGAACATGGCCATTTAGCCCGGAAAAACCTACAACAACGCAGTGATTCCAGCCATGGAAGCCTTCAACAATACAACTGAGGCTAAACTTTGAGAAGGGAGCTCTTAGGCTCCTAGGCCCACTCCAGGAGCAGTCAACAAGGGACAGATTCAAAGCTTGACAACTGGGAGAAGCTTCACAGGATGATCCTGGACAGGGATTGGGGGGGGGGGGGGGCGGCACATGCACACACACACACACACACACACGGAAACTATAGCTCTCTCTCTCTCTATAAATAATTTATATGTATATAATAATATATGTATCTATATATATATTCACACACACACACATACACACACACACACACTATAAATAATATATATATATATATATATATATATATATATATATATATATACACACACACACACACACACAACACACACACACACACACACATATATATATATATATATACACACACACACACACACAATATAGGGAAAATCTTTACCTTTACTTTTTTACTCCCTCTCTCTATATATACATACATACATACATTATATATATATATGCACTCTCTATATAAATATATACAATATACATACACACACTATATATGGGCACTCTTTACCTATAAATATATACAATATCTACCTATTTATATACACAATATATGCAATATATATATATACACTATAGATTTACACTCTCTATATATGCATATATACAATATATATACATAATATACATACTACATACTGCTTAAAAGCCTTCAAAGGAACCTCCACCACAGTTCATTTTCCTCCTGCTTATATATATATGAATATATTTCATATATATATATATATATATATATATATATATATAATATTATATATAATAATATATTATATGATTATATATATATATACACACACACACACAATGATTGATATATATATATATATATCAATCATTGTGTGTGTGTGTGTGTGTATATCTATATCTATATCTATATATAATATAAAGATAAAGATATATTTATATATAACACACACACACACACACGCCGTTCAGGAAGTCAACAAGAAGCCAATTTAGTAGAAACTAGTCCCTGAAAGTCAGGCACCCAGCATGTCGGATTTGGGGATAAAGGGCTCAGGCGGGAGTGGGTCCGTTGCTGTTGCGTCGAAGGGGCCATTAAGACGCCCGCCCTCTCTCCCCAAAACCGGGGACCCCTTACCACCCCCCCCCTGTGCCTCCCCCGCCCCTTCCCAAGCCTCCGGACCTGGACTCTGGACTCAAAACCCCCAAAGATAGACACCAAAGTCACATTCCGGCTCTTTTTGCGCCAGACTCTGCGTGACCCTTGACGGGCCACCCAGCGCCCCTCGAGGCCTATGAGCGCCCAACATACAATAACGACCCGACAAACCAAGTATGTCTAAAGCCTCGGCCAACGGTATCTATCGCCGACGGTACTATCTTGGCGAAGAGCGCCTCCAGGACGTCCAGCTGGGAGCGAGTGAAGGTGGTGCGCTCCCGGCGCTGCTTCCGGGGGGCGGCTAAGGACCCAACGGAGGAAGAGAGAAAGGGAAACTTTCAGGGCCAGGCTGCCTCCCTCCTTCCGCAACCAGGGAAGGTTCGGGAGACCCTCCCCGAAGGGACTTGCAAACAGGGGACACCAACACTCTAATCCACCCCAAACTAAGGTCTAAGATAAGACCCTGCAAGACTATTTCCCTGGCCTTAAACTTTTAGACTTGCAGTCACCCTAAGTCTGAAACGACTCTAATCCACCCCAAACTAAGGTCTAAGATAAGACCCTGCAAGACTATTTCCCTGGCCTTAAACTTTTAGACTTGCAGTCACCCTAAGTCTGAAACGACATGAAGGCACACAGAAACAACAATCCTAATTAACTTGACTGTCCCACCAGCCAAAACTTCCCATTGAAAAACTGGTCACCTTATGTTGGTTGAAGTTATGCTTCATTTTTTAAAAAATCAATTTTTGGGAACTACTTCCACACAGCTGAATAAAATCTCACATTATGTGCTTTGATCTAGGATATATGGCAATGTGGACTCAGGAAAGCAGATATTGTAGGATTTTCTGCCTTGATATTCCGGGTTATATGGCTGCGTGGAAGGGCCCTGAGTCCACACTGCCATATATCCCTGCTGAAAACATATACTATGGGATCTTCTGCCTTGCAAATATTCTGGTTATATTATGGCTGTGTGGAAGAACCTGAGTCCACACTCCCATATATTCCAATTCAAAGCAGATATTGTGGGATTTCCTGCCTTGATATTCTGGGTTATATGGCTGTGTGGAAGGGCCTGGAGTCCACACTGCCATATATTCCAGTTCAAAGCAGTTATTATGGGATTTCTTGCCTTGATATTCTGAGTTATATGGCTGTGTGGAAGGCCCTTCCAGAAAGACCCATATTCCAGTTCAAAGCAGATATTGTGGGATTTTTCTACGTTGATATTCTGGGTTATATGGCTGTGAGGAAGGGCCCTGAGATATGCACAGTTTACATAGGAATTCGTTCCCCCCCCCCCAAACTTTACCCCCCCAACTTTACTCCCCCTCCCCCCAGATCCATGAAGCCGCCCTCAGCTTTAAAAGTTTGAGGACCCCCATAAGATTCCTACTAGAACTAGGACGCCAGGCAAAAATACTAGCAAAATCACTCCCAAATGAGGCCCCTTCCACACTGCCATATAACCCAGGATATCAAGGCAGAAAATCCTACAATATTATCTGCTTTGAACTGGTTATCTGAGTCCAAACTGCCATATATTCCAGTTCAAAGCAGATATTGTGGGATTTTATTCAGCTGTGTGGAAAGGCCCTGAGATTTGTACGGGGGGGGGGGGGGGTAGCCAACCCAAAAAGTCCTAACAAAATCACTCCAATTAGATTCTTACTAAGAACGGCAGACCGCCCAAAACATACTAACAAAAGTACTCCGGACTATTCCTTCCTGGACAAAAGAAAACACTGAGAAAAAATAAAAATAAAACAATGTGTTCCAGGTCGGGGACTTTAAAGCTGGACGCCGAAACTATGGCCCCTTCCACATTGTTCCAAAATCCCAGGATCCGGTCCCAGATTATGTGTAACCCAGTCTAAAGCAGATTATCAGGGATCACATCCAGGGATATAAGAACAGTGTGGAAGGCGCCTGTGTTGTTCTCCAAACATATCTCAGAAAGGCATGTTAGTATAATGCAAATTAGAACACTATGTAACACCATTTTTGTCCCTGGGTTGATCAATATCATTTCCTAGGCCCCTTCCACACAGCTGAATAAAATCCCACAGTTCTGTTTTGAATTGGATTATATGGCAGTGTGGACTCAGATAACCCAGTTCAAAATAGATATTGTGGGATTTTTTGCCTTGATATTCTGGGTTATAGGGCTGCGTGGAAAGACTGGATTATCTGAGTCCACACTTCCATATAACCCAATTCAAAGCAGATATTGTGGGATTTTCTGCCTTAATATTCTGGGTTATATGGCTGCATGGAAGGGCCCTGGATTATCTGAGTCTACACTGCTATATAAACAATTCAAAGCAAATATTGTGGAATTTTCTGCCTTGCTATTCTGGGTTATATGGCTGCATGGAAAGGTCCTGAGTTATCCGAGTCCACACTGCCATATAACCCAATTCAAAGCAGATATTGTGGGATTTTCTGTCTTAACATTCAGGGTTATATGGCTGTGTGGAAGGGCCCTGGGTTATCCGAGTCTAAACTGCCATATAACCCGGTTCAAAGCAGATCTTGTGGGATTATATGGCTGAATGGAAAGGCCCTGAATTATCTGAGTCCACACTGCCATATAACCCAATTTAAAGCAATTATTGTAGGATTTTCTTCCTTGATATAGGGCTGTGTGGAAGGACCCTGGATTATCTGAGTCCACGCTGCCATATAACCCAATTCAAAGCAGATATTGTGGGATTATATGGCTGCATGGAAGGGCCTTGAGTTATCTGAGTCTACACTGCCATATAACCCAATTCAAAGCAAATATTGTAGGATTTTCTGCCTTTATGATATTCTGGGTTATATGGCTGCGTGGAAGGGCCCCTAATTGATTCTATAATTTGCAAAAACTTTGTCTTTGTGGGACATCCTGCAGCACATTTTGGTATAGTTTCAGAATGAGCACCTTAACCAATTCAACCTAGTTTGTGGCAGCTACAAAGTTTCTGGAGTAGAACAACTCCTTCCAAAGTAAGCACCGCAACAATTGAACAGGAAACAACACTTTCAAAATTTGGTTACATAGTGTAATATTTTTTTTGAAAAAATAAAAATAAAGGAAAGCTGTTCGGGAGAGGAAATTTCGTGGTTGCAATGTATTATATTCCATGATTCATTTTTTGCAAGGGACTGGAATAGGAAGGGAATGGCTCCTTGAGAAGCCTGTTGGGGAGCCTCTAGGCCTCACCCGGGTACCCCACGGAGGGGTGGAGGAGGTCCATGGCGGGCCCGGCCAGCCCCAGCCCGTTCATGCCGTAGGGGGGCTGTTTGAGGTAAGACATCATGCTAACGGCGGGGAGGAGGTCGCCCAGGAAGCCCAACGCGAGGCCCGGGCCGGACGCCGTCGTCGTTTTCGCCGCCTCCGCTGCTCCTGCTGCTGCTGCCCTCTCAGGTGGCGGCTCCTCCGCCGAAAGGGCCCCCGGGAGCCAGTCCCTCAGCGCGGCCTGCCTGCGAAGCAAGGGAGAGGCGTCAGGGGTGGGCGGAAAGGCCTACTACTACTACGCGAGGAGGCGCGAGGGACAGACAGGCCTCTCTCATACTTCGCGGTGGGCGCGAGGACAAGAAACAACTGGAGGCCTCAAAAGCGCGCGAAAAGGGAAGCCCTTCACGCGCCTCGGAGGCCCGGATGTGGAGGGCGCGAGACCGCTCCGTCTATTACAGGCCTGGGCAAACTTCGGCCGTCGAGGTGTTTTGGACTTCAACTCCCACAATTCCTAACAGCCTGCTCTAGAAGAAATGCCATCCGATCCAATGCAGAGACTATTTAGTGAAGTTTCCAAAAGCGGGCCTTGAAGTCTACTCTTACCATCACTTTGAACTGCGTTTGATTATCGCCTTCGAATGTGAAAGCCCAAGACATTTAATTCAATGCAGTTTGGAAACTAGGATCAAAGAATCCTAAAGTTGGAAAAGACCTCGTAGGCCATCCAGTCCAATCCCCTGCCAAGAAGCAGAAAAATCGCATTCAAAGCACCCCCGACAGATGGCCATCCAGCCTCTGTTTAAGAGCCTCCAAAGCAGGAGCCTCCACAGTTCAGTTCCGTTTGCTCCTGCATATATAAGATATATTTCTAATATATCTCTCTTATATGTAACTTATATATATATATATATGTGTGTGTGTGTTATATATATCTTTATATATATATCATATATATATATATATATATATATATATATATAATATTATATAGATAGATAGATAAAGATATATATAACATATATATAAGTTATATATGAGAGATATATAAGAAATATATATAAGTTATATATAATAGAAAGATATATATATGATATAAAGTAAATATAAAATATATAATATACATACATATTATATAAAACATATATATTATATATTATATATAATATATATAATATGTATTTTATATTATATATAGAGAGAGATTATATTTTATATTATATATACTATATATATATATAAATTTATATAAATATATAAGATATATAAATATTTATATAAACATCTTAGATAGATATAAGAAATATATAAGGTCTATTTATATTATATATATGATAGAAAGATATATTATATGATATATAAAGATATAATTCAATGCAGTTTGGTAATTGGGATCATCGAATCATAGAGTTGGAGGAGACCTTGCAGGCCATCCAGTCCAACTCCATTCGGCCAAGAAACAGGAAAATCGCATTCAAAGCACCCTCAACAGATGGCCATCCAGCCTTTGCTTAAAAGCCTCAAAAAAGGAGCCTCCACCACAGTTCAGTTTCCTCCTGCTTATATATGAGCATGATATATATATATATATATAGATAGATAGATAGATAGATAGATATATAGATATAGATAGATAGGTAGCATATATAATTTATATATATAAGATACATATAATATAAAGAGATATATATTATTTGATATAAAGATAAAGATATATAGATGTGTGTGTGTAAGAAATATATATATATATATAACATATGTGTAAGATAGATATATATATGGATATAAATATATAAGAAATATATATAAGAAATATATGATAGATTTATAAAAGATATATAAGATATATACATATAAGAATATATATATTATGATATATATTATGATATATATAACATATACAATGTATGTTATATATATATATATATAATCTCTCTCTCTCTCTCTCTCTATATATATATATATATATATATTGATCTCTCTCTCTCTCTCTCTCTCTATATATATATATATATATATGGGAAATATATAAAAGAGATACACACACACACACACACATATACAGAGGGCCATTGATAATGAAGTTTCAAGGCGGCCTTCCTTGAAAGTATTGGGTCCCGTGTCTCAAAGAAGGCCGCTTGAAGCGCATTAGATCCGTCTCTGTACAGACTGAGCCCGGCCTTCCTTCAACTGTTTATAGATTTTTCTCAAAAGCAGGAGCAAACTCCATTTGAAGGCGTCAAACCGATCTCATAATTTCCCAAAGTCTTGTCCTCGCGTCTCTTCTTAAAGGGCAGTTTTGGGAAAACACACATCCACACAACCAACATGGCGGCTTTCTAGGGAAACTAGAAGTGTTAAGAAGGGAGTCAAGGAGGGAAGGGGGGGGGGGGGGTTAAGGAATGGGGTGATTCTTCCTCCCTGTAAAGCCCTGGTGATGCTTCCCATACAATCGCCGAGGGGTTTCTCGGAGGGACAATGCGGGCTGCTGAGGGAGGGAGATAGGGCCATTATTTTAAAAAGATAATTGGATTAGAAATCAAAACGAGATTCCAAAAAGAAAGAGAGAGAGAGAGAGGAGAGAGAGAGTAATTAATTGAAAAAGGGGACAGAAGGGCAATTAGAAACCGCGAGTGGCTTAAAAACAAAACGGGGTGCTTTGAAATCCATAGAGATCCCGACGAAGGAGGAGGAAGTTTGGGTCCAGATTTGGTGCGATTATTAGGAAACTCACTCGTGTCGCTGCGGGTTTTAGTGCGGCGAAAGGAAAAGGCGCATCCAGCTCCTTAAGGGCGGCGAACAAGCGACAGCATTGGCTTTTCCTGGAGAGAGGGAAGAAAGGGAGGAAGGAAAGAAGGGGAGACACAAGAAGAAGGACACAGATCGCATTATATTGTATTATAAACCCTATCAAGTCGCTCCTGACACGGGGGGAAAAAATAATCCTTGACTAGGAAGGGAAAGTCGTGCCTAAAACGACGCCAACATCCCCAGAAACTGCGGAAAGAAGGGACAAAGGCCGCGTCCACACCGAATACTCAAAGCGCTTTCGAACTAGCCTTCTGCAGGAGTGGAAAGGTCCGATGCCGCGGGTGGAGGCTTTCTAGGAATGGGATTTATTGAGACAGGCAGCGGAGATGGAACCCCCAAAGAGTAGGAAAAGTGGGGTTTCAAGGAGGCGAGGGGACAAGAAAGTAGACCTGTTGCCGCCTTTCTCTTTCCCCAGAAGGAAGGAAGGAAGGAAGGAAGGAGGGAGGGAGGGATGTGCCTGGGGAAATGGCCCCGATCCGCCCTCTTCCACCCCGCGCCCCGCTTGGAAGTGCAATAATATGCTCAAGGCAGGCCCGTATTACGCACAATGTGGGTAATATGTGGCAAGGTAGGTCGGGAGCCACGGCGGAAGCACTTTCCCGGAAGCAGGGCCTTCCTTCCTCGTGTTGTCGTGGTTGGAACCACTGGGTTGCTGTGAGTTTTTCAGGTTGTATGGCCATTAACTCACAGCAGCCTTCTTTCCTTCCTTCCCTTCGCTCTTTCCTTCCTTCCCTCCTCCTTTTCTTCCTTCCTCTTTCCTTCTCTCCTTCCTTTCTCCCTTTCCTTCCTTCCTTCCTTCCTTCCTTCCTTCCTTCCTTCCTTCCTTCCTTTTCCTTCTTACCTTCCCTTTTGGCTTTCCTTCCTTCTCTTTCCTTCCTTCTTCCCTTCACTCTTTCCTACCTTCCCTCCTTGTCTTCCTTTCTACTTTCCTTCTCCCCTTCACTTCGCTCTTTAATTCCTTTTCTTCCTTCCTACTTTCCTTCCTTCTTACTTTTCTTCTTTCCTGCGTTCCTTCCTTCCTTCTTCCCTTCGCTTTTTCCTTCCTTCCCTCCTTTTCTTCCTTCCTCCTTCCCTTCGCTCTTTCCTTCTTTCCCTCCTCCTTTTCTTCCTTCCTACTTTCCTTCCTTCTTCCCTTCACTCTTTCCTACCTTCCCTCCTTGTCTTCCTTTCTACTTTCCTTCTCCCCTTCACTTCGCTCTTTAATTCCTTTTCTTCCTTCCTACTTTCCTTCCTTCTTACTTTTCTTCTTTCCTGCGTTCCTTCCTTCCTTCTTCCCTTCGCTTTTTCCTTCCTTCCCTCCTTTTCTTCCTTCCTCCTTCCCTTCGCTCTTTCCTTCTTTCCCTCCTCCTTTTCTTCCTTCCTACTTTCCTTCCTTCCTTCCTTCTCCGGCCTCGCGCTGTGCTTCCAGCAGGGCCGCAAAGCTAAAAGAGAGCGAGCGCGCGCGTGGGAGGGAGGAGGGCTCGAGCCTCCTGGGACCCCGTCCGTCCGTCCTTCTTTCCTTCCTTCCTTCCCTCCCTCCCTCTTTCCTTCCCTCTTTCCTTCCTATCCTTTTCCTTTCTTCCCTCTTTCTTTCCTTACCGCATCCTTTCCTTTCATTCCCTTCCCTCTTTTCTTTCCTCTTCCTTTCCTTTTTCTTTTCCTTCCTTTCCTTCCTCTTTCTTTTCTTCCTTTCCCTTTCCTTCCCTCTTACTTTCCCTCTTTCCTCCCTCCTTCTCCCTTTCTTTCTTTCTTTCCTTCCCTCTTTCTTTCCTTACTTCCTTCCGCCCGGACTCCCTCTCGCGCGCGCCCTTCCGCGCGCCTTTCCCCCCTCCGGACCCGACCGGAGAGAGAAAGTTTCAGGAAAGTTTCTATAGAAGGAGGAGGGGGGGGGGGTAGCTGGAGCAGGGAGATTGAAAGACAGAGAGAGAGAGGTCTCTCTGGGAGCCGCACCTCAAGCAACGGAGGGAGGGAAAAGTTGGCCTCCTCCGTGGCCGCCGCTCCGCCCGACGCCGCTACTCCCTTCCTCTTCCCCTTGCCCGGACTTCCTTCCCAGGAGAGGCTCGGACTCCTCCAAAGGGGAGGGGAGGGGGGAGTGAGGGAGGGGGGAAGGGGAGGGAGGGGGCAGAGGGGGGCGGGGAGGGAGGGGGGCGCCTCACCTGTCCGCGCGAGAGGGAGGGGGGCGCCCCGACCGGCCCCGCGCTGCCTCTCTCTTCCCACGGAAACACCTCGCTCGCTCGCTCGCTCTTCGGGTTCCCTCCAAGCCGCAGCCTCCCTTCGCCCGCCCAGCTGTTTAGCTGATAGGAAATGTCGCCCGGCGAAGATTGATCACCTTTCCCGGGCCCTCCCCGGGTATGTGAGCGCCGGGCGGAGGCGGGACCCGGGACGGCGCCAATGGGCGGGCGCGGGTACACCGAGCGACAGCCGCCGGGGCCAATAGCGGCGCGGGACGGGGCTCCCTCCTCCAGGCCACGCCCCACGCCCCGCCCACGCTCTCCGGCGGCGCCCTCGGGGCAGGTAGATCGGGGCAGAGCCGGGTTGGGGCCCCCAGAGGACATCCATGCGCTCCAAGGTCGGGGTCCCGCTTATGTTCCTGAGAAAGAAAGAGGACGGAGGGAAGGGCGGGCAAGGCTTCTGACTCCAAGAAAACTTTCATGAGGAGCGAAATAAGAGTAGGAACCAAACATTGACTGATCAGAAAGCAGGAGAGAGAGAGGCGGGTTCCTCCTCTTTATGGAAGCATCTTCCACATTGTAAACACTCACAAATCCGTGTCAGAGCCTCAACATGGAGCTCAGAAAAGGGGTCGGGACCCCCCGTTTCCCGTGTAGACACAACGAAGCAGACAGGACCAAGGCAGATAGGAGGATGATGATCCGTGTTTGATATCCTCAGGTTCTCTCTGCGAGGAAATCACCTGTGTGTGTATGTGTGTATGTATACTAGCCGTCCCCATCCACGCGTTGCTGTGGCCCAGTCTGTGTATACATATTTCCTGTGTGTATATATGCGTATATGTGTGTTTGCGTATATATATGTGGTTTTGCGCATGAGTTGTAATGTATTTTGTTCATTTTTGGACTTTTAAAGTCTCTTCTGTTGTGCTTTTAGTGTTTTTATGAGTTATGGTCACTCGTTGACCTGATGGGTGTATTGTGTCCAAATTTGGTGTCAATTCGTCCACTGGTTTTTGAGTTATGTTAATCCTACAAACGAACATTTATACACACATACACACAAAGGTGATTTCCTCGCATGCATATATATATATGTGTGGGGGGGGGGAGTTCGTTTGTGGGATTAACATGAGACACACACACACACACACCACTTGATTAAATTTCCATACATATATGTGTGTGTGTTTCTCTCTCTTTCACACACACAGACAAACCACTGGATTAAATTTCCATATATATGTGTGTGTGTGTGTCTCTCTCTCACACACAAACCACTGGATTAAATTTCCATATATATGTGTGTGTGTCTCTCTCTCACACACACACAAACCACTGGATTAAATTTCCATATATATGTGTGTGTCTCTCTCTCACACACACACACAAACCACTGGACTAAATTTCCATATATATATGTGTGTGTGTGTGTCTCACACACACACACAAACCACTGGATTAAATTTCCATATATGTGTGTGTGTGTGTGTGTGTGTCACACACACACACACAAACCACTGGATTGAATTTCCCCATAGATAGATAGATAGATAGATAGATAGATAGATAGATAGATAGATGTGTGTGTGTGTGTTTCTGTCTCTCTCACAGACATACACACACACACAAAGGTGATTTCCCCATATATATGTGTGTATGTTTGAGAGAGTGATCAGGGCTCCTTGGTCACGAAAAATTTGGGGAACAACAAAAGCTTGATGAACATTTTGGGGAACATTTTCTCTGCGGGGGGGGGGGGACAACTCTTCCACCAAAAGGAAAATAATTCTGTCTGTCCAGCCTTGTTATTGTTGTTGTTGTAAAGACTGACTTGTTTTCAGTCAATGTTTGGTTTCTGTACTTGTTTTATACACCTTTATACCAAGGGTCATCACACAAACCTTTCCTTCCTTTCCTCTTCCTTTCTTTTCTTTTCTTTTCTTTTCCTTTCCTTTTCTTTCCTTTTCCCTTTCCTTCCTTTCCTTCCTAGTCGGATTGATTACACTATTTTTAATTCCTGGGTTAATATGTCATTTTTTAATTGGTTCTATTATTCAAGACATGGAGAAAGTTTTATTCAATTGCAAAAAAAATCACATAAAAAAAAAACCATACCGCTCGAGTTTTTCAGTGACTATCTCAACCAATTCCGACCTCACTACCTCTGAGGATGCTTGCCATAGATGCAGGCGAAACGTCAGGAGAGAATGCTTCTAGAACATGGCCATATAGCCCGAAAAAACCTACAACAACCCAGTGATTCCGGCTATGAAAGCCTTCAACAATACCAAGTGTTGGTTTTGACCGAAAGACCTACAACATACTCAATTCCGACATAGTTTGTGGCAGCAAAACTGAAGTTTCTGGAGTAGAACAACTCCTTTCAAAGTAAGGAACGCACAAGTAAAGAAGAAATAATAATATCGAAACAGGAACATGTTTTTTTCCTGAAATGTTGTGACATATAGTATTTTTTCCTGCTGAAACTTTCCCCTCCGCTTTTTATTTTGAAATTGAAAAGAAAGGACGTTCGCAATAGTTTGTGTCCTTCATTCAAAATCAAACGGGTCGGAAGGCACTAGGTTGCGGTGCGTTTTCCGGTCTGTATGGGCATTTCTCAGTAGCATTCCCTCCTGACGTTTCGCCCACATCTAGAGCAGGCATCCTTCCTTTAGTTTACAAACACACTTCTGAATTGTGCCTCTTAAATCCTGCCTTTGAGTCTTGAGAGAACTACAGCTGTGAATTGATGGTCTCAAGTAGCAGTGGAATTTGAATTCGGAGAGTATCTATCAACATTTAATCCACTAGTGTCTTATCGAAGGCTTTCATGGCCAGAATCACTAGGTTGTGGTAGGTTTTTCAGGCTGTATGGCCATGTTCCAGAAGAGGCATTCTCTCCTGACCTTTCGCCTGCATCTATGGCAAGCATCCTCAGAGGTTGTGAGGTAGGAATTGAGATATTCCTACACAACCTCTGAGGATGCCTGCTATTACTTACTTACTTACTATACTTGCTATACTTACTTGCTATAGATGCAGGCGAAACGTCAGGAGAGAGTGCTTCTGGAACATGGCCATACAGTCCGAAAAACTCACTGCAACCCAGTGATTCCAGCCATGAAAGCCTTCGACAACAAATGTTTGTTTACTTCAAAATCAGCCCATGAGACTTAGAAATAGGTAGCAAAAAGTATGAGTAAAATGCGCTGGCATATTTTTCCCAGGCTGGCATCTACACTGTCTCAGACTTGAACTGGATTATATGAGTCTACCAGCAGTGTAGACATCTCACTCCTTTTCCCATCCGGGGTTTATTTTGAGCTTCTTTTCTAAGCTTAATGTATTGTCGAAGGCTTCCATGGCTGGAATCACTGGATTGTTGTAGTTTTTTTCGGGCTATATGGCCATGTTGTAGAAGCATTCTCTCCTGACGTTTCGCCTGCATCTATGGCAAGCATCCTCAGAGATTGTGAGACTTCTGAGGTTGATTAAACTATGTCACCAAATTCGAAAAATAAAATCTGTTCCTCGTTTGAATGTGTTATTTCCTGTGTAATTGTGCAGGACTTGATTTTGAAAGTAGTTGTTCTTACCCCAGAAACTTCGGGGTTTTTTTGTGGCTGGCACAAACTCACTACCTCTGACGATGCTTGCCACAGGTGCAGGCGAAACGTCAGGAGAGAATGCTTCTACGACATGGACATATAGCCTGGGGGGAAAAAATTACAACAACCCAGTGATTAAACAGGAAAGAACACATTCAAACTAGGAGCATATTTTATTTTTCGAATTTGGTGACATGGTTTAATCAACCTTAGAGGTCTCACAACCTCTGAGGATGCTTGCCATAGATGCAGGCGAAACGTCAGGAGAGAGTGCTTCTACAACATGGCCATATAGCCCGGGGGAAAAAACTACAACAACCCAGTGATTAAACAAAGAATACCACACTTTCAAACCAGGAACAGATTTTATTTTTCGAATTTGGTGACATAGTTTAATCAACTGAGGCTAAAGACCTCACAACCTCCGAGGATGCTTGCCACAGATGCAGGCGAAACGTCAGGAGAGAGTGCTTCTACAACATAGCCATATAGACGGGGGAAAAAAAACGTCAACAACCTTTTTCTAAGTTTGTTTATAAGTTTTGCTTCCTTCCAACAGGTCATTCCATCAAAGGATGTGAATCAGGATAGATAATAATAATAATAATAATAATAATAATAGAGGGGAGTTATCTCCAGATCGGCCTACGTCTAGATAATAATAATAATAATAATAATAATAATAATAATAATAATAATAATAGATGGGAGTTATCTCCAGATCGGCCTACGTCTAGATAATAATAATAATAATAATAATAATAATAATAATAATAATAATAGATGGGAGTTATCTCCAGATCGGCCTACGTCTAGATAATAATAATAATAATAATAATAATAATAGATGGGAGTTATCTCCAGATCGGCCTACGTCTAAATAATAATATTAATAATAATAATAATAATAGATGGGAATTATCTCCAGATCGGCCTACGTCTAGATAATAATAATAATAATAATAATAATAATAGATGGGAGTTATCTCCAGATCGGCCTACGTCTAGATAATAATAATAATAATAATAATAATAATAGATGGGAGTTATCTCCAGATCGGCCTACGTCTAGATAATAATAATAATAATAATAATAATAATAATAATAATAATAGATGGGAGTTATCTCCAGATCGGCCTACGTCTAGATAATAATAATAATAATAATAATAATAATAATAATAATAATAATAGATGGGAGTTATCTCCAGATCGGCCTACGTCTAGATAATAATAATAATAATAATAATAATAATAATAATAGATGGGAGTTATCTCCAGATCGGCCTACGTCTAGATAATAATAATAATAATAATAATAATAATAATAATAATAATAGATGGGAGTTATCTCCAGATCGGCCTACGTCTAGATAATAATAATAATAATAATAATAATAATAATAATAATAATAGATGGGAGTTATCTCCAGATCGGCCTACATTTAGATAATAATAATAATAATAATAGTAATAATAATAATAGATGGGAGTTATCTCCAGAGAGATACTTTGTAGCCTTTCCTATTTATTATTATTATTTTTTATCACCTGCCTCTGCTCACACAAAGGAGCGAGCGCCATATTTGAGGAGATCTGGTCCTTTTGGCTCATAAATATTAATAGGAGCTAATCCTCTCTCCAAAGTTTTAATAGAGGAAGAGAGAGAGAGAGAGGGAGAAGAAACTTGTCAACAGAGGGAAGAGAAGAAGGGGAGGAATGGTGGCCGCCTTTTCCCTCCAAAGCGAAGCCACTGGTTGCTCCCAGAACAAACGGGTGGAGGTCAAGCGAGGGACTGTCGGCCTCCTCGGCTTCAAAGCGGGATGCCTTTCTTTCTCCCTTTCCCCCCTTCTTTCTTTCTTTCTTTCTTTCTTTCTTTCTTTCTTTCTTTCCTTCCTTCCTTCCCCCTCCCCAGACACTTTCCTTTGCAACACGGTAACAGCACACTGTTTCTTTCAAGGATCCGGGAGCTCTTTGGCTTTGGCGGCGCTGCTTTTGAGGCTCGCCCCGAATCAACTCCTTCTTAATTGAAGTTGGGCCTGAAAGCGAGCTAATGTTCAAAGGGGGTCCGGCGAAATTGCATGGGGTAAGACCCCCCCACCCCCCAACCTCCTTAGCCTCCTCCTCCTCCTCTTTGGATCAAATGCGGGATTGGGGATTGTCGCAAGAGAGGGTTGACAAAAGTCAGCCACACGGGCCCTTCTGGGCGGAACAAAGCCGCCGCCGCCGCGCATTCATTCATTCATTCATTCCTTCCCAAGGCAGCAGAGGGAGGGGGCCACATTGGGGACACCCCCGCCTTCACACGGGAGGCCAGGACACGCGTCCGGGGCCGTCGGAAGGGCCGCACGATGGCCGGAGGAAGGCGAAGAAGGAAGGAAGGGCCTCTCTCTCTCTTGGTCTCTTCCTCTCTCTCTCTCTCTCTCTCTCCCCCCCCCCCCCCTTCTCCCCCTGTAATAAGAGTATTTGTCTAATCCCAAATTGCAGGCGAAATTTCCTTAACGCTCAGCCCATAAAACCCACGGATTAAGGGCAGGGAAGGGGGGCGCGGAGCAGAGGCAGGCAGAGAGCGAGGAGAGAGAGAGAGAGAGGGAGAGAGAGCCCGGAGAGGAGGGCAAGGGGAAGGAGGAGGAAGGGAAGAGAGATGGAAGGAGAGAAGAGAGAAGGAAGGAAAAAGAAGGAAAGAGAAGGAAGGAAAGATGAGAAACGGAAAGAGAAGAAAAACAGAAGGAGAGAGAAGAAAAACAGAAGGAAAGAGAAGAAAAACAGAAGGAAAGAGAAGAAAAACAGAAGGAAAGAGAAGAAAAACAGAAGGAAAGAGAAGGAGAGAGAAGAAAAACAGAAGGAAAGAGAAGAAAAACAGAAGGAAAGAGAAGAAAAACAGAAGGAAAGAGAAGGAAAGAGAAGGAGAGAGAAGAAAAACAGAAGGAAAGAGAAGAAACAGAAGAAAAGAGAAGGAAGGAAAGACTAAAACAGAAGGAAAGAGAAGAAAAACAGAAGGAAAGAGAAAGCAAGAAGGAAAGAGAAGAAAAGAAGGAAAGAGAAGGAAAGGGGAAAAACAGAAGGAAAGATGAAAAACAGAAGGAAAGAAGGAAAGAGAAGAAAAACAGAAGGAAAGAGAAGGAAAAAAGAAAAGAGAAGGAGAGAGATGAAAAACAGAAGGAAAGAAGGAAAGAAGAAAAACAGAAGGAAAGAGAAAGAAAGAAGGAAAGAGAAGGAAAGAAGAAAAACAGAAGGAAAAAGAAGGAAAGAGAAGGAAGGAAAGATGAAAAACAGAAGGAAAGAGAAGGAAAACAAGAAAAACAGAATGAAAGAGAAGAAAGAAAAGGAAAGAGAAGGAAGGAAAGATGAAAAAAAGAAGGAAACAGAAGAAAAACAAGAAAAACAGAAGGAAAGAGAAGGAAGAAAAGGAAAGAGGCAGGGAAAGAAGAAAAAGAGAAAGAAGAAAAAGAAAAAAAGAGGGGGAAGAAGAAGGAAAGAAAGAGAAAAGGAAGAAAAAGAGAAGGAAGGAAAGAAGAAGGAAGGAAGGTAAGAGAAGAAAAGCAGAAGGAGAGAGAAGGAAGAACAGGAAAGAGGAAGGAAGGGAAAAGTGAAAGGGAAGGAAGGAAAGAGAAGAAAAAAGAGAAAGGGAGAGAAGGAAGAAAAGAGGAGGAATGATGGAAAGGGAAGGAAAAAAAGAAGAAGGAAAGTTATTGGGAAGGAAGGAAGGAGAGGAGAAAAAAGGAAGTAAAACAGAAAGGGGGGGAGAAGGAAGAAAAGAGGGAAGGAAAGAGAAAGAGAAGGAAAGAGAGAAAGAAAGGAAAAAGAGGGGAGAGAAGGAAGAAATGAAAGAAAGAAGGAGAGGCGCAAGGAAAGAAAAAGAGAGGGGAAAGATGGGAAGCAAGGAAGGAAAGAGAAAAGGAAGGCAGGACCGACGGGGCGAGTGGCCAAGGGGGCTTCCGGAGGGAGGTCTGGGAGCAAGGCCCGGGGTCCCCAAGGAGTGGGGGGAAAGGGGGCTTGTTTCTCCTTTAAAGCTCTTGGACCAGGGCTTCTCAATCCCTCCCTCTTGGCGTTTCCGCCAGGGAGCCAGCGGCGGAAAGGTAAGTCGAAGGGGCTCGGGCCTGAGGGACGCCGAGTTGGGTGAGTGAGTGAGTGAGAGCGCGCGAAAGAGAGAGAACATACCGAGTGCAGCGCCCCCCCCCTCTTTCTGTGGAATGGTTTGTCCGAAGAGAGCCGCTCTCTGCCGCTTCAGGTGAGCACAAAACCAGAAAAGGGGGGGGGGGGGAGGGGGCTGCCTCAGGAGTAGCCCTTTACAAAAATAGTGCCTGGGTCGAGGGGAAGGGGCACAGGCTAGAAAAAGCCCTCTTTTGCTTTTGGGTGGAGGAGGGAGCCCCCTCTTCAACTCTCCTGCTTTCAAAAGTGTCTAAGCATCCTGTTTGTTTACTTGTTTGGGCATTTTCTTAGTGGAGGGGGGAGGTGGGAAGGAGGCAAGGCATTTCCTAGGAGGAGAAGGGAGCAAATGGGGCCAGAAAGGCAGGCCTTAGGGAGGGGGGGGAGGTGTATGATAATAAAATGCTTGCTTTCTCTTCCTTCCTTCCTTCCTTCCTTCCTTCCTTCCTTCCTTCTTCCTTCCTTCCTTCCCTTCCTTCCTTCCTTCCTTCCTTCCTTCCTTCCTTCCTTCCTTCCTTCATTCCTTCCTTCCTTCCTTCCTTCCTTCCTTCCTTCCTTCCTTCCTTCCTTTCCCCCTCCTTTTCTTTTTAACTAGGGACAAACCCAACTCTTCCCCAGTCTTGCTGTCCACTTTAACACTGGTGCTCTCTGCCTTCTTATATTTCAGTCTGGATGGGGCCTCCGAACTGGATTCAGGGGGGATTTCTCCCTTCTACAATTTTGTACTAAACTCTCCACCTGGTTTGAAATATATTTGACAAAACCCTTAAAGGTCAGTGGCTGAATCTTTGCATGAAGAGCCCACCTTTGAAGGGAAACTTTAGCAGAAGTAGTACACCATTCCTTCCAATACTCCTGGGACAGTGGACAGGAATGATGGGACTCAGAGCGGCTTACAAGTCATATGGACATAAAACATCCTATATTATTAGCATAGTATTAATACATCATTCATAATATTAGTGTTATGTAATATTACATTGTTGCTGGGGGATTCATTTGGGGGTTATTTTTTCATAGTCCTCCTTGTGACATTACTTTCCTGCCACCAAAGCCTTGAGAACAATATTTTTTTCCACAAAAATTAAATCGACTTGTTGACTTCCAGTGTTTTTCCTTCTCTGAAAATATTTTTCATGGATACTAAAAAAAGTTTAAATCCTGTATGGCCGGAATCACTGGGTTGTTGTAGTTTTTTTTTCAGGCTATATGTCCATGTTCTAGAGGCATTCTCTCCTGATGTTTCACCTGCATCTATGGCAAGCATTCTCAGAGGTAGTGAGGATGCATGCCATAGATGCAGGCGAAACGTCAGGAGAGAATGCCTCTAGAACATGGACATATAGCCCAAAAAAACCTACAACTCAGTCTCAATCCTCCCCCCTCCCCCAATAGGCTTAAGAGAATTGAAAGAATAGATAAATTTCACAGACTGCTTAAACACAGTCATATAACCCAGAATATCAAGGCCCCTTCCACACAGCTGAATAAAACTGGGATATATGACAATGTGGACTCAGATAACCCAGTTCAAAGCAGATACTGTGGAATGGGATGTTCTGCCTTGATATTCTGGGCTATATGGCTATGTGGAAGGGCCCTTAGAATACTCCGAGGGTACCTACACACAAGAAACAAAGTCCTACCATGGAACTGCAATATTCCCTTGCGAGGAAAACCAACTTGGACTGGAGGAGCAAGAGCAAATGATCCCCTCCCACCTTGGAAAGGTTTAGTAAGAGAGGCAGACGAGGAGAGTTATGGTAAGAAAGATCCAGCTTTATTGAAAATATGTACATAATTTGGTATTATAATAAATAAACACAACAGTTTCCACAAAAATGAGCAGGATTATCAGAGAAGGATATATTAACTGGCAAGTCTTTTTTTGCTTCTGTTGTTGCTGCAAAGAATGGCAAGACAGACAGGCCCCTGATGGATACAGAATAAATATTAACAGCGTTGTGGATCCAGAATGCAGAGGTCCAACAAAAGCGGCAAATAAATAATTAATGGACACATGGGATAACTTTGAAAGAAGATTTTTTTGTTGTGGCTGTAAACCGATCACACGGTGGGTCAGTAAGTCTTATCTTTACAATCACTTCTTCAGCTCACAAGGCTCTCGGGTTAAAAAGGGCAGCCCTCTGAACACAACGGAAAGCCTTAAAAGTTTATACGTACAGTAAGAGTAAAATTGCTGCTGAAAGAAAACATTGGTAGGTATAGCACGCTGTAATACTCAATGGTCTAAGCATGAGCTAACTATAAAATTGTAGGTAGCATATTAAATATTACACATGTCGGGACTACACAAAATAATTCAGAATGGTTTTTTCTCCCTCCTCTGCTCTGCAATGCTAGGATATTATACACAGGGTATATTTGCAAGTTCTTTCGACAAGGAACATTTGTCAGGTTATCCCCAGACAAGCAACCCTAGGCTTGTAGCGATACTTGGAAGCAAGCTGACTTGAAATCATTACATCTAAACCGGCAAGTAAGTCCCAGTGATAAGCTAGTTTGGAAGTAATATTGCTTCAATGGAAGGGGGAGAGATGGGGAAAGAAGGAAGAATCCGAAAACAATTCAGGTAAAAGCTGGTCTAGCCAACCGCTTCAACAGTTTCTGAAACATCATTCCTCTCGTCTGGTTGTCAAGATTTCCAACCTGAAAGGAGGATTAGACTATAAAACATGACACAAGGCTTGCCCAGTGGAAGCTGGTCACTGAAGGACACATTTCTCTTCTTTCTTGGCCATCTTTCCTTTGTTTTGCTCAAGAGTCCTTTCCAAATGCTCGTCTTCTTCTTCAGCTCTAAAGAAAGAAAGAAAGAAAGAAAAGAAAATAGACTTTTCTTAACAAAGTTCTTCATGCAGCAATGAAAAAGCTGTTGCACACCTTCCCGACCCCAAGGCAGCCCCACTGCAGAGATCAAGGAAAGCCATCTACTTGGACAGGTGACATTGCAACCAGAACCAGAATTTCTACACATTTAATTGCTTCACTTTTGGATTACAGGCCTTCCCTTTCAGAGTTTTCTTCGTGAGACAAAAACAAAGCTTGATTTCTGTTGGCTCAGATATCCAACTTACTGTTTTTCTTGGGCATCTAAATCTCGGACCAGCGCATCACGCTTATTCACAAGAATAACCAGTTCATCCAGCAAAAGCTGCTCCCGCCTCTTCTGGGCTTCGGTCTTTTGCCAGTCTGAAAAGAAAAAGACATTCAGAGCTCTGTGCCATGAAAGCGTAACCTGCGTAAGACTGAAACACATCGGGAGCCAGATCTCTGGGCTTCACAATGCGGCCCCTTCCTTTCTCAGGACCAATGAGGGCGGAAGGATGATTTCACATTCCTATGGATTTGTTTTAACTTTCAAGTAGCAAGGCGCATGTGACTCCTGGAGCACATGCCTTCAGGTTTCCTGTCCGATTTGTGTTGACCCCATGAATTTCACAGGATATTGTTTTAGGCAAGGAACATGCACAATCATTAGTTAACTGCTTGGTGAATCAGATCCAATCTTTTCCAGTAAGATAAATAAACAATCCTGTGAGATTTTGTGGATTGATTTCACATACTGTTCACACCCTAAACATTTCTGCAGAATTAAATACATTCCCAAATTTTTGTGTCTGGAAATGAGAAACATACCATGATTTCGGTGAATGTGCCCATTCCTTATTTTGGAATAATCAGGGCAACCCCTATTCCCTGATGATGTATATAAGGATTTTGTTTTTGAAAGGGGGAAAAAATGAAGATGTAAAAATACCACAGTGAAAAACACACACACGCACATATAGAGGTATATATATCTCTTCCCTAATTTCCCTATAAACCTCTTTTCCCCTCCAAAAGCCTATCTGTTGATAATTTTGTCTCTTGCTACTACATCTTAGCAGTCGGAAATGTCTCACACTGGGCACCAGATGTTTCAGAAGAACTTTAAAAATACTGATAATTAGCATTTTTCTTTGAGGCAAAAACACATCTGCTAGACAATGTTACACAGTCTCCTCAACAACAGTACAGATTCTTTGGTAGCTAATAGTTTGGTTTCCTGAAGGGTTTTGTTTTTATTTTGGGTGCCCATTTTTTTGCTCAGGTTTTTAATTTCTTGCTCCAAGGTGTAACAGGGGAAAACACCCACACACACACACACACAGCAACAGGCCATGCACACACTGATGAAACCTCAGCTCCTCTCCTGCTAATTCCACTGTCTGCCCCTTTAATAAGGGAAACCACGTCAGGGTTTCATTTGAAAAGGGCAGATTGAACATCGCAGCACTTCAAACTCCAAAACAACTGCTCTCCAGGCCAGACTGCCAGGGCCTGTACCTGTCAATCAACCACCAGTCTGCCCCGCCTCCCTCATTAGGAAGGTAAACAATGAAAAGCAGGAGAAGTAGATGATGAGGGAGATAGCAGAACAAATGAGAGGCAGGAGGGAAACAGGACACCCGCTTTAAAAGAAAAACCCCATCCGCTCCTGACTCATGTGGAGTCCTCTCCTCAATCCACTTTCCAAAAAAACACAGAGGAAAGGCAGTGCAAAGCTTTTGGATTTCTCTCTTCTCTCTCCATTGCCCTGGGCAATCATGTTAAAACTCAGATGGCTGGTGCTTATTCAGATAAACCGAACAATGCAGGCCAATGGTTACCATGTGAATCTTCACAAACCACACAAGAATGCGCTGGTTCAAATCCCCCTGACCCCCCTCCAAAGCCAAATTTATTCAAGGCAGCAAACTGCTCCAAAGCTTCATGAAAGCAAGTGGGGCGAGAGTGAGTTTGGTCTCCTATTTACACATTAAAAATTAGATGCAGGCTCACCTAACAAAGTTTAGACACAGCAGTAAAAAGTCAGGAATGCCTAATCCATTCTTTAAATTGCCTGAATAGTTAGTATATTGAGAAGACACAAACACACACATACCACTGAGAAAAGCAGAAAATAACCAAGGTGCACTAACAAGAAAGGACCCCAAATGATATTATTAGTTCACTTCAATAAACATTATTGATGATCTCACGGGTATTCACGACTTAACACTAAATTTGAGTGTTATTACACCTTCTTTAAATATTAAAACATGTTTCCTTAACCATACTGTGTCGAGTTTTTACATTTCAATGCATACATTTAAAGAATCAAAACATGACTAAGACAACTATCAGCTCTGAGTTAATTAAAGGCAATGCATATGACATAGTGCTTGAAATACATATTGTGGATTACGGGGAGGGGGGGGGTTCATTTTCAGGATTGCAACCCCAGTGTATTTTGTTTCAACAGCAACTCTTCTTAGATGGTAAATAATCACATAATTACTTAATGGGACCCATAACCAGGTGTGTGAAAGGCAATAGACTTTCTAGAGCAGTGGTTCTCAACCTGTGGGTCCCCAGATGTTTTGGCCTTCAACTTCCAAAAATCCTAATAGCTGGTAAACTGGCTGAGATTTATGGGAGTTGTAGGCCAAAACACCTGGGGACCCACAGGTTGAGAACCACTGATCTAAAGCATTTACTTTCTAGAGCAGGGCTCCTCAAACTTTTTAAACAGAGGGCCAGGTCACAGTCCCTCAAACTGTTGGAGGGCAGAGATTATAATTTGAAAAAAAACACGAATGAATTCCTATGCACACTGCACATATCTTATTTGTAGTGCAAAAACACTTAAAAACAATACAATAATTAAAACGAAGAACAATTTTAACAAATATAAACTTATTAGTATTTCAATGGGAAGTGTGGGCCTGCTTTTGGCTGATGAGATAGGATTGTTGGTGTTGTTGTATGCTTACTAGTCATTTAGGTTGACCCTGAGAGAAGGCCGAGTAAATGAACTTGGAGGGCCATATGCGGCCCACGGGCCTTAGTTTGAGGATCACTGTTCTAGAGAGTGAGCCACACTGAGCTCAGTAAAATTCCAAGTCAACACTATAACAAAAGTTAAGGATGTATTAGTCAAAAAGTTTGGTTGATGACTAGACCTGACTTTCCTGAACACTACTCATGACTCTTTAAACAGCATTTCACACATACACACAGAGTTTTCTATTTTTCTTTTCCTAATCAGGGCTGGCAGTTTCCATTGGTACTAGCCTAATTTATAATTATGTGTGGCTATCTGAATGCTGATAGATATACTGACTTCCATTTTCAAACTCCAAAAAGCAAGCATAGCCATCTAACCATCACTGTAAGTAGGTCTGTCAAACAACTTCACCTACAAATAATTTAAAGGAATCTGCAAATCTTAATGAATATTTTTGAAGAAACTTCTTAAATTCACAACCCTATTTTTTGTTATAGTCCAATCCTAAATGCATTTATATAGAAAGAAGTCTCAGTTTGGGATACCGATGTTATTTTTCCGAAGTTGGAAAGAAAGTTCAGAACTTTAGAAATCTATATAAATAAAAATGTAATGATTGTTTGTGGGATTAACATAACTCAAAAACCACTGGATGAATTGACACCAAATTTGGACACAATATACCTATCAGGCCAATGAGTGACCATCACTCATAAAAACACTGAAAAACACAGTGGAAGGGACTTAACAATCCAAAAATAAATAATAAATTAGAACGCATGTGCAAAATGACATATATAAACACAAACACACATATACACATATACACAAATATATACACACACATATATACACACAAAACACATACACAGGCTGGTTCACAGCAACACATGGCAGGGGATGGCTAGTAGAGATATAAAGGAAATAATGTCTCTACTCTTTTACTACAGTAATAGAATTGTCACTATTAGACAAGAGTCAAAGGGCGCTTCTAGACCGGCCCTATATCCCAGGATCTAATCCTAGGTTTTCTGCTTTAACCTGGATTATATGAATCCCCACTGCCAGATAATCTGGGATAAACAGAAAACCTGGGATCAAATTCTGGGATATACAGCCTGCCTGGAAGGGCCCTAAAAACCATGAAACTAGTTGTGTATTTGTTTAAATTAGTTTTATCTTCAGACAACCTCGTCTGCTCCCATACCACAAAGGAAACTACTTTAGAAAGTAGGAATAGTTTGTAAGATGCTTTTTAAAAGATTGGAAGAGAGGACATGAGAATTCCTTTGGGGATTTTAATAGTGCTGCCTGACAAATGTCTACTCAGGTGTAAGTCTCACTGAGTTCAATGGGGCTTGCTCCTAGGTAAGTGGGTATAGCCAATCATTTACATTTCTGGTATGCATTGAAGTGGCTTTTTTATTCTTGGCAATAATTACTCTCTTTTCAGATGTGTTGTCATGCTTATAGGGTGAACAAAAGCAAAACGTATTGAAATGATATAGTAATTCAGATGTAATAAAATAACTGTTACTCTGACCTTTTAAAACTTCAGATAATTCATTAGATGGACCAGACAATTCTTTGTGCTAACTAAAGGTCTGGGGATTGCTCTAAGTAAGTCCCTTTGAAATCAACAGGGTGACTCCGAAGTGCTTGTGCCTAAGGGTTACGTGTGTGTATATATTAATTTAAACGTAAGTACTTATGAATATACTTGTGCAATCTCTGGGAAAGAGCAGTTTTAATGACTTAAAATTCTGTACATTATAAACAATTTTCTGAAAAAAATGTGTGCCTTTATTTGTTAAAATATATACAGACTTTGGAACAAGAATGATAAATATTAGCAGAAAACTCCACAATGCAAATGCTCAAAGTTCTGTCGTTTCCCCCCCAAAAAATCCCTTCCGTCATGTCGCTATAAAATAAGCTTTGCACTTTTGATGAAAATTAATGCTAGTTTTGTAAAGAGCACATTGGGGGATTGCAGCCCGAGCCTTATCTCTGGTTCCAGTCAACTAGCAATCCTGAAAGAGTTTGCATCGCCATCAGAGGAGGCCATTTGATAGGATTCTACTGCTGAACCTAATCAATCTATGGAATACTGTGGCAGCGCCGTGTAACAAAGCTAAAATAGATTTACAAATGGGGTTTTAGGGGATAAGCTCCTCCACAGGATTACATATTGATTTTAAATATAAAAAGCTTATCATATAAACCATAACTACGAAAATAGTGAACCTATGCATAAATCCTTTTAAGAAGAGCACCACTTCAAACTTGAAGCCAAGAATGAATCAAGATGTACAAAATTCTAAAGATGATCCATTTCTTGGGCAGAGAAATGAACATACGCCCCTCCTAAGGTGTGCAAAACATGAACGTTATCTTCTCTAAGGAGGCATTACATTTGAACATGAGGGGCAATGCATGCAAGGAAATAACTGGTGTTAAAAGATCCTCAATACTCAGCTGGTGGCTCCTGTATAGGTGCACCATGTTTACATGAGACAACTTGATTTCTGCACTAGTAGCAAACCTTTTTTATGTTTCACAAATGCACATGAGGCATTAACAACCAGCTGGCTGTTTTCCGAAACCTTGCCATTCTTATTCACATAGTGTTGTTTTTTTGTTTTTTTACATTCCTCCCCAAAGGAAGGATAGCCTTAAACAAAGACCTGTTCCTTTTCTCCCATTTATTTGGTGAATATTTTCAACCAATCTGAAATGAGACATGAAAAGGAAGCGGATGTAACACGATTGTAGGAAGAAATGACTATAATGTCTGTGCTTCATTAATAAGATTGGCTTTTTCTTAAAGGTTTACTAAAAGATAAATTCTTGCACAAACCATCTTCGGTGTTTAAGAAGAGGAATATGCATTCACGGGAAACATCTACATTTGGACATGCATCTGATTATTACCTGCCGTTCTTAAAAGCAAAGCTATCTGTGACACTCCATGAAGTTTCCATGGATATCTGTACCATGGGGTGAAAATCCCATGGAAATATAGTCATGGGTATATAAATAAAGTCTTCCTTGCCATCTGTGTGACCACAGTAGTTCTGTGTTATAGTGCTGGATGAAAGATAAAAGCAATAATTTGAGCATTTCAAAGCCTTGGGTCAGTTGAGCACACCAACCGTTCCACAGTGCAATGTCACAAAGCATAGCGTATTGTTGGCACACAACATTATATTTATGTCGCAGATGGACAACCCAATGTGTATGCTGACAACTTCTAGGCTATTATTATGTTCAACGAGACAAAAATAAAGAGGCATCTAAGTGAGTCTTGGAGATAGAAGAAGAATGAAATAATCCAGTGGAGTAATTGGTCACCTTCAGGTACTTGTCCAATAGCACATTTTCCTCTGTTCTTCTCTCAAGATTCCCCACACCCCAAATCTGCTCTGTCCCCAAATCAGCGAAGAGAAGGGGAAAACCATCTCTTCCCTCTTCTGTGGATCCAAGAGAGGAGCTCATTAGATCCCATTCCAAATAAAACTGAAATGTTAAGGTGTGGAAGTCGTATACCTCCCAATTAACAGACTCAGAGGCTGACGTTATTGTTTCCAGTCATTGTAACAATGGCTACCATCAGGGCTGATCTCACAACCTCGGAGGATTCCTGCCATAGATGCAGGCGAAACATCAGGAGAGAATGCTTCTAGAACAGTGTTTCTCAACCTGGGGGTCGGGACCCCCAGAGGGGCCGTGAGGGGGTATCAGAGGGGTCACCAAAGACCATGAGAAAACATAGTATTTTCTGTTAGTCATGGGGGTTCTGTGTGGGAGGTTTGTCCCAATTCTATCGTTGGTGATGTTCAGAATGCTCTTTAAGTGAATTATAAATTCCTGCAACTACAACTTCCAAATGTCAAGATCTACTTTTCCCAAACTCCACCAGTGTTCACATTTGGGCATATTGAGTATCTGTGCCAAATTTGGTCCAGATCCATCATTGTTTGTGCTCTCTGGATGTAGGTGAACTACAACTCCCAAACTCAAGGTCTATACCTACCAAATCTTTCCAGTATTTTCTGTTGGTCATGGGAGTTCTGTGTGCCAAGTTTAATTCCATCGTTGGTGGAGTTCAGAATGCTCTTTGATTGTAGGTGAACTATAAATCCCAGCGACTACAACTCTCAAACGACAAAATCAATCAATCCCCCCCTAAACCCACCAGTATTCAAATGTGGGCGTATCAGGTATTTGTGCCAAATTTGGTCCAGTGAATGAAAATACATCCTGCATATCAGATATTTACATTATGATTCATAACAGTAGCAACATTACAGTTACAAAGTAGCAACAAAAATAATTTTATGGTTGGGGGTCACCGCAACACTAGGGACTGTATTAAGAGGTCGCGGCATTAGGAAGGTTTAGAAACACTGTTCTAGAACATGGCCATATAGCCTGAAAAACGTACAACAACCCAGTGATTCCAGCCACGAAAGCCTTCAACAATACAGGGTTGATTTTACCATATGGTAAAAGGATGACAGCCTCAGATGTTGTATTTTGGGATATTGTAAAAGGAATGCAGATTGTCAGCTATTTAGGAGGTGGATATTTTGCTTCTATCCCTCCTCGAAGAGGGGTGTGTGGCTTTTCTGACTGAAGTTGCTGGCCTTGAACACCAAGGAGCTGTATTGCACTATCCAACTTGACTGGGATGGACAGGTGTTGCCGAAAAAAGATGATAACAAACATAATGTTTCCTTTTGTTTTGTGTCCTCATTATTCCCAAAGATGTGATATACACAAATCTAACTCAGTGTGACTTCCTACATTTACTGAAGAAGAAGAAAGGTCTTTAAAAGGACACTTTCCTGAAGCCTAGACTCAACAATTTTAGTTCTTTTAAAGACTTTATGATTGTAGGTGTCAAATTCCTCCTTTGAAAGCAATGAATATGTTTAGGTTTAGGTTTTATTCAGGCCTCCAGTAGTTCTTGAGTTTGTCAAGAAACTACAAAGAAGTGGATTAGAAAGCTACCTGACACCCCTTGCCTCCCCCTCAAACCATGCTTTCAGTGATGTCTCTAAACTAATTAGAATTGATTTATTATGGATCAGGTACCTTATCAGGTGAAGAAAGAAATTACCATGGACAGTCAAAGGGTTAAGAGGTCAATACAGAATAGCAAAATCAATTTGCATTGATTAGACAAAAGGTCCATTTTACAGAGCCCAGAGGATTAACTTTTAAGCAAACATCTTTGAACCGTTAAAGACAGAATTTGTGGCTGAAAGGTAGAACTAAAACAGCTTTATTAAAAAAAAACTTGGCATATTTAAATAACAAAATAAGCTAAAGCAGTAGTTTAACCTATCTAGATGTTCACTTTTATTATAAATCACATGTTGGATTATTGTATAGTTATTTGAAAGCATTATGAAGAGGAGGCAATTGTTTAATTTATCCTCTGAGTCAATCTGTTCATGAGTTTTCATTCAGGTGAGGTGACTGGCTTCTTGGAAAACTACAGAGTATAAAGAATATATGTCCAAAGGATTGCACTAACCTTGTCATCCTGCCTGATGAAATATTTACTCAACATGATGATGAAATTTTTATAATGAGAGTGGATAAGGTTCATCTAACAAATGTTTAAGATGAAAAAAAAAAAACCCAATGAATTTCATACCGAGGGAAAACCAGTACTATTGAGTCAAAGCTAATATCGTTCTACCTTAAGAAAATGAACCAAAACGACCAGGGAATGAGTCCTCACTTTGCTTGAACAGTCTTTCTCATTTCAAGATCATTTTTAGAGTGACTTGAACTCTTGTTTACACAGGTTCCAAAGAAACTTGGTTTAGACATCACCACTTAGTTTTTCAGTTTTATCTAAAAAACAACAACACTCTTTCATGGGTGAAAATCATAACTTTTAAACAGTTTTCTTACCTTCAATGGCAAGCATCGCTCTTAGCTCTCTGTTCAGCAGTTCGTACCTCCTTTCTAGATCATGTTCTTTCTCTCTAGGCAAGTTGCAAAAGTTCATCAATATGTTAATTACTAAATCATTAAACACTTTAAAGGACCTTTAATTTACATTGATTTTGGGGACACAGAACTGACTTTTCACTTTAGGTTTTAAGCTACTCTAAACAAATGATACATTGGAACAAAGTTTGTCTTTAGGTGGATGTTGCCCATTTTTATGACGTGACCTGATTTTCATGCCCTGTCTCTGATTCTAGCACTGGAATCTCCAAAGTGATGCCAATGAGACCCAGATCTCTTGATTGTCCTAGAGATCGCCTTTTTCTCATAGAATTAGAAAAAGGAAAACAAATGTTATTCCTATTCTTACCTTACCAGCTTCCAGCCACTTAATTTTCTTTTCTTGAGAATATCCTTGGCATCATGTGTGCCCAGAGATATTATTAAAAAAACAAAAGTTTGGGAGGCATCTGGAATCAGTGTTTTGTTTTCTAGACCCACCATTCAAACTACCTTAAAAAAAAAACTAGACAGAAAGAAAACCGACTAAGCTGGCTGCAGTGGTGGGGTAGTTAGGACAGTGGAAACCTCTTGGGATGAGAGAGTGAGCAAGGAGCAGCTGGAAAGGAGAAATTGTTGGTTGCTCTGAATTTTGTATCAAAGATGCATGCTTTATGGATCAGAGTCAGCATAGATTTGTGTGCTTCTAGTGGAGGGAATATGTGAAGGGGACACTGATCAGAGCACTACCAAATATCCTTTTAGGAAATTGATGTTTTGTTGACACAAAATACAGGCTTTGTCTTTGATGACATGAAAGACAGGCTTTGGTAGCCCAGTCCCAAATTCTGCCTTGTATTTTTTGGGGGGGACTTCTAATCCCTTTTGGTGTGTGCACATAATTTGACACCTGCAAAGATCCGGACCTTAAGGTAAGGTCTGGATCTTTCCAGGTGTGGGCCCTGTGGGGTTGCCTCCCAGGACTGTTTCTGTAGTCCAGGGGGTAAATCCCCACAGCCATCCTGGTTCATCAGGAGGACACTCACCCGCTCAGGCCCTCCCATTTAATAATAAAAAAAAACCTACCCAAGGGGCCTGCTGAATGTGCAGGTCCCTCCAGAGAGTATTCCTGATGTGCAAAAATGATACATCAGGAGGTGGGGGAGGGAGGGATTTCTCTTCCCCTCCCCCCCACCTCATGACAAATCATTTTTGTGTGTCAGGAGAGGTCTCTGGAGGGGCTTTGTGTGAGTTTTGGATTGGAAACTGGGGGTCTGGAATCCATCCTGAGGGAAAGCCCGGGGTCGTGGGAGGGTGTGGGGATAGAAAGCTGGGAGGAACCCAGTTTCTCCCGGGTTTTGGGTCTATCAAAAAGGGCCCTTAGAACCATCCAAGTAGCATTGCCACCGCCAGAATTGTAGCCCCCAAAATTGCTATTTAAAGCTCTCATAAGAATCCATAGGGTGATAGGGTTTTTTAAAAAAATAGAAATAATACTAATAACATAGGTCATCACACAGCCAGCAAAGCTCCAAAATCTTAGAATTTATTCTAAAGAATTACGTTTAATTTTTCTCCAAAATAAACCTGAATGATTATGGGTAATCATCACTATATCTTGTCTGCACATTAGCACATTATAACCTACTACTGTAGAACTTAGAATACACTTGCATTAATGTTTATTTAGAGCACATGCAGGTGCATGCACACATAGGCTTGATTTGGTAATACTGCCTCACTTATCCTAAGATAAACCTCAATAATACTTGGAACTTAAATCTGTGTTGGGTTTCATCCTGGACTGCACAAGTCTCTTGTGTCATCAAGTTTCCAGATCTCAGTGAGTAGCTAGACCAGAGATAGGAATAGGCTGGAGGATTCCCCCCCCCCCCCATATTCCTATGCATGTTTCCCAAAAGGGCTTTGTCTTTACTCTTTCTCCTTGCCGCTGTCTCATCCCCAATTGYTGATGTAGCAATGGAATTCTGTGAGGGAACTGCCTTTTTAAAGGTATTTTTCTTGCCCTGGAATTGTCCATGCTGTCTCCACCATTTTCTAGTCTCTTCTGCTTTTCTTTCTACCTATGAGCATCCATATTTTGCCTCTCTCTAGGCAAAATGTAGCTGCATGAACTTTTTACCAATTTACCTCTTTAGAAGATGAGATTTAGTAAGCTCGTTAGCTCCAAGATCTTTTCTATCAAGAATGTATTTTTTTTTACTTCAATGAATATTTTTGAACCTAAAGTTCTGGCTTTGCAATCTTGATCCATCCTAAGATATAGAAGGCTATCCCAGTTTTGCCACATGTAAGTTTCTGCTGGTTATGAAGTTTACTCAGTGGCACTCTGTTATATTTGTGGTGGAATCATCCCAACTGAGGATTATTTTGAGCCTAACAGCTCAGATTCCCCAACAAGCTGCTTACTAATATGGCTGGTTGGGCTTTACTTTGAAACTGGTCTTGCTAAGGTTTGCCTTTGAAACCTGGCTTCCATCATGAAATGCAATCAACTCACTGTACAACACCCTGACTATTCAGTAGCTGGAAACAGTCTCCAGGTGTTTGGGAATTAGGTGCAAGGTGTCTTAGCATTCTGGTTTATTCTTCAAAAGCAGTGCTCTTTTAGGGTTAAATCATTGTCAAAAGAGAAGCTACTGCCAGGGAAAACTGGAGCAATTGTCCTAATATATTGGCCTTCCTTAAAGGTTAGTGTCAAAAGGACCAATTCACATAATGCTGTTCCATGGCCACTCACATTAGCCATTCCATTGATAAAACTTCTTTTTTCAACAGAATTAGGACTGAAGGTTCAACCCCCTCCCCAAGATCTCTGGTGAACCCCCAAAATGTGCCTGCAGGGCTGGGAAGCTCTACTGTGTAGAGTACAAAGATGAAGTTGGATTTAGGCATTTAATTCCTGAACATCTTACACAGGATCAGTGTCCGGTGGAATGTGTGCTTCAAAACAAAGAGTTCATTCTCTCTGACAAAGCTGTATGTCTTGCAGCTTTGTCAGCTGTATATTTTACAATCCCAATTAAATTTAGTCACTGCACAGGTTGGCCAAAGGTTTCTTTTTAACTAGGATAAACTGGCAGTTGTTCCAGATGCAATAGTTCAGCTTGGGAATTGTTCAGAAGAAGCATTGGGGCCAAGCATGGTTCCCATCTCTTTACCTGCTGTTCTAGTTGAGAACATAGTTTTGTTTTGCTTGTCCCCTATATCAAAATGATAAACCAGAATAAGCCTGTAACCCTGGAAAACTGTTGAGACTTAATAGTACAAAATCCTGTGTTGGATCAACAAATAGTGTCATTGGATATCAAGTAGTTTCTTGTGTAAAAAGATTGTATTGATTCAGGTAGTGACCACAGAGTTCCCTTTCTGACTTGGAGTTTGCTTATTTAATTTAATAGTGAAACTAAGAACAAATGCTTCGCGTGTGTTAATTCATCAGTTTGTTGCAACCCAGTTCTACATTAATCTGTCATGTTTAATTCAGAAAAAACATATTTAAATTCATATTAAATTATTTTTCTCATAAAATTTCTTTTTCTTCTTCTCATAAATCAAAGGATGTCTTTCTGGATACATTTTATCCAAAGGCATGCATTCTTAAATAATTTAAAAATGTTTTTAAACCAAGAACCACATAATTAAATTTGCAAAGAGTAAAGGAGGTAAGAGTCAAATTCATATTGGAATTTAAAAAGAGTGAATTCCTCAAGCCAGTTTAGGGAAGACCTAGCTGGTAGGCATCACTGTATGGATGGATCCAGCCTAAATCTCTCACAAAGAAAAAAGTATGAATCTCTTGATTAAGGTTGATTATGTACGAGTTAGCACCATTTGTTTTCATTCTCTCATTTTAAAATCAGCATATTACATTTACTGAATTATATGTTTCATCCATTCGTGTTTGCGATGCTGGAAAAACTAAGCTACTCCAAGAAACCACCAGTACCTCGCTCTCAGGAGGAAACAAAAAAAAGCAGAAAGGCTAAAGGATTTGTACATTATAACTGGCAATACTTACAGGAGGGAGAGTTGATTCATTCTTCTTATTAAGGCATTTTTCTTATTGACTAGCATGAACCATTCTTGCATCATAGCTTCTTCTTCTTCAGTGTTTCTTCCTGTTTAAAAAAGGGAATTTTTTAATGTATTAACACAAGATAGTGTAACCAAGTGATAAATCTGAATGGCCTCTGTTATAGATTTTCAACATGATGATGTCATGAAATATAGATATATGTTTTGAGATTTTAACCACAAATATTTAAATATTATATTTTGGGTCCCAAAATGGCCACATGAGAATAAAAGCTGTCTTAATTTCCTCATAGAAGAGTTCTAGAAGAGTCCTAAGAAATCTGCTCTGGAAGGGAGTGCATAGGGCTTCCAAGGCAGAGGGAAAGACAACACTCCCATGCATGGTCTAGAGGGTGAAAGTACAGACTGTTCAAAGTATTAAAAAGGCTATATATATATATATATCTCATATCTCCTACATTTTCTTTTTTTTCATTTTTATGTTTATATACCACCTTTGGAGAAACTCTTTAAAGACTTCCCAAGTCTGCCATGCTCCTAGGTATTCTGTCTCATTGATGAACAATGCTTACAGGTTAAAAAAGGTTCTTCCTGACATTTAGGCAGAATCTCTTTTCTTGTAATTTGAATTTACTGGTTTGTGTTCTTCCCTCTGGAGCAGCAAAAAAACCAACAAAAAAACAAAACCATGCTCCCTGTTCTTATATGGCCTGCCAAGAGACCACCTATTAAGTATCAGTTTATAAGAGCAGTGGTGAAATAGCTCATGGATGTGGCAGGGTCGACTAGTACCCTATTAAGCTCACCAATAATTATGGTGAGGTATATGTGCATGGGATTTTGTCTCAAGAGTGCAATTCCAATTGGGGCCACCGAGGCATGGAGTAATGGCTTTCCCACTACATCTCAAGCTATGCTGGCTTGCAGAAGAACAGAAGATATATGTGTGCGGAGACATATTTTTACCAGGTTTTTCAGGCTTGCATTTTATTTTCTGAAAGCAACGAGGGAAAACTACCTATGGCAACTCTAGTGTGGCTTGGCCCAGACATAATTTCAGAGGAACAAAGCTGCTATGGATACAGCAGTTCAACCTGCCACCAGAACACCCCATTTTGAGGACTTTTAGCCATCAGGAATGTGACTGGTGACAATTTTCTCCCCCCCCCCCCATGTAATCATTGGACAGGCAGAAGGTTCTCGAATAGGAAAAATTTCTTATCAGTGGAGCCCTTTTTCTAAGGGCGTCATATCTTAACACCTCCTCCTCCTCTTTATATTTATTTGTTTTCCACTTTTCTCCCAGGATAGGAACCCAAAGTGGCTCACAGCCAGGTAATAAAAGCATGCTAGTATTACAGTTCAAGACACTTTGAACACATTATGCCATCAGTACTTTTAGTAATGATGTAAATAAGAACAAAGACTAAAGATGAAGATAATAGCTTGCCTAACAACACCTAGAAAGTTGCAATGGGGACATCCTAGCTCATAGTCAGTCACTCCATTATAGCAAGACTGACCTGATTGGAACTCGGCAGTTAAACATCTGAAAGTCAAAGCTCCAAATGAAATTCACCAAAAACCCTTTTGTTTGAATGTAAATAAAAGTGGGAGGTATTCATGCAACAACTTGGAAGTCAAACAAAGTATAGGGAGAAAGTGGCAACGTTACGTTCTGCTCACTTTTCAAGTTTGCACAAAATTGAGGATGGTGAAAACCTTTGTTGAAACTGACTTTTACCTTTGTTGTTGTGTGCTTTCAAGTTCTTTTTGATTTATGGAGACCCTAAGGTGAAGCTCTCACAAGATTTTGTGGCCAAGTATGGATTTGAATTCTGTCTTCAGAGTTTTAGTTCAATGCTCAAACCACTATACCACACTGGCTCTCTTTTACCTTATACTATGCTTGCTTTCTTTTACATTAGCTATAACCAGTTTTTTAAAAATAAAATACTAGTGGTCCCCTGCCACGTGTTGCTGTGGCTCAGTCTGGTGATCTGGAAAATAAAGTAATTAGAAAGTGCTGGTTTCTAATATATGTAATGTCTTTCTGCTTGTGGCTCAACAGTATTTCTTGATGTTTCTTTGACAGTGTTGACGTAGAGATTGTCTAGTTTGCCTACTCTGGAACATGCAACATATAATTATCCATCTTTAGGAGTCCCTTTCAAATCTATAGTACTTTATGTGTGTGAATCATATATATCTATCTATATCTATGGCTGGATGGCTCTCTTTCAGGAGGGCTTTGATTATGTTTTCTTGCCCTGGAGAAGGGAGTTGGATTGAATGGCCTTAAGTATTTTTTGTTGGTCATGGGGGTTCTGTGTGGGAAGTTTGCCCCAGTTCTGTCATTCGTGGGGTTCAAATGCTCTTTGATTGAGGTGAACTGTGAATCCCAGTGACTCAAGGTCTATTTTCCGCAAGCTCCATCATTTGGGCATATTGAGTATTTGTGCCAAGTTTGGTCCAGGCCCATCATTGTTTGAGTCCTGAATGTAGGGGAACTACAACTCCAAAACTCAAGGTCAATGCCCACCAAATACTTGCAGTATTTTCTGTTGGTCATGGGAGTTTGCCAAGTTTGGTTCAATTCCATCATTGGTGGAGTTCAGAATGCTCTTTGATTGTAGGTGAACTATAAATCCCAGCAACTACAACTCCCAAATGACAAAATCATAATTTTTTGAGTGATGGTCACTCCTTGTGTTGTGAGACGTTTTGTTGCCAAATTTGGTGTGATTTCGTTCATTGGTTCTTTTGTTTTTAAGGAACTCATTATGCACACAGCATTTTTATATATATAGAAGAGCATTTTTATGAAGGCTCCATAGTTGTCTATGCTGGCATTCTTCTCTTCTAGAAGTGAAGTGTAGTTGAGTTGTATTAGTAAAGGATCCACGGTTTTAAGGCTCTGCAGCACTCAGTTTCTTTCTACCAATTTATAAGATGGTGGTGTGGTGGTGAACATGTGGAATGTACATATGGATGAATGCTGGCAATCCTAGCTGAAATTCTGTCAATACACTTTGCCCTACTTCTTGAACATACATTTGTCAATGCTGACAATCACATCTAATGAGACTATCAGTATTAACTGGTACATCTATAAGTTTGGGACATTACAAAATTCTTCTGGTTTGTCTGCAATACAGATTGCAGCTAACAAAGTATGAACAATTATGTGAGCTGAAGTAATGATAAGTATCCAGGATAAATCAGTCCTTCATTTGTGATAGCTATCATTCTCACGTTTAACACCTCACGTTTAACATCAATCCTGACAAGACAGAGGTCCTTCTGGTCGATCGTAAACCTGACTGGGGTATAGGGTGGCAGCCTGTGCTGGACAGGGTTACACTCCCCGAAGCCACAGGTCCGCAGTTTGGGAGTCCTCTTGGATTCATCGCTTACACTTGAGGCTCAGGCGTCGGCGGTGTCTGGGAGGGCTTTCGCACAATTGAGACTCGTGCGCCAACTGCGACCATACCTCGCGAAGGCTGATCTGGCTGGGCTGGTCCATGCCTTGGTCACCTCCAGATTGGACTACTGCAATGCGCTCTACGTGGGGCTGCCCTTGAAAACGGCTCGGAAGTTCCAACTGGTCCAACGGGCAGCGGCCAGGATGTTAACTGGGGCCCCTTACAGAGAGAGGTCAACCCTCCTGTTCAAGGAGCTCCACTGGCTGCCGTTTATTTTCCGTGCCCAATTTAAGGTGCAGGTGCTTACCTACAAAGCCCTGAATGGTTTGGGACCATCCTACCTGTGTGACCGCATCTCCGTTTATGAACCCACGCGTTCACTTCGGTCATCTGGAGAGGCCCTGCTCGTGATCCTGCCTGCGTCGCAAGCGCGTTTGGTGGGGACACGAGACAGGGCCTTTTCTGTGGTGGCCCCCCGATTCTGGAACACCCTCCCCAAAGATCTTAGACAGGTCCCTACACTGGCAGTCTTTAGAAAGAACTTGAAGACCTGGCTGTTCCGATGTGCCTTCCCAGAATAGAAAATCTCCAATACCAAGTCCCATAAGCACTTTATTAGAACTAAGACTGCCGCACACTGCACACTGCACTTGCCCTATAGCCTTATATACCACCTGTCACATCAGCACTTTTAATCCTGTACCCATTACTCTGGTCCGGCCCAGTTTTATTGTGTCTTAGTGTATTGTTTATTGCTTGTTGTTTATATTGCTTAATTGTTTTTAATTTGCCTTAGGTTTTGTATTGTTATATTGTGTGTTGAGGCCTTGGCCTTTGTAAGCCGCATCGAGTTCTTCGGGAGATGCTAGCGGGGTACAAATAAAGTTTAATAATAATAATAATAATAATAACAACATGAAAACAGAAAAGTGTAGCCAGTCATTTTCATAGCTATACATTTTTCTCAGGCATTCCTGTCCCCATGTTGTACAAAATTATATCTCCTGGTCATGAATGATCCATCTCTGAGGTGTTTTTGTTGCTATTGACCCCCCTTGGGCTCATTTCTCTAAATAACTCAGCATCTCATAAAGTTCTGATATTACAAAAATATTCCGATATTAGAAAACAAATATTTGAGCAAATTCAATGACCAAAGTTTCTCCCCCTTCTTTGGCTCCAATTCAAACATCTGGAGACAGAAAATAAAAATGAAACCTTTGGGTATGGTCGGTTAACCAATTCCCAATCCATGTAAGAATAGCATTGTCTAGCCAATGTTTTACTAGTTTCCATGTGATAGATGAGTCTCCTTTCCTCTAAAAAGAAGCCTATTATAACAAGTTTTTGTCTCTGTACTGTGGACAAAAAGTTATGAAAGGACCACAGAATTTCTTGAATGAATATTCTGTCACCTATGCCTGCTTTTGAATTCTAACCATGATTCAACTGTTGTTGGTCTACAACAGGACAAAAATGAGCTAGGTTGTTGTAGGTTTTTTCGGGCTATATGACCATGTTCTAGAGGCATTCTCTCCTGACGTTTTCGCCTGCATCTATGGCAAGCATCCTCAGAGGTACTGAGGTCTGTTGGACTCTGAGGATGCTTGCCATAGATGCAGACGAAACGTCAGGAGAGAATGCCTCTAGAACATGGTCATATAGCCTGAAAAAAAAAACCTACAACAGCCCAGTGATTCCGGCCATGAAAGCCTTCGATAATAAAAATGAATTAATTCAAATATTTCCCTCACACTGCGAGTAGCTAAAAACATCTGCTTGCATTAGGGCACGTCTATAGGCAGTTATCGGTAAAAATGTAAGCAATCTTTTGTAAGTTGTATAATTGTATAATTCTATTTTAATGTATTTTTGTATTATTGTATTATGATGTTTACTGTGGTTTATCTTATTGTATTTTAACCCTCTGCTGTTAGCCGGCCTGAGTCCCTCTTCGGTGGTCGAGAAGACCGGGTTATAAAAGCTCGAAATAAATAATAAATAAATCTAAACCAGTATTCAGACATCAATTTTAAGTTTAAAAAAACAACAAGTCATGCTTTGTTTCTGGTCACCTGACAAGAGCTGTGAAAGAATCCTACATACAGTTGCAGTGTATTCTATCCTCTATTATAACCCTGCCCCCCCCAAAACCCCCCAGCTTAGTTGAGATTCAAGACAAATTTGCCATTCTTTGCAACCAGCCATGCATTTTCTTCTGCTTGAGAGACAAACTTCCAGTAAAGAGAGTAATGTTTTGAGGAGCTGAGAAGAGGTGGCGAGATATAAGGTCAATGGGATTATGGAAGAAACTCAGACACAATAATGGAAAAGGTATAAAGCCCCTAGAGTGGTCAAAGTCCACAGTGAACAGCCAACACCAATCAATCTTCCTAGTCTATTATACTGGAGGATCAGAATCGGAACCAAGGTGGAGAAAAAGTAGTCATTGTATATATGTTACTACGATGCATAGGAGGCAGCAGTATTTGGGAGCATTTGGCTTGCTTCCAGTTTTCAGAATCTGGGCCTAAAATAAATGTAGGTAGGCTTCTGAGATGGTTGCTTGATAAAAAAAAATATTGCAAGACCATGCTAGCACGATGTGATCTTTAAAGGCCAAAGAAGAACCACTAATTCTGCCTGAAATCCTGCCCCTCCCATCCAACACACAAGGAAGGGTGGCTTTGGGTGTAGCACTAAGAGAGGAGAAGGTAGGCAAGGGAATGGCTTCCACTGATCTTCCCCTGCTTCGCGTAGTGGGAACAATGGGAGACTGGATGGCATACTCCTACACAACACTTCTAAGATACGTGCCAGCAAAAGCTGTTACACAGTCTCTTGCACAACATCACACTATAATTCTCACTAGCTCTTGCACAAAAGTTCACAGAAAAGCACTACTGCCAGAACTTCTTATGCTAATGCAGCTCTCAATCCAAAGCTAGTTGCTTAGAATTACTCTTCGGAATGCAGCATATAATTAAAATCTATTATTCTAATGAATAGATTTGGCAAGTCACAGAAATGAGATTAATGTATGTGTCCTGACTTCTGATGGGGAATGCTTTGACAACAAATATCCCAGGCCTAGCTTAGAGTCAAGAGTGCAATTTGGAATGGTTTCTCTTCCTAATGACATCCTACAATTTGAAAAGCTTGTAAAGTTAATAGGAGAAAGAGTCGAGGTAAGTCGTGCCTTTATGTATCAAAGGGCATGGCAGACACATATCTATAGCTACATGCTAAATAGTTAAGAGTGTGAAATACATAATTCATTTCAAAGAGCACCACTCTTTCCACAGTGTTTATCGTTTAGGTTAGCCGGTTTTGTGATCTCTTTGGGCCATACGATGCCCTGACACTGGTCATGTGATATAGGTTGTGATAGGCACAAATCCCTGGGCAGCAACAAAGGAAGAAAGAGTAAAAAAGAAAAAAGCTTGGCATTTGGAAAAAGGCCAATTGTAGCCTGACAAAGTCCTTCCTTTTTTATCACTGAAATGACACATGTGTGCAATATTAACAGCAGTTGGGGCTTTCTGGCCCAAGACTTGAAAATTTCCACCAATGACAATAACAAAGAAAACACATTACAGCACAATGACATTGGTTTTAAAACTCAAATTTAAATTTTCTCATAAAATTGCCAAATGTATAGTGTATACTCACACACATGCACGTGCACACATGCATACACATTATTACACATTATCTTGTATTAGTTTCCCTTCAGCAAGGAAAAAAGGTCTGTAGTTCGTTGACACAACTCAAATCTCTACTTGTATTTTTTTTCTTTTTTGTAAAGATGGAAATAAGTTTCTCAGGCAAGCAATTGTTTTGCAATAACTTTGGAAAGCTAGCTCAATCAGGGGGTATGTTGCTTTTCAATCTACATCCAATATAAGACAAATTGTTAAGCTCATCCTGTACAAATGGGCAAAAAAATAAATGGCTGTTAAGCACACCTCCATGTAATTTCCTGAAGAATCACCACTACACATATTATTTAGATGAAGAGTGAGGCATGTTTGTAAATGATTTAGCATTTGGATGCAAACTCATTGCCATGGAATGAAATGGGTTTTCTTCGTCGCCCTTTTTTTTTGCAACACAACATATACATTACGCTATTGTTTTTGTCCTTTTTAGAGAAAAGGAAAGACCCCTTTTAAAACTAGTAAGTTGGACCATTACAAATTAATCCTGACTTTAATAACTGGTTAAAGACCCCTTCAGCTCTATAAGTAGAAAAAAATATATTAAAAGCCTGTGATCACAGCGAGCTCTCTCATTTCTCCTCTAACCATTTGTTATTTAATCCAATACTAGTAATCCAATTTGTCCATCAGACTTTTAAAGGGCAGAATGCAACTTCCCCAGCTTAGACACTTTTCAAAGTACAATATATTTTTCAAATGAATGCTGGATGTTTCATTTTTTTCCCAACTGTTCCTCGCTCTAATGTATGAAGGGGGAAAAGAACAAGATGAACATTGTTCGTACTGATTAAGTAAGAGCTCATTAAAGAGCTGTCAGGGCCGTACTCTGAATATGCATGAAGCATATAATCAGATCTAGTACCCTCACTAGAAGAGAATACGGTAAGTACAAAGGATTGATTTAATTACTTAGAGTGGGCTGTAGTGGTAGAGCAGTCTTGTTAGTACAAAAAGAAAAGAAGGTTGTATTCTGGCATGGTTAGGGGAAAAAGGCAGTTTTAGCTTCTGCCACAATACCTAATCTCAGGGAAAAGCACTTTGCACTATACAATGTAGCTGAAAATGAAGATTGCCAGGGTTCTGAAAGGGGGGCGGGGGGAGCCCGGAATTGGCCTTATCTTGCTTAACTTCATCTGGTTAACTATCTCGCAGGAGGCACTTTCTTGCTTTAATCATCATTATGCTTAGGCCATTTCATCATATGGTCACACTAACCATTTTGGAAGAGGTCTTAAAAGAGACCCTCTTTTGTACTATAAACAATTACACTCGAAGTGTCTGCATTCACACCCCCTCCCCCAATAACACAGAGGCATTTTCAAAATAAATAGAAAATGGGATTATTGGTTTTAATTATCATTTACGAGGCAGGTATTCTAGGAAAATATGAAAGTGTATTATCACTGTTGTGAGTATAGAACCTCTTTATGTGAACAAAACAAAGGTTATGTTTATTGATAATGTTGTATCTAATTCTGATATCATTTTGATGTGATTAATTTATTTCAATTTATTTATTTATGACATTTTAGCCATGATCTGTTTTTTCCATAATAAATTCCAGTGTGCAACATTTTCCCTGACCAGTAACTTGCAATCTATTTTAGTTTCATGAATCATTTGATACCCATTAGAATCCAGTTTCATGATTGTAATTAATTAATTGATTTTTAAAAATCTTTTTTATCTGCTTTGTTCTAAGTTGATCAAAGTGTGTGGCTGTTAGCCGCCTTGCATCCCCTCGGGAAGAAAGGCGGGGTATAAATAAAGTAAATAATAAGAATTACAAAACACCATGTTCCATGTTGACAAATAAAAACAATTGCACAATTCTGGAAACTTTGATCTTAAACTTTGATCTTAAAACAATTCTATCTCAAGAAAGGTTGCAAAGAAGAAAATTCCACAATTTTGTTCAGTAATGCAGAAAATGGAATTTAACATGAATTTAGGCCAGGGGCTATGCATTCAAAATGAATTTTGCTTTGCATTAAAGGAGGAAAATAAATGCACAGTTAAATACAAAATATGACCAGACAACACACTAGAAAATTACTGTTTTAAGCTTTCAAGCCTGTGAGAGTAAACCAGGCAGCGATTCACCCAGACTCACTGTTCTGACAAGGAAAAGAGGACTGGCTACGCAAACAGGGAAAGAGGTGCTCTGGCACACTAAAGAGACTTTTTCGAGTAGCAGCAGCAGCAGCTACATGTAGAGGCAGGACTGGTTTGCCATATAAATGGATAAATGTAGTAACCTCAATTTATGTGACCATAAATCTGTCAAGACAAGCCAAGGGATGAGAAGAATATTTCAAAAAACGCCTTTAAAATTTAAATCTACGTGTTTAACTGTTTTGCTTAAATGAATTATAAAAGATAATTAATAAAAGGGTTTCATCACAAACACACACGTCTTAACGCTTTCTAAGTACAGAAAAAGTAAGAATTTTATGGACATTATTTTGTTTGTAGCCTGAAGCAAGGAGTTTAACATTTTTTGTGTGCTGGATATTCAATCTGTAACAGCAACTGCCTATTGAAGACAGAGACTTGGGTGTTCAGGAGTATTGGGCCAGATGGGACCAGAGGGGGTCTCTTCCACTGTAAAAAAATGGCTGACCCTGTCTACTACTCTGCCAAATGGCACTGAACTTCAAGTAGACACTCAAACCCGAGGAGGCTGGGAACACGGGGACTGTAGACTTAAGGAGGATCCTGAAAAGCTTACTATGGTCTGAGAAGATATTATGATCCAAATCATGTGGTATTTTCATCTATTTTTTATTTTTCAAAATGAATTTGCAAAAAAGTAAGCCTGTGTGAGATACAGTGTAAGTAAAGGTAAAGGTTTCCCCTTGATATTAAGTCTAGTCGAGTCCAACTCTGAGGGTTGGTGCTCATCTCCATTTCTAAGCCAAAGAGCCTGTGTTGTCCGTAGGTGTCATGTGGCTGGCATGACTGCATGGAGCGCTGTTACCTTCCTTCCGAAGTGGTACCTATTGATCTACCAAACTGCTAGGGTGGCAGAAGCTGGGGCTAACAATGGAAGCTCACCCTCTCTCTCCTGCAGATTCGAAACGCCAACATTCCGGTCAGCAAGTTCTGCAGCTCAACGGTTTAACCCCCTGAGTCGCCGTGACCCCATGATACAGTCTTACAACGACTGAAAAATATTAGTTTCCAATATCACCAGGAAGGCAGGATGTGTGTTACGAGTTGCCAGATATCCCTTATTATTAGGGATGCCCTTTAGTTTGTTCCTCACAGGGCTGGCAAGTGTTCCTAATGTTCCTAAATTGAGGGGTAATAAATTTTTTTTGAACAAAATCACAAAATCCTGTATTCTTTGAGTATACGCTCTTTATAAAGATAGCAAAATGTGCATTGTGTAATTTATGAAAGAGAACCATATGTTGATTTTACAGGAAAATATATGGCTAGGTTAAATGAAATCAAAACTTTGATTTGGTATTGGGGTAGAACACAACTTTTTGAATTGCTACTTCCTGACAGTCAACCCTGAATGTTAGGATTTTTTTAAAAAAAGTTTCTTTTTTATTGAACATTTTCTCAGGTGGTAATACTACACTGAATGTGTATTTGATTAATTGACTTCCCCCTATAACTTCAAACCATCTGTATCCAAAATGCTTGGGATCAAAATGCTTGGGAGGAGGCTGAGGCCCCTTATACACTGCCCTACATCTCAGGATCTGATCCCAGATTATCTGTGTATCCCAGGTTATCTGTCAGTGGAGACTCATATAATCCAGTTCAAAGCATCCTGGGAAATAGGGCAGTGTAGATCCAGCCAAAGTCTCAACTGAACCAGACTCCATCTTTCTTAGCAAAGAGGCGAACATCCTAGGAAATTACTTATAATCCAACATTATTTAATTTATTCTACATTAAATTGTAATGAATTAAACATAAATGTTGTTTCGTAAAAGGTTGGAGTATCAAAATGGGAGGGAAATAGAGGATGTGAAAACTTGCTATAGATAAACTGAATACTTAATAATACCTGCCTCTGGGAAGTCCTATCCAATCTCTGTTAGATTTTTGCACCTTCAACAGACAACAAAGTCAATATTACTACAACCTTTATTTACAACTATATGTTTACAGCATTTGGGATGGGAAAGTCTGTGAAAAATAACTTTTTTCGTGTAAGAAGTGACTTGAGAAATTGCAAGTTGCTTCTGTTGTGAGAGAATCGGCTGTCTGCAAGGACGTTGCCCAGAGGACACCCTAGTGTTTTACCATTGTGTGGGAGGCTTCTCTCATGTCCTCACATGGGAAACTGGAGCTGACAGATGAGAGCTCACCCCGTCTCACGGATTCACACTGTCGACTTTCAGGTCAGCAGTTCAGCTGGCATAAGGGTTTAATCCACTGTGCCACTGTGACTCCATGAAAAATAATTGCTACTTAGTGATTCAAGAAATGGTATGAAATATGGGATGAGAAATCATGAGAAATAGCAGTCAATGAGTTTTTTGTTTAAGAAAATATTTTGGTTTCACTAAAAAGTTATTATTATGGATGAAACAAATCAGGAGCAATATATCCAGATTTGCTTGAGCTGTAGTTATAAAATCACAAGGAGTCTACTGTTGCCTATCAACTATGTGGAAGCAAGAAATGGGTGAGGAAGTCTTTAACACGCCAGAGCTCCCTGTCGGCCGTCACCACCTCAGCTCCTTCAGAGTCAAGCTAGTCACTTCAAGGATACTATCCATCCATCTTGCCCTTGGTCGGCCCCTCTTCCTTTTTCCTTCCATTTTCCCCAGCATCATTGTCTTCTCCATAAGCTTTCCTGTCTTCTCATGATGTGGCCAAAGTACTTCATCTTTGCCTCTAATATCCTTCCCTCAATGAGCAGTCGGGCTTTATTTCCTGAAGTATGGACTGGTTGGATCTTCTCATAGTCCAAGGCACTCTCAGAATTTTCCTCCCACACCACAGTTCAAAAGCATCCATCTTTCTTCGCTCAGTCTTCCTTATGGTCCAACCCTCACATCCATAGGTTACTACGGGGAATACCATTACTTTAACTATGCGGATCTTTGTGGCCAGTGTGACGTCTCTACTCTTCACTATTTTATCAAGATTGTTCAAGAATTAGTCTGTCTTAAAAATCCCCTAAAACTGAATTTCTGCATATCCTCTACATATACAACGTAGATATGTTGCAAACACAGGGTAATATCCTCCCTAAGATCTGACAGAATTTTTCAAACCATCTGTTTATGACTTCATGGATTATTTTGTTGTTCATTAAACAACTATATTACAAACATGTGGGGGAGAGATAATGTATTATTTGAGTCTAATGAGCACCCCAATTTTCAAAACACTGAAATCAAAACGAGTATATTTGCTGGTGAATGTAATGTGCAACAGCAAAAAGTGCACTCTTTGTAATTTGGTCAGAAGTATGTGCATTACAGTGGCTGCAAGTTTGTAATTCTATCAGAACACCAAAGCTTTCAGCAATGGAAAAGAAAACCTTGGGTGCATCTATGCTATGGAATGAATCTACTTTAACTGCCCTGGCTCAATACTTTGGTACCATGGGGGCTGTAATTTGGGATCATGGGGGCTGCCAAAGAATGCTGATGCCTCACCAAACTACATATCCCAGGATTGCATAGCATTGACCCATGGCAATTACATTAGAGATAATCCCTCAGATAGGAGCTCCAGATGCTCCTGAAGCACCTTGCCCTTTTGCTTTGGCTCAGTACTAAGAGCATCATATGATGCAAATCTAATGCGCACCCAAATTCTGGAATGTAATTTAGCCAAAAAAGGAGAGCATTAGATTCAAGTAAATAGGGTAAGTACTGCCTGCTTTTACAATCTGATGTATTTAAATCCATATCATGCACATTCACTAGAAATCCTATTGAACAGAAAGGGATCTATTTCTGAACCAACGCATACAACATTAGTCTGTCTCATGTATTTGGGTTTATTCCTACTCATGTTGATTTCTTGATTATGCTTACTTGATACTACTGGCACCTGTGAGGCTATGTGTGTTTAATTGTTCAGTCGCTTATGACTTTTCGTGATCTCATGGACCAGCCCATGCCAGAGCTTCCTGTTGGCCGTCTCCACCATGGCTCCTTCAAGGTTGAGTCAGTCACTTCAAGAATAACATCCACCCATCTTGCCAATTTTCCCCAGCATCATTATCTTCTCCAGGCTTTCCTGTCTTCTCGTTCTGTGGCCAAAGTACTTCATCTTTGCCTCTAATATCCTTCCCTCCAGTGAGCAGTTGGGCTTTATTTCTTGGAGTATGGACTGGTTTGATCTTCTCGCAGTCCAAGGCACTCTCAGAATTTTCCTCCAGCACCACAGTTCAAAAGTCTCACCAAACTACATATCCCAGGATTGTATAGCATTGGCCCATGGCAATTACATTAGAGATAACATCCCTCAAATAGGCACTCCAGATGCCTATTTGTGTCTATCTTCCTTCGCCCAGTCTTCCTTATGGTCCAGTTCTCACATCCATAGATTACTACAGGGAATACTATTGCAGACATTCATTGCCACTGTGATGTGTTTACTCTTAACTATTCTATCAAGACTGGTCATTGCTCTCCTCCTAAGAAGTAAACGTCTTCTGATTTCCTGGCTGCAGTCTGCGTCTGCAGTAATATTTGTGTCTAGAAACATAAAGTCTGTCATTGCCTTCATGTTTTTCCCCTCTATTTGCCAGTTATCAATTGGTCTGGTTGTCATAATCTTGTTTTTTTAATGTTTAACTGCAACACAGCTTTTGAACTTTCTTCTTTCACCTTGGTTAGAAGGCTCCTCAGCTCCTCCTCGCTTTTCAGCCATCAAAGTGGTATCATCTGCATATCTAAGATTGTTAATGTTTCTTCCAGCATTTTTAACTCCAGTCTTGGATTCATCAAGCCCTGCATGTTGCACGATGTGTTCTGCATACAACTTGAATAGGCAGGGTGAGAGTGTACAACCCTACTATACTCCTTTCCCAATCTGTGGGACTATACTAATTTAAATTTCTGTCCCTGGGTTTAGCTGGGTGAGCCAGATTAATTAAGTTTCCTTCTTCTTCCCCATCAGAATAAAGCTGAGTCAAAACCAATAGTGTAAATAGTAACACGAATAGTAACACCAGAGGTCCTCACTACCTCTGAGGATGCTTGCCATAGATGCAGGCGAAATGTCAGGAGAAATGCCTCTAGAACATGACCCTATAGCCCGAAAAAACCCACAAGAACCTAGTAACACCATCATTTAATAGGAGAGGAATCTCTTTGGAAAACAAAACAAAACAATCTACTAAGCCATTCTACTCCACACAAATTAAGGTATACCAAACACTAAACTGTAATAAATCACTAGAGCTTGTATATAAAAGGATCTTTTAGCACCTTAGAAACAGAGAAAAAGAAGTTGATAACATAAGGTTTCACAGCAGAGAGCACATCTACACTGACCACTTAATGTAGTTTGAAAGCAGTATGATAAATGTTTTAAATTGTATTTTATGTTGTTGGGGGCATTGAATTGTGCCGACTGTAAACCGCCTTGAGTTGCCTTTGGGCTGAGAAAGGCGGTATATAAATGCGGTAAATAAATAAATAAATGATAGTGCAGTGTTCAAATGTCACACATTGCAAACAAACATAATAATGAGAATGAATGACTTTAAAATGGGGGAAAAATAGGGATACTCCAAAACAGAGCCTGTAATAAACATCAGTGTGCTTCAGTGTAAACCACATTATGTAGCAAAACCAATTAAGAGACAGGGGCTCTGGCAATCCACACATGAAAACTGGGGTGGGCAGCATTGGAAAAAAAAGGTGTGGATACTGCAGAACCTGGAAGCCAAACTCTGTGGTGCATATAAGCACCAAACAGGCCTCAAACTGGTTCCAAGGATTCTGGTGTAATCATCTACACATTGAAACTGCTTCCTCCTCTTTCAGTTTCACACCAGCCAAAGTAATCAATGTTGATGTACCCTAAGTTTATTTTCTTAGGCAATAGAGTCTAGGAAAGCTTATGCTACTAACACTGTTTTCTTAGTCTCTAAAGTGGTACAAGATGCCTATGCATGTTTATATTCCAAACTAACGTAGCCATACCTTTGAATTCTACTCTCGCTAGAGCTAGTGTTAATGTTAACATTAGCACAGACTGTATGTACAAGTAGTAACTATTGTCTGAGATATTAACCTACTTTTAATTCAACCATTTTTTACAATTATAACCTGTTTGCTTTATAACTTTTTATAACTATTGTATCTTTTGATATTTTTATTTGTTTTAGTTAATCCCGTTGTGAGCTGCCTTGAGTTCAATTTTGGGGGAAAAGAAAGAATATAAATCAAATCAAATCTACCAACAAGATGTTTATGAAACATTAATTGCCACATAAAAGATGGCAAATTTTGTTCGAAGAAGTGGAACATTCCTCCCCCTCCCAAAATATATATTTCTGCTGAAAACTTTGGAACAACTTTTGAAGACAAATTAGGAAGTACATACTGAAAACCTAAAGTCACTAGCTATCATGGTCTGAGAGGTTCTTCCTCATGTACAATTTGCTACTTTTAAAAGTCAATCCCTTATGAACTCTGTGGCTGCACAATAAAAATAAATTACATGTAAAAGAACCATTTGAGGTTAAATTTGAGGTTAAACCCCTCCCCTCCCCCACAAAAAATATATATGGAGATTTGTCTTTTGAAAATCTCAAACACAAAAACAAATGTTATCTGAATGTGGAAAGGCTGTGGAAAAATAAAGGATTTTTTTGTCTAACATTTTCATGGTCCCATTTCATGTATTGTAATATGAAATACTATTCAAAAATTCGGTTATTTCACAAGCCATTTGAGAATGGTATGCTGCAGAAAGAATGGCACCTTTCCTTCTTTTGCACAGTTAAATAGTACTGTATTGAAGATGTTAATAACTGGTAATCTGGATCCTATCATCAGCAAAAGGTGTTCTGTTCACAGAAGAGGTCTTTCCTATCTGCCTATCTCACTTTAGCCTGCTGAGAAAAACCTAGCCTGAGGGCCAGTAGACTTTCTGAAATGTTGTTGAGTAGTTAGCTATAGAAGAATGGGTGAATTTGGCAAAAATTAGGCCTCTGCTGTACAAATGGGTATGACTTCTGATCATACAACACCTTCAGACAGAAAGCCACACATTTTTATCACTTATCTAAATGTTATCTTTAGGCGCATACACTAGAATTTTCCACACATTTCTATGTCATCAATATTTGGACTGAAGTATAAAGCTGTGTATCTTTTTGGAGTAAGTGATTCCTTTGAAATTCCGATGAAAACTATGGACCCTGTCTGCAGAAATATGCACAAAAACACATCTATGTGAAATTTTGCACATAATTTATTTTTCCTGCAATGGAAATTGATTTACTTTGACTTAGACCTGTTAACCACTTCAGAAGACTAGGTTTTCACTTAAAAGAACAATTCAGAGGAACAGGAAATAATTATTGTAACACGTTTTTCTGTTCAGTTCATGGACCTCCTCAAATCAAACCATAGATTGCTAGGGCTCCATGGACCCTGGGATAAGAACCTTGACATAAAGTTTCAATTTCTCTACTTTCAATTTGTCATATCACTGATTTCTCAGAGGCAAAATCATATATTTTGGGGAAAAAACCTTTTAGGACAATATTTCGTTTGCTTCTACTCACTAAATCCATTTGTGAATGAAAAGATTATAGATATCTTTTGGAAGAGATTCAGGGTTAGCCTAAATGAAGCTCCAAGTCTAGATGCAAGCAACCAAGAACACTCTCCTCTGCAATCTCCTCACTTATACTTGATGTGGAAAGATAACTGCTGCTGATGGTCTACAGCTGTGGTTCTCAACCTGTGGGTCCCCAGGTGTTATGGCCTACAACTCCCAGAAATCCCAGCCAGTTTACTAGCTGTTAGATTTTCTGGGAGTTGAAGGCCAAATCATCTGGGCACCCACAGGTTGAGAACCACTGGACTATTATTAATTATGACATCCAAGCTAGCTCCCTAAACAGTGCTTGAAAGATGAGTAGCACAAACACTGGGGTACATGTATAATGTGTTCCTATCAGAAACCAGCCTGCCATGTTCTGTTAGGTATATCACTGTTCTCAGTACTAGATCCACACTGTGTTTTAATGCATGGATCACAACACATTTAGGCCTGGTAAAGCTAATAGATTTCAAAAGATCATAAGAAATATGCTGGATTAAAGCAAGACCTGTCTAGTCCAGGATTTTGTTTTCACAGTGGTCAACTACATATCAATGGAGAATGTGTGTAGTCACACCATCATGCTAGCGTTCTCCAACAACTGAAATTGAAAAGCAAACTCATGCTGATACAGAAGGCAAAATATATTCCTCAAAATTAGTATATTTATTGATTGATTTAATTGATCAATTTATATCCTGCTTTTCTCTTGAATGGGACTAATTCTCTAATAGTCATATCCTCCATTAAGTTGCCTAAACTCTACATCCCACATTGGCAAATTAAGATAGTTTACTGCATTTAAATCATGATCACACAAACAGGAAATCTCTAAATGAGAAAGATAATTACATGGATAAACTAGATTGCACTGAGATATAGTCCAATATTAGTTAATTTTCTACAATTAGTTTTTAAAATTATAATTGTGTTTCAAAAAATCAATGTTGGTTTCAGACACTGCACTTTCTTTCCAATTATAAAATTAAAGCAGATTAACAACCATATGCAGCAGATTCTAAGTTAACTGAAACTCAAGCAACTAGCATTTCTTTTGGAAAAAGTTGACAAACATATGCAGCAGACTCTCAGTTAACTGGAACTCAAGCAACTAGCACTTCTTTTGGAAAAAATACTTGTTTTTATAATACAAAAAACTGTGATACATTAGGTTTGTCTTTATTTGTCATAATTTGCTTTTAATTGCTATATTTCAATATGAATACCAAGTCAATACAGAGTTTATGGTATAGTATAGAATATAGCATTACTTATGCCTATTTGTAATAGTAACTCTCAAGCAACCAGAAATTTACTCTGCATCTACCAATCCGCATGGGTTAACTGAGTGTCTATGGTAACACTTATAAGATGTGTTGTAATAAACAAAGCTTTCTGTGAATATATATATATATATATATATATATATATATAATATTTAGGGATTTATTTTTGAAAATGAATCTATCTGCATAGTAACTCTCAAGCAACCATATATATATATATATATATATATATATATATATATATATGGATTTATTTTTGATAATGAATCTATCTGCATAGACGTCATCACAGACCTATTCAGAAGCTGAACACTTCAAATCATTAATACAGCTAGAGAGGGTAGAAAGGGGATCAAGAGGGAAAATTGCCTGGTTAAAATAAAAATGAAAAAGGTGTTGCATTAAAAGGTTTCTCCTGTACATAAGAAACAATAGTGAGAAACCTGTATTTTAGCACTTGTACTCAACAAGCACGCCAAACTATGCCCTGAACAAAACAGAGACCTATCCTTTCTAATAATCTTGTGACAAAAGCTAAAAGACATCATCCTATTAACTAGTGATCTCAACTGCTAATGCAGAGTACTTCCTGGTGCCTTTTATGTAGAATGCCGCTATTAAAAAACCACTAAACATTCACCATGAGCAGCACAGAATCATTCATCTTTTATCAGCATCTCTTGTTAGAAGAGTATGAGTGGGGCTGAAGGTGTCATTGATATTATGGAGTGGAAATTAATCAGAAATTTCTCTCATATTTTCCTCATCACACTAATTTACTTTTGTACAAATTTCCCTTCACTAAAAAGTTCATACCCAACCCCCTGTTGTACTCTTTTAAGTTGAGAATATTCAACGAGCACGTCAGCTGAAAGGCACCAGGTCCTTACACAAAAAGCATTCGAAATTCTCATTTAGTTGTCTTTATTTTGCTAGCACCATGTGGTCCTTGAAGATGTAGAAAACACGGGAAGCTGAGTAAAGATCAGAGCAAGCTCATTAGCATTCTGACAAAATTGGAGTGGTGGAGATGTATAGTTTGCCTAGTTTGTCATTCTGAAAGCTACCGGTGGTAAGCTTTCTGTTTCATTGTGCTTTTGTCTTTTTGGGGGGTTTTCAACGCAGCAGGGTGTTTGCTAGCCTAGGTTTTCACAGTGCATTGTGGGAACCTTTGCCGCACATTCAGACTATATAGTATCACTCCAGTTCAAGTCAAAAAGTTTTTTTCTCTCTTTATGGAATAACTGCTTATCTGATATGCAGTCCTCGTCTTGCCAAGACTCATCTAATCAAGCATTTTGGTTTTTAAAGAAACAACTAGAAAAGTTCTCCATTCAAAACACAACTTTAAATGTAACACCATTTCATTTTAAATAGATAAAATAAAAGAAATTAATTTTGATCCCACTGTTTACAACAAAACTAGGAATCCATCCATTAAGAATTTAAAAGTAATTTCTTTGCTGAATAAGATCTCAATTCTACTTCGGAGACTTTTGAAGAAAAGATAGGCTTAAACTACAGAATTATGTAAAAAAAACAAACCCAAATTACCTCTCAGAAGACCTAAAGAAGTTATTACTCTGGTCATTTGATTTTTTTTAAACACAAGGCTCACTTTGAACAGCTAAAAGGGTTACATTAATGCCGCTATTTGACATGAATGTTTTCCAAGTTGTAGTGAAATGGATAAAGGTCTTTTCGGGTGAATTTATCTGCTAAATCCTTGTGGCTGCCCTCCTATCTTAGATGATGACCCAAAAGAATGTCAACAGCTCATTTCCCAGGAAGCTGGCAAGAGCCACTGTGCAAGTCATAATCTGCACACCATTTCAAACACTACATTTCACAAGCTGTTCAAAGTTATTCCTCTCTCATCTCAGCTATCCTCACAGTACTTTTGTCATTAGTGTTTTGAAAAGATGGGCTGAACAAATTTAAACATGACTTCAGGATATTCCCTCGCTCTTTTTTTATACTTTAAATCCAACTTCTTTGCATCATATGCATATTCCCTACAGTAAAAAGACAAACATTGAAAGAGGTACAAAACAAATTCATTGTTGCGAATAAAGTGACTTATTTTAGGAATGTTTTCATTTGATGCTGAGCTTGGAAAACATGAAAAGAAAATAAGTGTTTAGTGCTTATTTGGATAATGAAAGCCATTAACATTTGCATTATATTTTTTTCTCCAATAAGTGTTGCCTTGCATTATTTTTGCTCTTTCTTTTTGTTATTGTATTAGGTTTACTCATGCCTCATCTCATCTCTTATATTCTCTTCAACAAAGGTAGGAATACAAAGGTATGCATCAATATCTTAAATAAAAAGGCCAGAGAAATGCTTCAATCTGCCCAAGGCAGCACATCCAAATTTGTCCAATATTTTTTGCAGTCCCAAGACCATGTCTCACTGGCATTGGGACTGCAAAATGAATGGCTTTTGAAGAGTTCATAGGCCTGTAGTGGCATGGAGACACACAAAAGGGCCACAATCTGACCAGAAGTCTGATTCACTCTTCTTTGGATTTTATTTTATTTTATGTATTTATTTACCACACTTATATCCTGCCCTTCTCAACCCCGAAGGGGACTCAGGATGGCTTTACCAAGGCAACAATTTGAAGCCATCTATATACATATATTGATAAATAAACAAAACATTAAAACGAACCAGTTAAAAATGTAGCATTAAACAACAATTAAAATCACATAGTCCAGGTCATAATCCAAGGCCAGTCCGAGTCATCAATGTTTATTTAAAATCTCTTATTACACTGCTCCCATTACTGACCAAAAGCATGATCCCAGAGCCATGTTTTTAGTCTTTTCCTGAAGGCCAGGAGGGAGGGGCCGATCTAATTTGACTGGGGAGGGCGTTCCATAGACGACGAGGCCATCACTGAGAAGGGCCTGTCTCTTGTCCTCACCAGCTGTGCTTGCAAGGGAGGTGGAACTGACAGCAGGGCTTCCCCCAATGATCTTGGCCTCTGAGGTGGATCATAGAGGGAGATACATTTGAACAGGTAAGATGATCTTATCTCATGGATTATGGATTCTACTGGAAACCACACAATATTAAAATACATCACAATACATTTTGTTTTATAATATATAAATGGCACCCACCCTGGGTAATATTTAGGAAAAAAATGCCAGTGAGTATGATCATACTCCACATGAAGGTGGACATCCCCAGGGCATGAGGGAGTCCCACTGCATCTCCCATTGTCCTTTGGCGCAGGTGTATGGATCCTGAACACAGATTGTTACTAGGAAGTTGTCAGCACCATCTCTATCCCCTTGAACATCTATCTCAACATGTATTATGACAGTATTTCCTGCCCAGTTTACTTGTGCTCCTGTAAAAATGTATTGCACTCATTGAACCTGTACCTCAGCTATGTTCTTTTCTCTCAGCCATATTGTTTTTATATTGCTTATAATTGTGTTGTATTTGTTTTTATTTGATGTTTTAATTGGTTAAAGTGTTTTACTTATGTGTTTCAATTGTAATTTTGGACTTGTCCCTGGTAAGCCGCCCCGAGTCCCCTAGAGGAGATGGTTGGCGGGGTATAAAAATAAAGTTGTCATCATCATCATCATCATCATCATCATCCAATATTCTGTCATTGTTTTGCATGCAGGGTCCATATGCCAATGCTGAGTGAAGGAGAGCAGAAGAAACAGTGATGCTAACCCCTATGGAATTAACCATGCTAGGAAGAACTATCCCCTATGTGTTTAGGACTAAAGCTTTAGAACAGATAACCATAACGGTGTTAATTAGCTCCCAGAACAGGATTTGACAAAATATATGCTGTAATACTGTAGTTCTGTGTGATAAAAGTAGAATGTCCTGAAATCAAAACCTATACGTTTGCTCTGACATTGTCTAGGATTAAATAAACCCAGTATTCCGCTACCATCAGGACTTCACTAAAATTACACTCTGTTCCAAAACTTGCATTTTTTATTTATTTTCCACATTCAAACCTATTACAAATTCAAATTAACTGGAGTCTCTTTCTCTACAGTTAAAAGCTACCAAATTACTCCCAATACTTTTGTGATGTGCTTATGGCTGCAAAATTATCAATCTCCTTCACTGCATTCTCCTACCAAAAGTTTTTGGAATACGAATTGTCTGGACTTGCCATATCAAATTAGAGGGCAGTCAGGGGTGTCTAAGTCCAGCTTTAAAACAAATATCATAACAATTACTTAGCCATATGGAAAATAGGGTATGTCTTTCCAGAAAGCTTTTATACACATTTTTCAAAATCTCAAATGTCAACTTCATTAGAAAATGCTTCTGACTTGCAATTTACCAGATTGCTAAATATCTACTGACTAACCTACCATGAAAAGAGCATTTTAAATGATAGAACTTTTCCTAAAATCTAAATGAACAATAACCTAATTTCCAGTGTAAATTAAATGAAGGTTTCATTCCAGGATATTTTCAAAGTTTGTAACACAAACTATTGGCTACGCGCAAACCCATATTTGACACACACACAGGCACACACATAACATTCTCTATTGCATTAAATGGACATCTTTGGAAAAGACTATATTGTACTTATGTGCAGATTCCTATGACTTAGAGGCCAGATGTTCCACAAATGACCAACAATTGGAGGTTAGAATAAATTAATGACTGATTTCTGAGCTTTGATGGAATTACGCATACTTCTTTTCTCAATGTGCCATGTGAATGTCCCCCAGTTAAACTTTTTTTTTGACAAGTGAGGCCACCCAGCAGAAAACAACTGATGCAAAACCCAGGAGTAATCCCCCTGTTTAGTTCAACACTGTGGTTAGCCTTAACACTGCCTCTATTATCCAATGGATTTAGAAAAACCTTCATTTATTTGTTGGCCTCAGTTTTCAACTTTGTTGCCTCCTTTAAAGGGCCAAAGACCTATTCCTATGTAAATACATTTGCATACAGTCACAAAGAGACTGTTCTGGGACTGTGATTAAACTTGCACAACTAGAGATCGCTCCTGTGAACATATTTGTGATCCCACATAAGTACTTTCTCAAATACATACAAGTAAATGAAGCTGAACATCAGGTCTCTTTACAAGAACCTTTGTAGCTGAGAAGAAAATCACTGCAAGCCACATGGAGATAGATATACAGCAAGGAGCAGATTCAATGAAAGATGATAAAATTCTGAACACTGGAGAGTAACAGATTATTTTGATTGCTTTTGTTTGCTAGTCAGCTGTTGGGCTCATAGTTCCTTTTTTAATGTGATAACCTTAACATTCATGGACACACAAATATCATTCCTCTAAAGCTGTGCCTTTTGCTTATGAATTCTTTTTAATATTGTATTTGCTTTGTTTATATCAATAATGTCTACAATATCATCATTATCCTGGCATGCATATGGCTAATTCAAGAATAACAGCACCCTATATTATGTAACTAAAAATAAAGGTTGAAAAATTTAACGCAAAGCTATATCATCTTTCAAGAATTCCGCAGTTTCCTAATATTTCCAATTTGAACCTAAGAAAATGGGGACAGAATTTCAACCTAAGGTCTTTATTTTTAGATAGAAATTCTATATATTGGCTTCTCATACATACACTGGTAATCTTTTTTTCACATATGACTACGAGTCTGTTAGTAACTTATTAAAATTATAGAGAAAAGCTTAATACACATCAGAGTGGATTGTGGGAATATAGGAATTTGTCCCTCATTATTAAATATTTAGATATGTTCAAAGGTATTGGGGTACTTTGAACTATTAGAAATCTGCAATGATGGCAGCCTGTAAATGGCTAATAAAATAAACAAAACAACATTTTATTTACTGTTTACCTTCCTGGTCCTTAGTACTGAATCCTTGTAGTGAAGCTTTATGTCCCCAAATACTACATCCAAGACCAATTTCACTTGCTGCAATAGGCATATCAACACCCAAGCAAATGAACTACCCAAGTGCCCTAATTAACAATTTTGCAAGTGAATGCAGACATTAGTGCTACACTACAACCATTAAAGTCTATTCTCTGCCATATCAGTTTCTGTTAACATTTCAATGGCCCAATTAAATGACCTCCCCCTCCCTCAAACTCAATTAAGCTATTTGAACATCAATTGTTAACTTGCCATGAATTTCATGCAAATCATTCCGGGGAAAGAGTTTCACCCCCTATACCATTTTGAAAGGAAGTAAATCATAGTAAATGTGTATATGCCCAGTAGTTTCCAGAAGTATTGGCGGATCTCCTCCTTGCTAATACAATAGCAGAATAAGATCTGTCCTTAGTAGCAAACAATTGACGGTGTTGGTGTTGCTTTTATGGTTTGTTTTCAAATTCACAGATGAATATTACCAACAAGAATTTTCTCGATTTAGGATGCCGGGAAGACTTCAGTATGGAATGGGTACTATCACAAGAATGCTCTTTTCCATTATACTATGTTCATGCTGTTGTTATTGTTGTTATCCCCCCGCCCCGCACAATGGGCCTCTTAGTAGGTAATGACATATTTAAAACAGTACAAGTTAAAAGCAATACAAACATTTCAATAAAATTATAAACACACGATTAGAAACCATTTAATTATCTGTAAATTAAAACATTAAGCATTAAAATATTAAAATGAATTTAGAAATGATATAGGCATCCTTTTAAAATCTTCAGAGTGGCATTAACAGCCCAACCTCCAGCAATATGTAAAGGTCTGGCAGAACAGGAATGTTGTACCAGTTGCTAGAAGGAGAGAAAGGACCTGGCCTCCATTGGGAAAAGTGTGGGAGAAGTTTCAAAGTGTGGGAGAAGCATTCTTGCTTGCTCCCATGAAACAGACCTTCAAAGGTGGAGGGGCAAAGAGGAGGACATCTCCAGAAGATCTTAGATCCTCAATGGGTTCATACAGGGATATACAGTCCTTCAAATAACCTGGACGCAAGCCCTATAGGCTTTCCAAGTCAAAACTGCATAGGGCTTGGTAGGTCATTAACACTTGCTCTATTCTCACCGAGTGGCTTTCAGCATTGAAGTTTTCACACACATAATAGGGAGATAAAACAAAGCAAACAACTTCATTCTGATGGCTTTCCATGAGATGAGTAAAACAGCTGAAAGCCTCTTATCGGCTCAAATGCTTTAATACTCAGACAACTGTGTTGATTTCTACTTATATGATGCAAAAACATGCAAGTGTCCTGAAACAAGTCTAGACTGCCACAAAAATATTAAAAAACTACTGAGTGGTGGATCTGCAAAGTAAGGAGTGAGCAGAAGAGTAGGATTGCTTTGACAGCTTATGTACTCTTACAACCCTTCTACACTGACAACGTAAGCCAGTTTGGAACTTAAATGGAAGGAAGCAGTTTCACTGTGCCGGTGATGAAATAGCCATGCCTGGAACTGGTTGCATACCACTCCCTCCAGATAAACAAAGGGAAAGTGAGAATTAGGAGTAAAGGTAATCAATTACCCATCCCAGGGAGTAGATTCCCTCCCTACTAGCCAGCCATACCCTGGGGGTGTTTTTCAGCAGCCCCCATTCTGGATTTTATAATGTGTTTCATCATCACAATAAGCTTTGCATTCTGCAGAGCAGATTTCACCTTGGGATGTGGTTTACATTTAGGGCTCGCTGGTGCGCATTAAGGAGATTAACTTGGACTTTCCTCCGACTTTGCTTAATGAGGATTATTAGCCTCAGTTTTCACTGCAGTGCTCATTGGCCGTGTGTGTTTTTCAGACACCGCAGTTTCACGTTGGCTTGAAGTGGCATTAAATAGTCAGTGTAGATGGGGCCTTGCTAAATATTTCTTCAAAGTGATCTTTGGTAGGTCATACTATACTGACTGAGTAAAGCCCAACGAGAATCACTGCTCACAACCTCTGAGGATGCATGCCACAGATGCAGGCGAAACTTCAGGAGATAATGCTTCTAGAACATGACCATGAAGCCCGAAAAATCTACAACAACCCAGAATCACTGTTCACTGCTGCTTTTCTAGATAGAAAGGTAGAAGGAACTGTAGGATATGAAATGCCATCATCCCTTCACACACCTTGATCTCACATACAGAGGTGGGGTAAGATGTAGAGAAATAAATAATGCACTGCTGTGCACAATTGTGCGGATGTTAGAAGAGCAAGGGCGACTTTGCTCAATTCTTCCTAGAGAACCTAACAGAGGTTTAATAATGAAAGAGTTACCCACTCTGCTCATAGTTGATACTTTTATCTCCAACTCAGACAGGCACTGCAAAGTTAATGGTGTGATCATACAGATGTCTGAAGTATTGACATTGTTGTTCTACCATATTCAGGAGAGAGATTTTAGAACAGTGGTTCTCACCCTGTTGGTCCCCAGATGTTTTGGCCTTCAACTCCCAGAAATCCTAACAGCTGGTAAACTGGCTTAGATTTCTGGGAGTTGTAGGCCAAAACACCTGGGAACCCACAGGTTGAGAATCACTGGTCTAGAAGGATATTGTGTGTAAAAAAAAGGAATCATTTTGATTGAGGGTTGTGCAATTGTTACATTCTGGTCTTGGGTTAGTACATATTTTTGTTTCTCTTGTTTCACATAGGAATTAAGTATTTAACTACAGACTTTTTTTTAAAAAAAATAGATCTATCTGGCCACTGGAAACACTTTTAAATCCTTAAAATATCACCTGAATTGTATTTTAAGTTGCATAGTGCTGATTGATTTAGAGAGGACTTTTTTTTTAACTCATACTCTATTATTATTTTAAGTACACTGACCTAAAATTGATTGTAGCCACAAATTAGTGGTATGGAATTTTTAAGTAAGAAAGAAATGTAAGTTGGATTTCACACAAGTGCACACAAGTGCACAATGCGAACTTGAGGAGGGATGGATGTACATGATTTCATATGTATACAGAATTAAAAATATACTTTAAAGTTATATTGCTGGGGTTTTCTTGATATATTCAAAATTTACATTTGACATTTTCTTGAAATGTACATTTTCTTCAAGAAAATCCCAGCAATACAACTTAAAGTGTGTGTGTTCCTTCTCTTCAAGAAAAAAAACTGGATTGTAAAAATACTAGAATTAGCAGAAATAAACAAAACTGCCTTGCTTGATAAAAGAGGAATCAACCCTTTCAAAAGACCAGGAACCTTTTATACCTTATATCACAAAGAAAGAGATGTGAAGTTACTCATGTAGCTTGAAAATGTATAAGATACAAATAAATATTATATATGGTATGATAAGTGGGACAACACACAATGACACACTTAATACGTCTTTGAGACGGGAACTGAATTTGAAAATTTATTTTCTTATATTTTATTTCTAAACTTTTTTGTTCTTGTTTTAAGTAGGTGGGAAGAGAAAGAAATTAGTTTAGACTGAATTTTAAGGAAAATGTATAAGTAGGATTAAAACGCCTTATTATACAAAAAGTGATATATATCATGTCTAAAATGGAACACTTATAATCAATGTAATATAAATTAATATATAAAAAATAAATTAACATTTTCTGCTACCAATCCAAACAGAGTATCTCTTTAAAAAATATGGTTCCTCCTACATAACAACATATATGACTCAAGATGTAAGGATATATATTTCCTACAAATATTTATATTTTGTTCATTTCAATATAGAAACTCTAAAAACAAAATACATTAAAAATTGTTAAGACGATAGAAAGGATGTATAAAGAGCACTGTTAACAATAAAAAAAATCAGATTTAAGTTTTATGTAAAAAGAAAGAAAAACCCAGGGGCACCCTGTGAAAGCCAAAGAAAGAAATGGTTTCTGTGTTTGTGCGTGCGTGAGAACATTTCCCCCTTCTGAATGTTACTCTGGTGTATCACTTCGTAGTACACCCCAGCATGTACTTTTTTGCTCATATCAACAATTATATGAATACATTCATTAAATAGTCTTATCTCTGAATATGATAGCTTGTAATTCATGCTAACTAGATAAACCAAAGTAAAATTTATTTAAATTTTCATTTATTCGTGGAACTTTGTAGATGGCGCATATCTCATCATTAACGGACAACCGTCTAAAGCGTCCCATCCTCTAATCTTCCTAAAATCCCTTTTCATCCGATTGTTTAAGACGTCTTGAAAGGCTAACACCAAGACTAAGACTACGGCGCATGGGGGAGGGGGAGCGAAGAGAGCTTTTGTAGGTTAGCTAATTAAACTGTTTGTCTTCTGAAACATTTAACTGGCTTTAGAGATTATTCTAATTAAGAATGATGTTAGATGTATTTTTTAATGTAGCTATTAAAATTAATCATAATCCAACAATCTCATGCAATGAACTATGTAAATAGAGATGTGCTCCAAGTCCTGCTCCATTTTTTTTCCTTACCAGTGGAAAGGATTGTTATGGAAGCTATGAAACATGCATTCAGAGTCTAATTGATTTTTAATTAGGCGCTGTTCAGAAACCATCAACTTTTATCCATTTATGCGGCTGTGCAAGGTAAACAAGCCTGTTCTCAACAGACCCAGACACCATGGGTGTTTTCTAAGCATCAGAGCCATTCCAATACAGCTCAGCGTTCACACATTACTCATTCTCCCTTTTCTGCTTTGCCTACAGAATTAAAATAAAATCCTAATCATATTGATTATGTAAGGCCTCCAACCTGGCAATTAACAAGTTCCTGAGCAAAATATTGAGAGCTCACAAATAACTGCTGGCAATGAATAAAAAAAAAAGGGCCAGGAACAAGGCCTACATTGAAATCATGCACACTTCATAGACATACTGGCATTTGAACAAAAAGAATGTCAATGGCTGGGAGCCAACGTGTTTAAAAATAGGACATTTCTTCTTAAATTATTTAAGGAAAGAGAATGAAAATAGTAAAGAGCAGGAATTAGCCACGATTGCCATGCACACGAACACACAAATAGGCAGCCTCTCTATCAGAACTCAGAAGGGTATTATAGTCTAAACACTTTTTCTTCCCTTACTGCTGAAAGATTATACTGGTTATCCCATTAAAGTTGGTAAAATGCCATTCTTGTGTCTTAAAGCTCTAGCATTGGAGGTCAAGAAGTGTATGCTGCTTCTTACAAGGCTAGTGTGGATGTAATCTTCCCGAAGTTACAATAATTAATGTTAAGCTTCTTTAGCAATACGTTTCTGAAAGAACTTGCCTGATAATATACTTAGAGCCTGGCTAGCTGTTTGTGTTTCTAAGCAAGAAATGCTCTCAATGCAGCTCACGTACTCCAGCTTAAATCTTTAGTCAAACTAGGATGATGATGAGCTGTTTAACTTATGAGTAGCAATAATATTCAAATTTAGAAAGGGGAATATTATAGAGTGGGGGTTGGGGAGAAAGTGAGGAGATAGAAAGTCACAACCTACCTTCATTTACCTTCATTAACCTTTGGGGAGTGTATACAATTCAGTTCGATTTTTTTTCTGACTCCGATTAGGTAAATCTTAGGGGAAAGCAACCTCTCCAGGTAAAATAACTTTGCAGAAACACATTGCATCAAATGTGCTTCATATTTAGTGAGAATGTCCAAAAACCAATATCACTATGAACATCAATTTTGACATGGATAAGACATTGCGCAATAATGTTTAAAAACTAGATAATAATTGATAATTTAGAAACTTTGATACGGTTTTTGGAAGCAATATTATAACTGGGGGAAGAAAAAATATCATAACCACTATTGATGACATAATGGTTACTAAGGGCACAACATAGATAGTTAAACCTATTAATGCTATAGTGAAAGAAAACAGGCAGCAATTTGTCAAAAATTGAGTAAACTCATCATGGTCCCAACTGACCCGTGTTTAATTATGTATCTGCTTTATTAAAGGTCCTAACAAATACTTTTCATGCTGTTATGACTTTTCTCCCATCTCTTTATAACAGTCAACTGTTTTTTTTTGTTTGTTTGTTTTTTGTTTGTTTTTGTCATGTCAGGAGCATCCTGTTGTGAGAGAATTGGCCGTCTACAAGGACGTTGCCCAGGGGACGCCCGGATGATTTTGATGTTTTATCATCCTTGTGGGAGGCTTCTCTCATGTCCCCGCATGAGGAGCTGGAGCTAATAGAGGGAGCTCAACCGCCTCTTCCCGGATTTGAACCTGCGACCTGTCGGTCTTCAGTCCTGCCAGCACAGGGCTTTAACCCACTGCGTCACCGGGAGCTCCTGAATTTGGTGGTACATTTTTTTTACATTCCTTTATAAAAGTTACATAAGACAAGTTCTAGTGAACTGGCCAATAATTATTTTCCGTCATTTTACCTGATCCAAACTCAGTTCACCTACCCCAGATATGAATATAATGGCGGTAGAATGATCAAAAGGTCTAATTTTAAAAATGCAATAATTCTGGGACATCAGAGGAAAATATAAAACTTTAACCTGTTATTTTACATTTTTGTATATACAAAGAGACTGTGCTTTCCAATGAATGAGAAGGAATAAAGTCTGTTGAGCTCTTTGAAATGTCCCAGTAAGCAAATCAGTAAGGTTTATAATACATCTTATTCCTAGCTATATACAGACAACATTATTTTGTTAATGATAAAATTGAATTATGTGGCCCAAGTTAGTACATATTTTACACACCAGTTATGTGCAAACAGTTGAGATGAAAAGTTTATGGATACATTGGACACAAGTCTATGACTCTGAAAGAATGTTCAACTCTGTTGGGTTCAGAAGCTATGATGATGATGATGATTTATCTTTATTTATGCCTTTCTCCCTGTGGGGACTCAAGGTGGCTAGTATTATTACCTGTCATACTAATTGTAACCCTCCTTTCGCCCCTGCCAGTTTCTCAGACTCGCCTTGTGGGTACAAGGGAGAGAGCCTTCTCCTCTGTGGCCCCTCGACTCTGGAACTCATTGCCCAGAGAGATTAGGAAAGCCCCTACTTTAGAAACCTTTAAAAAGAGTCTCAAGTCTTGGCTTTGCCATTGCGCCTTCGGAGAGTAGTCACACAACCCTATGCTATTGCTCCCTCAGCGTTTTGTCCCAGGAGTTTCTCCCTCCCCCCTTGTTTAGGTATGTTTATCTTTCCGTCCCTCCATGAATTCTCCCTACAATTATCTTATTGCACCCGGAGTTTTAAAATCATTTTATGTACATGTGGCCCGCTCTTTGTTATTATGTTTTGGTTTTATGTTTTATGTGTATTGTTTATATGCCATGATTTTTTCCCTTTATTATTATGTTGTTTATTTTATTGTAATTTTGTATTTTTTGTACTGTAATTTGTTGTTCGGGCTTGGCCCCATGTAAGCCGCTCCGAGTCCCCATTGGGGGAGATGGTGACGGGGTATAAATAAAGATGATGATGATGATGATGATGATGACTATACAGCAATAAGAGTTGAATCATACTCACTGATTACAAAGTTAAGAATTTAAAAATCTCATTAATTTAAAAAGAGAGATTTATGTGAGAAAATGCTGAAAAGTTGGATGGTTCACCTTTAGCTGGCTGGGCAGCCCTTAATTTTCACATTAACCTCTGTGTAGTACTGGGTTATTAATGAAATAAACATTTATTTTAACAATCTGAATATAACACACACATTCTTGGGATACCCCTCTCCACATACACATGTATGTATATGTATGTTCGTTCATTATATTAATATCTGGCTGTTTTCCTTTAAAACAAATATTGAATAGATTAGACAAGAAGTGTATTCCAGACTTTGAACTTGCCTCATATGTAATTAGAAACCTATTAAACTTGCTTTTATTTACCTGCAAGACTTCTAGTCTTGAGAATAAGAGTATTTTTAAGACTCTTTCAAAGTCCACTGTTTCTAGCATCATGATGCTCTCCCCCTATTTAGCCACCCAAATATAAAATGAAACCAAACAAAACCCCTGCTTAAAACCTAATACAGAAAGAAGCAACACATTTGTCATATTTGAGACACTCTCAGGTATTTCTGGAATTGAGTCAGCTTGTTGTTCATAATTATGATGAATGGCATGCATATTTATTCTATGACCTGACAACAAACACATCCTCTCACTTTTCTCTTCTTTATTAGAAAGGGGAAAAGGGGAGAAAATGCCATATAGGCGAAGAAAAAAGCCCCAGCGAATTTACTGGCAACGTGACCCTGAGACTGCTCCAAAAGCAGTTTCACAGCCCTAAGCATGGTTAACAATGGTGTCAGCCAGCCCTGAAGCTGTCTGAAAAGAGAGCCAGATAGTGCTGCTGAACCCAGAAAATTACATTCTGGAGCTGGCTTCTGGATAATATAGCTGTTAGGCATGTTCCCACCACAGCTGTTGGCTAGTGCAAAGATAAGAAAAGAGATATAAGAAAGCAATATTCTTGGCATTCCCAAATCAGTCATCCAATTACCTGACGGACCAATTCAACTGTACTTTCCATTCCTGTGTTTGCAGCATACTCTAAGGTTATACATACAGTGTTTGAAACTAACAAGCCAACAGGACTTTTAGAAGGTGGCAAAAATGCACATTGCATATTTTGTTGTCTGCAGGACCTCTGAGACCTCAAACCTCTATTAATTTAGCTATTTCAAAAGGTAATTGGACGAGCATGTGGCACTGCACAACCAGTGCATGCTACCTTGGTTAAAGCCATGGCCTGTACCTGCACTTTTATTAGCATCTCCCTACTCTCACTGAATACATGCGTCATATTTGCTATGTATCTACAATACTAACTGGCCCTCAGTTTATGTATTTGTTTTGGTTTACAAATAGTAAGTCGAAAGATTATAATTATATCCATTTTTCAACCAGCAGATGGCAAGGGAGGCCACTCACATCCCCAGACAAAATCGGCTGTGGAGTGAAGATTGGAATGAGCTATAACTCTGCCCCCTTCAGTCAAAATGGCATAGGAAAAATGAAAGTTATATCAGGGATGCAAGACTGTGGGTCATAAAATACTTTTTAAAAATCTATGCTGGTTTTATCAGAATTTGGTGTTCTAAATTCAAATATGGCCTCAGATTTGCTCCATAGGGTCAGC
>NW_026844366.1:198059658-198102158 GCF_025583915.1 Anolis sagrei ordinatus
TAAAACTGCTGTTACATTAATTATGGATTTTTAAAGTTTTTAATAGAATAGATCCACTGAATCAGTGGCATTCACATATTCATGGAAGTGTTACCATTCAACAATTGATTCATTGGGTCTACTCTAGCTGGAAGTAACAATTGGAGCCTACGTTGGCAAGTTACACTCTAATCACAAACATTACAGCAGCTTTTTCAGGTTGTTTATCTCACTGAAGCACCCTGCTCTTCCGATTCTTGTAGCATATTTTTTAACTTAAACAATGAGCCCCCAGTGGCTCAATGGGTTAAACCCTTGTGCCGGAAGGACTACTGACCAAAAAGTTGGTGGTTCGAATCCGGGGAGCGGGGTGAGCTCTCATCTGTCAGCTCCAGCTTCTCATGTGGGGACATGAGAGAAGCTTCCCACAGGATGGTAAAACATCCAGGCGTCCCCTGGGCAACGTCCTTGCAGACAGCCAATTCTCTCACACCAGAAACGACTTGTAGTTTCTCAAGTAGCTCCTGACACGAAAAAAACAAAACAAAACTTGAACAAAATAAGTTGATGGCTCTGGAGTAGGGGGAGGAAGAACATAGAAAGATTATGGATGCTGCAGATACAGATATGCTCAGCTAGTTACACAAATTACACCTTACAAATGAAAATGATAAAAATGGAATAGCAAACCAGTCATCTGTAATTTTAATTACCTCTGTTTTCAACACCTTTCAGAAAAGTGTTACTGCTTAACTTACATCCATCTGATAATCAATGGAAGTTGCACATGCATTGTTTCTGTTCCTTTTAGGAGATGGGAGACCTTCTCCTCCACAAGAGGATGAAGACCCTCCAACACAAACGAAGGGACTGATGAAAGAAGTACCCAATTCAATATAAGGCAGAGATGGGGGCAAGGTATTTTGGACAGGTTTGGAAAACCAATCTGTTTGTATCTATCAGTACTGAAATCTATGATATATCAGACATGCAGGTCTTAACAGAGTGCAACTTCATCATACAGTTTGATTCCAATGTTCAACAGTGGGTCATGGGAGACTGCAACACACAATTACTCTCTGGAGAGTTACCCAAAGCAGAATTGTTGAACTAAGGCACTATGAACAGACATAACTACAAGTGCCACTGCACATTTAAGAAATCCTGAAATGTCAGTGCAAAGATTTCAGAAGTGCTATCCTGTGAAGCCTAATTCAAAGTGCCATGTATGTACTGCTGTCCAAACAGAGCTTCTGCATGATCAGGTACTTCCCTTATCTTCAATAATTGGGCAACTCTGTGAAGTAAGGCCTATGCTTGAACTACTTGGCCAAAACTGCTTTTGGTCATTCCCTCTACACTGACGCAGCCAAGAAATTACTTTACAAATGTATAATGTATTGTGTCTTGTAAAGAACAATTGATTTACATCTATATCATACACTGCTACATGTTAATGAAATGAAGGAACCAGGATAATCTTTTGTCTTATGAAGGTTAACTGCCCAGAATGTGGATTTAATGGAATTTCTCTCTAGCTAGATCAACAATACAGTGGAAATAACATTTAAAAAGGAAGAGAAAAAACCCACATAGAGAAGGACTAACACAGAAAATGTACAGCATATTGGAGGGGGATTCTTCTCTGATGCTGAAAAAGGCCATTCTTTCTTAGTTCTTAGTAGAAAACATCAGTTCTTCAAAGAAGATGACATATAGCTTACTGGGCAGCTGTTGGAAAGCTTATGGCAAATACTGAAGACATACATTTTCTTCTCGATGCCAAACATTTGATGGATTTTGGATGCTCAGTGAATAAGAGCATAAATGTTTCTCACAATCCTTAAAATAGATGGTTCAGAAATTGTTGCAGAATTAATGTGATGTAGATGGATCCTTAGACATCATTTTAGATGCCATGGCTCAATGCTATGGAATCCTGAGAGTTGTAGTTTGGTGAGGCACCAGTACTCTTTGACAGAGAAGGAAAGTACCTTGTAAAACTACAACTCCCAGGATTCCATAACAGTTAAAGTGGTCTTACATTGCATCAGTTCTACAGTGTAGACCAAGGTCCACAAACTAAGGCCCGTGGGCCAGATACGATCCTCAGCCTATCCCCCCCCCTTTCTAAATGTTAGACTAAAGGTTGTCCTAAGTCTGAAATGACTTGGAAGGCATACAAGGACAATAACAATCTTAATTAACTTGATTATCTCATCAGCCAAAAGCAGGTCCACACTTCTCATTGAAATACTGATAAGTTTATGTTGGTTAAAATTGTTCTCCATTTTAAATATTGCATTGTTCTTTCATGGTTTTTTGTACTACAAATAAGATATGCGCATTGTACATAATAATTAATTCGTTTTTTTCCAAACTATAGTCTGTCCCCCAAAAGTCTGAGGGACTGTGCACTGGTCCTCTGCTTTAAAAGTTTGAGGATTCTTGGGGTAGACCATATGTGTGAAACGCAAGACCCACGGGCCAAATGCAGCCTGCCATGTCATTTTATGTGGCCCACAAGACCTTCAATGCCAGGGCAACATACTTACATATATACAGTCTTACAATTACAAACAGCTCTTTGAAGGCAACCCTAAGGCTGATGTGACCCTCGGTGAAAATGAGTTTGACACACTTGATGCAGAGGTAATCTAAGTCATCTATGTATTTATTTACGACATTTCTACCCCACCTTTCTCCAACTCGAAGAGGACTCAAGGCAGCTTTACAGCCAGGTAACCATTTGATGCCTTCAGAACAATGTGCAACTAAAAAAACCCATTTAAAATAGAGTCATTTTAGAGTCAAAAAGTGCTGTGAATGTGTATGGAATCCATATCTAATTAATTACAGAACATAGGGGGCAAAACAGATACAGGCGAGAAAGCAAAAGTACATCTCTGCATGCTGACTACCATAGGGCAAAACTGTTCAAAAAGAGTCTTGTTAGTTATCATGTCTGGGAGGGAGGTCAAAAGGGATGCTCTGGCCTCCCAGAACGCAGCAACCAGAAGAGAGACTCTGGTAGGGGTCTTTAGGGACAGTTTAACAGATACAGCCTCCTCAGTTGAAGAATCTATAGTTCTACTGGTAGGAGAAACTAATAGGTGCTTGGGAGCTGAAATGACTACAGATAAACTGATGGAAGTACTTTTAAGAATGGAAAACAAGACAATACTGGGTGGGCAAGGAATTGTGTTCAGATAAAATAACAAAATGATTTGCATATGCCTTTTGGGTTAGTGAGACAGATATATAAGGATTTTTAAAAAAATGATTGCACAAGAGAAACTGACTTCCCTATCCAAGAAAACCATAATACACTTAAATAATCCACTCCTGGAGATTTCCTAATGGCACTTTCTATATAATTAAATATTTAACAGTGTTAGAGAGATCCCAATATGGAAACAAATCAGAACTGTCAGGAAATGGAGGCGGTATATGAAATTCTCTCCCTTATGTTTGCACTGATCACATTCTCAAAACTCTGGGCAATACTTTCCTCTATGATTACGTCATTAGCTAGAGACAATTACAATATTTTCAGATGGAGGAACTGAAATGCATCTCTGTTATTAGCCACAATGACCAGATAATATATAACCTTCATATCTAAGGTTCATACACTCAGTTTGTATACTTCAGCTGTTTGTTTATAATATTCCAGCTATATGTTTTTTCATATTTTTATGAAAGCTGTGGGTAGGTTTGTATAGGGAAGTAATTAAGCAGGACAGTAATGAACAGTAATGATACACAAGAGCCAATGTAGTATAATGGTTTGTTGGTCTATGACTCTGGAGAACATTATTATTATCATCATCGTTGTTGTTATTATTATTATTATTATTATTATTATTATTATTATTATCATCTTTATTTATACCCCTCCTTTCTCCCCATGGAGACTCAGGGTGGCTAACAATCCCACACTAAGACAAGTTCAAAAAGTACAATACAAAAGTTTTTTTAAAAGCCAATTAAATAGCAACTGTGTGACCAAAACAGAACTAAAATACAATAAATACACTTAAAACTGCTTTTAATACTCATCCTCCTCCAATTCCATCCAACCTCCTCAACAAGGTTGGCATTCCCACTCAGCCATGAAAATCCACTGCACTTTGGGAAAGTCACACACTCAAGCCTCAGAGGAAGGAAAAAGAAAAACTACCCATGAAAAATCTTGCCAAGAAAGCCCTGTGATAGGGTTGCCCTAGGTCCCCATAAGTCACCAACAATTTGAAGACACAAAACAACAATCTAACACTTGCAACCTAAATTAACTGTCCTACAAGAAACAGGAAAAAGAAGAAATAGAAGAAGCAGAAGAAGAAGAAGGATAAGAGGAGGAGGAGGAGAATGCCAGAAACATACAGAAACAGCTGTATCTATTGATGGGAGAGTAATAGAATATATTGTTGTCAGACATGCATGTGCCGAATCAGAGTTTAGATATGGTTTTCAGCCACATCCTATATGGATATACTTATTGATTTTTGTAATAAAAATACAAATAGGAATTGGCTAGATGTTTACTAGAGAATGAAAAACAGCATAACTTGAAAACAAAGCACAATATGTACTCATATGTTGCCTCTCCATCTCATCATTAGAGTGATTGAACATACTTGACATAATGCCCTGAACTTTTGCAGAATGGAAATTATTAAGAGCATGTTTAGAGTTTAGTTAATTTCAGTAATTTGTGGCTTTCCAGTATCAATTCAGATTTTAAGGTTGCACTGACATTAGCCTGGGGGTTATATCAGGCGTACAGATGCATGATGTGAGGACAAATACATTTTTTTCCCAATGAACATAGTTTAATTTTTTGGTCATTATCAGGAACGTATTTGTTTCAAAGCACACCATGCTAGGAAATCTCATCCCTTAAAATTGGTGGTAGCAATTAGTTTTTGTAAAGCACATATACAATTTATTGTGGGTTTTATTATTATTTTTGACATCAATACAATTCACAAAACCCAATCTATATGCTTTAATCCTTTCTGACTGTACCAGCAACGCAAAGTATTACACACTTTAAAAAAACCCTAACTTGCCCTCCTGAAAAAAAATAATAATTGTGGAGCATCAGTAACCAGATAGTATTCTCAAATTTCAGTGATCTAGCCAGTGGAGCCTTCCCCCATGTACTGTGCTCTGTTTCATGTGGTACATGGTTTTAGCTGGCCAAATCTTTTCCCCCCCACTGAATCAGTAGAACAGTGAAGATCTTACTCTCCCTCTCTCTCTCTCTTTCTCGCTCTCCCTCTCTCTCTTTTAGCAGTGGCATATCAATGAGGCACAGATGTGTATTCCAACTCTGCATGGATGAGCACACTGTTCAATAGTGCTGGCTCACACGGTATCAGGGCAAGTTATCACTTCCCATGAAGGCACTCTTATCACCAGGGCCCAGAGAGGTGGCTGCAAATCGCAGCCTTTTTATTTTCAAGGCAGTTTTGCTGAACATTCAAGCTTCAAAGATTCACACTTCCAAAACTCTATAAGAGTTTGTGAACGCTCAATTTGCCAAAACTGTTTACAGTGTAATTGGGCACCGTACCTGTGTCCATGAGATAGCGAAGGCGCTTCTCCACCAGCGCGGCACGGGTGTCAATTTGCTTTTGCTCATTCTCTAGTGCTGCCAATTCTCCTACAACATACTGACTGGTGTCTTTGAACCCTTTCTGTTAAAGAGAACAAACAACAAGAAAAATACATCACTTGTTAAGTTGCATTTTTCCCTTCCAGAAACACTTAGTAAGGCACTTACCTAAATATCATCCTTGCTACCAAAACAGGAAACACAATTCATGATTCTCACCCTTTTGCCAAATTTTAATACAAGGCATGCTATATAATAAAAGATCATTCCTTAAAGGTTAGATTTCAACTTCAAACCTCTTCACTGACTTTTAAAATTCTATATAATTTTCTTTGGCTCCTGCTTTGCGATAAGTTTCCTACATGAGCTCAAAGAAGAATCCAAGTAAAGTATTTTTATAGCATAGTTATGAGAAGCATCTTTTCAACTGCAAGAGAGCCCAAAATATTATTTTATTCTACATAGCCACTGTGTTTTGATATAGATAATACAATATACCTTGGAAGAAAAACCAAAATTAGAAATGTTGAAAAACGATACATCGTTTAGAAACACCACTTTGTTTTTGTGGTTTTCTAATGATACCATCCTGGAAAGATAACACTAAAAACCTTTCCAGCTTGTTTTTTTTCTTTCGAGAAACATTTTTGGGTGCAGACAGATGAATGGCTAATTACTGCTATTAGAGTCTGCCCCCCCCCCCCGACTTCTAAGAATAGCGACAAAACTGATTTATAGTGCAACCTGTTCATCCCAAATTCACATGGACACAATTTTACATTGTCAAATTCTTCATATGATAAATGTTAACCAGAGTTTAACCAAAAAAGAGAGGCTGAAATAGAAAATGTAAATATTTAGGATTACTAATGTCAAACAATCAAGAAACCCAAATTCTTTTAAAGTTTTCATTTGTCCTAAAAATGTTGAATACTGCTAATGACGTCATATGGCTTAAATAAAAGTGTGGTTTTTCAATCTAGATAACCTATGCAGGCTCTTTTTCCGTTCATCATAACATACAATTCTGTGCTGGACCAGGGTTTAAGGAATCAGGGGATTTGAATGATGCTGCAGCTGAGTCCCTTCTTTGGCAGTGAAGAAGGGAGCTGAAGTGGGAAGGGAGACACACTTGCACAGAAGCCCCTGAGAGATTTACTTTGTAATCACCAATAAGTCTCTTTGCGGAGCCCAATCAAGACTCATCAAGTGAAGGTTAAAGCTCAGAAGCTCATTTTGGGAATTCAATTGTCTTCTGCAATCTAATCCAATCCAATTGTCTTTTCAAATGGAATGTGTCTGTACACATTACCTTTTGAGGAAAGGATAAAGGATATGGTGTCTCCTTACTGCTGCCTCACTTGTTGCTGGATTACATAGTTGCAGGACTAAATTATTCCACTACATTAATAGTGGCTGAATGAATTGGTATGGAATGGTGTTGCTGGAAACTGAGGTAAAGCTCGTTCAGTGGTAAATCTCCCTGAACCATTGCACAGTGTAGAAGTTTTAATATATAATATAGTAAGTGTTGGGTATCCATGGTTTATGGGATACGACCCAACCGCCATTCACTAAAACAAGCAGTAACACTTCGAAACAAAGCTTAATATGCTTGTCTCATTCCCTGATCTCTAAAATTAAATGCTGTTACGCACATGAAAGACGAACAAATGTGGGCGGAGCAATGCTAATGAAAGGCAACTACCATTATTTGTAGTTAATTGAAAGGAATACAAAACTTTGCCAATGCCAGCTCCCAGGACTCTACAGAACATTATTAGATTAAAAGGAATGCTATGTCAGGATGAAACATCCCAAGAGCTCCTATGTATAATTTGCATATATTATATTACAAACTTGCTGAGTAAGACCTCTTCAGCTCTGTCAAAGAACAACTGTTCTTAAATTAAAAAAAAAACTATCAGCTGGTAAATGTTAAGACAAGTGGGCATTTAGAATAATAATTAGGCAAGTTCACATTCTCTGGATGGTTTCTCAGCAATACCACATATAAGATAAATAGTGGACAGCATCAAACGGCTATTGTAAAAAAAAGCCTCCAGACAAAATAAGAAGAAAAAAGAAAAAAGAAGGAAAACAGAAATAAAACATATTCAGGTCAAAACTTGTTCTTCCTGCTTCTGTCCCGCAGCTGTCCATCAAAAGCTGCTTTCTCCCTGCGGTCTATCAAATATTTCCCTCACAAATCAATTTTACACATGATCAGCCCATACCCCTACTGAGCTGAACCTCCCCGTTAATTAAGTGAAGAAATTACCATATATATTATATTAATGCAAACATCATTCAGCTAGTAATTCACGGCTGATCTGGATAATGGAAAGGTTGAACACCCATTAACCCAAGCCAACAAAATGGGTTGGCTGAGAAATTCTAGCAGGTCTCATGTGACTTTTTCCTCTAACTGCAGCTCTGCGGTATCTGCTATTGTAATAATTAAAATCCTCCTGGTAGATCAATACTGGAATCTCTTTATGGGAAGTGCCCTGATGGAAATGTCTCAAGGAAACTGGAGCTGTGGAACTCTGAAAAATTCATTTTTTTATCTGACAATTATCACCACGCTGCAGACTAATTCAACAGCGCACCCCTCTCACTCTGCTTTGAATGCACTGGAGATTGACATCTAAGAAAACCTAACATCTCATTTTAACAAATAAAGGCACTATTTCCACATACAGTTGAGAATTATCAGCAATCGTGAAACCAGACAAAAAATTAATATACATTAAGCACTTCATCTTCTGATGGCTTCCTCTGAGTTTCAGTTATCGCTGCCTTCTCCTCATTTCCTCTCTTTGTATCTTCCTGTATTGATCTCTGCCTTTTCATCTCTTGAAAAAAAAAGAGAGGAAAGGCATGTAAAATTATTATAATACTTGATATTTGTGTATTGAAATGTGGACTTACATTATCTGGTTTTTAATATATTTATTGTTAAATATTATTAAATCATAGGATGGGGGAGGGTGCAGGGAGAGTTTTTTTTAGAAAATTTTTGCCTACCTGGTCTGTTTTCAACATATTGACTGAATGACTGAAGCTGAGTTTTTCTGACTGTAGAATCCTTGCTGAACACAACAGGATTTCTAAAACGTTCTGTTCCTTTTTGTAGCCTCTCAGCACGATGCTCTTCTGTTTCATTCTGCCATAAAATCAAAAAATGCACATCAAATCCATTCATTTATGAAAGTTATAAAAGGGAAAGATATCTTTCAGTAGGAACTTTTTGTTTATAAAAAGCCACACAGCTCAGCTCAGATAAAAATGATACCAGCAACCAGAATTTTAAAGAATATTTAGTAAAATTAAAAATTGGTAAGCTCAGGCAAGCTTCTACTACTACAGACTGGGATCAGTTAATATCTTTGGAAAAGCAGGATTCAAAAGAAGAGTACTCTTCTTTAACTGGGATTTGCAAGGCACAAGGCACTAATGCAAAAACCATGCAGCAGTGGGTGTATCTTTCAATATCATCAATATTTTTAAACAAGACAAGTTCTAACCTTTTGTTTACAGAGTTTGCCACAGTAAAGAATAGTAATCCTAAATGGATCCACAGACATGTAGGACAAAAACCCCATTTCTAATTTAATGCCCATTGAGATAAGCCACTAATGGTGGATGAGGAATAACGGGTAATTTTGCAAGACAACCACAACAACTACATTTCATCAGCTATAACTTTCCACATCTAGATTTGTAAGTCAGCCCTTTTCAGCCAAGAAAACAACAATTCCTGTTTTCCATAGCCTCCTATGTTAATACTGGTAACAAATTCAAATAGGTCTATCAACATGAAATATCCCAGAAGAATAGACCACTGTGGTGTGTGGAAACTGCAGATACCGAGGTGCTGTGTACCAAACAAATATTTCATTTTATACCTAATCTATTATTATTTTTATTAAGTGTTTTGAAAGTAAATAGGGAAAGGCTAAGATGCATGACTAATAGCTAAGCCTGCTGAATGCTGAAACTGGTTATCAAAAGCTACCAAGACTTTGCCCTTCCTCTGCATTGAGACAATTGGTAATGAGGGAGTTCTCCAATGGCCTATTCTCTAGCCTCAAGGAGGCCTGGGATACAGAATCCTCCAGGGAAGGTAACAGTTTATCCTTTTCCACAAATACAGAAAGCCTCATTTATAAACGTGTAAACTGCATTTTATTAAAAACACAAATCCAACTCCATGCTGAAAGCTCTAAGAGAACAGATGGGCACCACATATTCTCCCTTACAGCATTAAAATGTTTAGCTCGAGCTGCCCTTTTTGTGGCAAGAGCACAAAAAAAGCAAAAAGAAAATAAAACGGCCCCATTAATACCAAAGTGTATATTTAGAGCAGGAAGCAATGTTTCTGTCATCTCATCTGAATCAAACTGCTCTAATGGACAGCTATTTACTGAGTTAACTTTTAATTCCTTAAAGCGTCCCTCATGTTACAGTTGTTTTTCCAACCAAAAACTGCAAAGATTTGACTGCTCTAAGAAAATAATGCCTCCTGTCTCTTCATACAACAGCTATCTACAGATGAAACATAGGTCTTTACCAAAATAAACAAACATGGCTAATTTTTTAGGCCTGGCAACATGTTAAAATATCAGTGCGATTAGCGAGCAAATCCCATTTTAAGAAGCCTTTTTTATGACGAGGGACTTCTGCCACTTTACAAATGTATTCCTCTAAGCCCACTAATTCAGTTAGCCTTTTCAATCCATTGTATTATTCTGAGACCAGCTTCATTTTGCATTAAATCCACTGTAGAAAGCTAAATTGAACGCAAAAAATCAGACTTGATCCAAGCTTCCCTTTGTTCAAAGATAGAGACTGAAAGTCCTCTGCTGCTGCCACACACTTTCATCACCAATTTATCGGAACCGACAGTGTAAGGGAAAAAGCAATGAAAGTCATTGTTTTGGGACTTCAAAGCCTCTCTGTATCTGGGGAAGGAAATCCTTTCAGTCAGCAGCGTATATGCCCACCGCCTGCAGCAGGTGGGTGAAAAGTTACCCAAGAGTGGAGCTACCCCCACAGCCCTCGCAGTCTTTTCACTTAGGACTAATAGCCATGGACTAATGAAGACGATTAGCTGGAGGGTGTGTGTGTGTATACTTATATATATATCTCAAAATCTGTGTACATAGAGACAAAGACTGGACATGAGAAATAAGAAGACGGGCAACCCCCACCCCCAGTGTGGGAGTATTTTTTCGTTACCTAAGAAATATCAGACGCAAACATATCTTCCTAAACTTCTACCTCAAAATCATTGGGAAACTTTTTTTTTGTTCCATGCAATCGTCCAATTCCAAAGCAAAAGCAACCATTGTAGTGGTGAAAAGAAGCCTGAATGATGGCCTTGCTCTAGTTTATGTAAATGACTAAACTGGCTGCAGGGGGAGTAGGAGAAGGTGCCCCACTTCCTGTAACCTAATAATCCTGTTATTTAGGAAACTATGGTACAAATAAAAAGCATGAAAACAGTGCAGAGACACCACACACTTCCCATATGCTGAAGTCACATTTCTCAAAATGCAGGCAAATGTTATGATATAGTTGCACAGACATAAACAACACTTTTGAGCTGAACTTCATTGTAAAGCACACCATTCATTTTAAGTCTTTTCAAATCCAAAGGGTCATGACTGTTCCTGAATCACCTTGCCTGGGACAAAACACTTTGTTCAGAAACTTACCTTCAACTCTTGCACCATTCTGTCATCAAGGGCTTTCTGAGCAGCACTGGAAACTGAATTTGCCATCTGTGCCTGAGCTTCTAGGAGCTTCTTCAACTTCAGATCCACCAACTTGCTGTTCTGTTCAGCTAAATATGCAAATACCACAATACAGAAGGAGAGAGAGAGAGAGAAAGGGGAGGAAGAGAAACATGCATTTAGATGTAGAGGCCCTATAACAATGAATTACTCTAAGAGATTAAAAATACATTGCTCTAACTGTGATCTTTCAATTGGAAACTGAATACAGAACTTCCAGTTTTAAATGTGTTCTAGTACAGTAATAATTTGATTATTCTTTTGGGGGGAAAAAACTTTGTTTTAAAAAGTTGACTCTTGATGCCTGTCTCCTCATGCTTTTATGTGAACTTCACATATTATTAGGACCACAAAATGTTTTAGATGTAAACTTACTGATTTAGATGGAATGTAGGCCACATACACACAGATCCACTGTAGCTGTGAATCTGCCTCACAGCAGCCAAACACCACACAACGCTAATTCGGGATAACATTAGGCAAGGTTACTTTAAGGTTACCTTGCCTCGGGTTAGCCGAAGTCAGGGGGAAGTCCAAACTCAGAATTTGTACTTTCCCCCAATGTAGGGTTTATGGGGATGGTTTGACAGTTCCAATTGTCTTCATTGCCATCCTACAATTCCTGGGAAGAGGCGGCCCGGGGACATGGGATGGCAGCCTCCTTCTCCCTTATCCCCTGTATCAAGGTGCTCTCTGGCTGTGTCACTAGTCCCAGCTCCATCATGTCATCTGCCTGGGCATCTGCATAGATCGGTCCCTCTTTACAAATAAAATGATTTAGGCTTAACATGATCTGATGTTCACTGCTGCATGTGACAAACTCCCGAACTGTTTCTCTTGCTAAAATATAAAGGCATAACATTTTGTTGTTATTGCTGGTGTTATGTGACTTAAAACCATTTCTGAGTTATGGGGACCCCTTTTTTTTGGTGTCAGGAGCAACTTGAGAAACTGCAAGTCACTTCTGGTGTGAGAGAATTGGTCATCTGCAAGGACGTTGCCCAGGGGACGCCCAGATGTTTTACCATCCTGTGGGAGGCTTCTCTCATGTCCCACATGAGGAGCTGGAGCTGACCGATGGGAGCTCACCTTGCTTCCCAGATTCAAACCGTCAACCTTTCGGTCAGCAGTCCAGCTGGCACAAGGGTTTAACCCTTTGTGCCACTAGGGGCTCTGATGGTGACCCTAAGGTAGCTTTTTCTGGGGCTGAGAGTATACAACTTGTCAGGGTTTTCATGGCTGCGCAAGGATTTGAACCCAGTCTCCAGTCATGCCATTGCCTCTTACCTTAAATTAATTCCTACTGAATTCAGTTGAGGCTCTTTTATAAGTTAAAAAATGTCTGAATAGGATAATTTCATACATATCCCTCCATGCCTCAAAGATCTGCAACATTAAAAATCTACCTGCATGTTTGCAACAAACCAAACATGTGACCAAATGGACATAATGTTCATATTTTATAATGGAAAAAAATCAAGCTAGAAAAATATCTATGTTGGTAGCATTAAAAAATTAAAAAATGAGTAAACAAATATCACCTATAAGCAAATTTTCAAAGGAAAATAATCTATGTAGTTGGTGTCTTAAGTTAAGAGGACACTAAACAAAGTACATGCATAAATGAATCAATCATCAGGTAACAGCAATAGTTGAAAAGGACACAATTAAAATGACAATGGCAATAGAACTAAGTCTTCCAGACCTTCTTTCTTTCCATACCTAGGATCTTGCCTAACGGAGATGAAAGGGTTGTGTTCACAGAAAGCGCTACTACTCAATTTGGGGCGGGGGGGCAGATTAATTTCCCCTCACTAGTTCATAGCTTACCCCCTTCAAAAGGCTCCCCTGACCCCTCCAGAAAGTTGAAGAACTGCTGGGAGAAGAGTTTCCCTCCAGCATATGCATATGTAGAAGTCTATAACTAGAAATATACATCTGTGGAAGTACATCTATTTAAGAAACTGGCATAATTCGACCAAAACATTGGCATACTGGAAGCTGCAGCATTTGTACTGATTTTTCAAGACAGTCATAATTGATTTTGGCTGCAGTCCTACACATGCTTACTTGAGATGAAGCCTCATTGAACCAAAGCATAGTACACATGTATAGGGTTGTGCTATTAGATCATGCATGATCAAAATGGTAACTCAAACATCAATTTACAATCACAAATCAGATTACATGGAACGAGTATTATTTAGTGGTTGAGAGACTGAAATAAGTCAGGAAGTTTCTAACTCAAATCTCATCTCTGTCATGGATTTGTTAAAAGCGAGGGACCTGCGTATGGAGAGGGATTTTATCACAAAAGGCCAGGAAGATGTTAGTTTTTAAAGTTGTCATTACTGCATTTTAAATACCCAGAAATCTGCAGAGGAACTGTTTTTTGCACACAAAAGAACACCCATTACTGCCTCCAGATAGACGTAAAGATAAAGGTTTTTCCCTGACATTAAGTCCAGTCGTGTCCTACTCTTGGTGTTGGTGCTCATCTCCATTTCTAAGCCGAAGAGCCGGCGTTGTCTGTAGACACCTCCAAGGTCATGTGGCCGGCATGACTGCGTGAAGCACTGTTACCTCCCGCCGGACCTATTGATCTACTCACATTTGCATGTTTTTGAACTGCTAGGTTGGCAGAAGCTGGGACAGACAGTGGGAGCTCACGCCGCTCCCCGGATTCAAATCTGTGACCTTTCGGTCAACAAGTTCAGCAGCTTAGTGCTTTAACCCACTGCACCACCGAGGGCTCCTGCCTCCAGATAGAATTCTCCCATTAGGTTGTTGTAGGTCTCACTACCTCTGAGGATGCTTGCCATAGATGCAGGCGAAATGTCAGGAGAAAAATTGCCTCCAGAACATGGCCATATAGCCCGGAAAAACCTACAACAACCCAGTGATTCCAGCCATGAAAGCCTTCGACAATACATATTCTCCCATTAATTTGTGTAGGAGGTGCTAATTGCTGCTATGCCTTAGACAGCAAAATATCTACATGGGTCTGAAGAAGCCTATAGCATGTAATTAAAATACTTGAACTATTTAAATTACTTTTACAACGAAGTACTTTTCCTAGCACCTTAGGGCTTACCCCTCTTTTTCTGGCCACAGATATTCCACTCTCTCATTCTCAACTTTACCCCCTTGTCTCTAAATATCTTTGTGGTGTGGATAAGGCTGCCCTATTTTACAGGGCTCCTGAATGGACGCTGAGGCCATTGTTTGAGACACTAGAATCTCTATAAAAGTATTATTCTTATCTAAAGACCAGGTGTGGGGTGTCATATTTATCTTTTATTTCTTGTCTCCAGAATATAAGAGTTACAAGAAATTGTTCACAATTACAACCCAATTATTTCTTACCCGCTGGGGAACAACAGATTAAAAAACAATGGCAAATACACATACACCAGTTATAAGAATAAATACCAATTAAAAAGGACAATCAGTTGTAAAAATCTTAATATTAATACAAAAAGCATACATATTAAAAACAATAAATTCAAACACCATGGTTGAGCTTTAACCTTTCTAACTTCCATGTCTTGGCTTTGGTGTTGAAGTTTGTAATGGTCCTTTTATACTGTCTGTTGCTTCCTGCTATAATCCTCTCCCTAATCTATTACCCAAACAAGCAAGGTAGCAGTTTTGATCTCACTTGGAGTGTTAACGTCAGCAGTAATCGCTTTTCGCCATCAGAATGGCTTTCAGTATTGCAAAGGCAGAATAATTGCAATTACTATAAGTTTCTGTCAAATGTCCCATAATGGAACTTATATGAGGCATCAATACATAGTACTCAGTAAATAAATAAGCTTTATATTCAGTCCAAGATGTGAGAGTGTAAACAATTAAGACAAACTGATTATTAATGTCAGTTCTTTACTCATAATTCCCATGTGCCTAGTGATTTGCTGCCTTTTAAACCTTGCTGCATGTGGTCATGACAGGTGGGGATCCAAGGCTGAGAAGCAATTTGATCAATGTCTATCACTGATGTATAATTTGAGTCTGGAATTAAAGCAACACATGAAACAGTGATATACATTTATCCACTGACATCTAGACATAGATTTTCTATAAAAAAGTAAGAATATGGCTATTACTACATAGGTTACAGTTTGAGAGAGCTTGGTTACTATGGACAAACATAAACATGCCCCTGGAAAATCCATTATGAGAAAATCTCTCTATATATAATATACATAAATAGCAGTTGCAGTGGGGTGAAGGGAAAGGAAGCTGGCTTATGATGATGACACTAGAGAGGGAGGAGTTAAGCAAAGCTCAATTGTTCTGATTTCATAATGATCTTTTCTTCCTTCGTGCTATGATCTAATTCCCCTTTCCTTCCGCCTTCATTTTCTTTAAAAAAGGAACAAAAGAAAATAAGAAGATCTGATAGGATGACGTCTAGGAATCCTGTGATGGTAACCTCATACATTTAAACAGGAATATATGGACTTCATTCGGGGGGGGGGGACCCAAACAACTGCTGACTTGAGCCATTCAGTGCCAGACACAGAAAGTCAAGTCAGGAATTTCAAGGGTAACACTCCATTTATGGAATGCATTGCCCTACTTTGGCCTAAGTCATGGCCACTTTAGTGCCAAGTCTTTGCATCCTCCCAGACATTTTACATCTTAGTATACAATTATTTTGTTGGCTTAAAAAACAACAACATTGACTTCTGATGTTGCTGTGTTTTTATGTTTTGCTGTTGGTTTTATCTCGATTTTTTAAATTAATATATAGCACTGAATTTATTATATAGGACAGAACACTTTTCAGTGAGTGGTCTACAGCTATAATATATACATACAAATGTGTGTGTATATGTAAGTCACCTGTAGACTTCTGCAATGCTATGAATTTCATAAGATTTCTTAGCCAAGAAATACCCAAGAGCGGTTTTGCCAGTCCTTCCTCTAATATATAACCTTCATCACTTAGTCTTCATTGATAGTTTCCCATCCACCCCGGTGGCACAGTGGGTTAAACCCCTGTGCCGGCAGGACTGAAGACCGACAGGTCGCCGGTTCGAATCCGGGGAGAGGCAGATGAGCTCCCTCTATCAGCTCCAGCTCCTCATGCGGGGACATGAGAGAAGCCTCCCACAAGGATGATAAAAACATCAAATCATCCAGGCGTCCCCTGGGCAACATCCTTGCAGACGGCCAATTCTCTCACACCAGAAGCAACTTGCAGTTTCTCAAGTCGCTCCTGACACGACAAAAAAATAAATAAATCCAAGTACTAACCAATGCCAATCTTTCTTAGCTTCCAAGATCAGACCAAATCTGGTACCTTTAGAGCAGGGGTCCTCAAACTTTTTAAACATAGGGCCAGGTCACAATCCCTCAAACTGTTGGAGGGCCAGATTATAATTTGAAAAAAATATGAATGAATTCCTATGCACACTGCACATATCTTATTTGTAGTGCAAAAAACACTTAAAACAATACAATAATTAAAATGAAGAACAATTTTAACAAATATAAACTTATTAGTATTTCAATGGGAAGTGTGGTGCTTTAGGCTGATGAGATAGGATTGTTGTTGTGTTTTCAAGTTGTTTCAGACTTAAGGTGACCCTGAGCGAGGGCTGGGTAAAGAACCTTGGAGGGCCGTATCCGGCCCCCAGGCCTTAGTTTGAGGATCCCTGCCTGAGAGCATTTATGCATACATTCATACTCATATGATAAATAATAGATTTAAGATGAGAAGTGAGAACTACAGCAGCATAGTGAAGTGAATTTTGGTTTGTATGCTCTCTGGAATCCAAACTCTTAGACAAGGTGATCTCTTCACCTCTCCAATTTGTTGTGTGCTTTGAATCATTTCTGATTGATGGTGATCCTAAGGCAAACCTACCACTTGATTTTCTTGACACTGTTTATTCAGAGGGAATTTGTCTTTGCCTTCCTTTAAGACTGAGAAAGTGTGATATGCCCAAAGTCTTTTACTGAGTTTCACAACCAAGTGGGGATTAAAACCTTGGTCTCCAAGGCTCAAGCCATTACACCATGCTGGCCCTTATCCAATTTACAGCGGAGGAATAGTAATATCAATATATTGGTATGCAAAATTTCAAGGATTATTGGGAGGCTGTGCATGGTTGCATAAACAGATCCTTGATAGGAAAAAAAACCTAACCAAATAATATAGAAAGACATGAAAGCATTTGGGTCGTGATCACTTTTCTCCTGAATATCTGAAGAATCCAGGAGAAAAACCTCCCAAGACACTACCAGGCTTCCTCTTAGAAATAATCAGGAAAATCAAATACTTAAGATCTGGTTTGTAATAAATTCAGTAATCTTATAGACTTGCAGCATTACCACTCTGTATTTTTGTAGAGCTGCATGTGTTAATTACTCAAAGGCTTTTTCCTTTCAATGAATTATTTCCATCATTATGTTCTGAAAATACAGGAACCTGGCTCAGACCAAATGATAGTGAACAATGAAACAATTTTGCATGCATTTTAAAAGACTGAATTTAGATTAGTTTTCAAAAAGAAAAGGTCAAGATCAGGTTAGAACAGAAGTGTGAAAACATGTCCTCAAGGTCCTATTATTATTATTATTATTATTATTATTATTATTATTAATAATAATAATAATAATAATAATAATAATAATATACTGACACAAAACCACAGTATGTCACAGCAAACGAGATCTATATGCTGGATTTCATATCACAAAATCACAACCCAAACACTTCCCAAGTATCTAGGACTGTGTGATGTATTTTCTAATGATGTGTGCACATCCAAGTAAGGTGGCCTTTGGCAGTTGACAGATTGCGATTTTGTCAATGTTTATCATTTCCAAATGCCAACTGAGATCTTTCGGCACGGCACCCAGTGTGCCAATGACCACTGGGACCACCTGTACTGGTTTATTGCCAGAGCCTTTGCAGTTCGATTTTGAGGTCCTGATAATGGATGAGTTTTTCCTGATGTTTTTCCTCAATAATAATAATAATTTACAAAGGGATAACATTTTAGGTCTAGCAGAAGCTTTCCCCCCCAACATAAAATGACTCCAAAATTGATTTCTGGGTCAATTCCCATTGAACAAAAAGTCTTTCTTGGGGCCAAAACATTCAGAGAGTCAAAAAGGAGGGAATATTGCTCATTATACCTCTGGGGACATTGTGGGGTATTTTTTCCAGTGGCAAAGGGCCTCCAATGATCTGAGTGGCCGGCGACTACTATTCTAGAAGGACTTATAATAAAGATGCTCATATACTACTACTTGGCCCAAAAGTTGTCTAGTTTGCTATTTCACTTGTCCCATAATTTCCAAATGGGACAAAATCTCGACATTCTACAGTTTGAAAACAAATGGCACACTGAATTTTATAAGAATATCAATGTTAGGCCAAGATCCCTTCATTTTTAAGACAGCAAAAATATACTTTCTTAAGTATACACACCGATGCTGGATTCTATAGTTGTACTACAGATACTGCAAGCAAGCCAAAAATGAGAGAGAAGGCTGTATGTATCCTTATAGAACTGGCTGTACAAGGATCTGTACTTAAGCTGAGAAAATATTTTTAAGCTACTGTAGTTCCCAAAGAAAATTCTTGTCACTGACTGCTGTGGCAAATAAAATAAAATAAAATAAAATAAAATAAAAATTAGTCTTGAAGATGCCACTCAATTGTATTCTTTTTTGTATTTCTTTTCTTTACAACTCTGTTAAATCATTGTAATTTTCCCACTTTGTTACAAAGAGTTTTCTAGAAGTGCAACCAGTTTTACTTCAGCGCACAGTACTAGTCTGGACCAGGATCACAATAAGGAAGGTTGAAGTGAATGAATTCTATTCTACAGCAGCCAGGAGAGATTAACATAAAGGCAGAAAAAGGTCTAAACAAATCCTCTGCTATAGATGTCAGAAGCTGAAGCACATAGTTCTGAGAGGGTTTAACTCACAGTGTTTAGGTTATAAATGAGTTTATACCAGTAGTACTTTTTGAAGACCAGTCTGAAAAGACCACTTCTCTCCTTCACATAGAATACCACTAGTTCTTTTTATTTTTATCCTTATCTTCATGATGATGATGATGATAATGTTTCTACTACTATGTTAGGCATGGAGCCAACTGATTGAAAAAAAAATGATTCCATAGTTAGAGTGAAAAAAGTTGTGACCTGATTTTGTTCACACACTGCATCTATTTATGTGAGAAGCTATTTTTGACTAACAAAGAAGTTAAATTAAACTTTTCATAAGTTTGAACTATAACTTGATTTCATGTATATTTACTTGGAAGTAAGATTGACTAAATTAATTTGGACTTTCTCCCAGGTAATCAAGCATAGGGCTGCAGCCTTGGCCTTCCAAAAAAAAAAGTGCTTTTTATAAGTTTCCAAATGTAAACTCCATTTAAATCCATCATTATGGAAAGTAAATACCGTATATCTGAAATAGACATCCAGCACATCGTGTGGTCATCTTGTTAGAGTGCTTTAACATCACATATTAGAAATATAGGGAACATGCTATCAGTAATTGGAACAATGTTAAGCAAGCAGAAAAGGATTTAATAATAATAATAAAAGAATGAATCCAAGTTATAAAGGCCCAAAATAGACAAAACATTAGGAAAATCATCACAAGACTTAAAAATGAAATGGGAATGTTAGTAATAGCTATTAGTTGCATTACCATCAGAGTTAAGGTCATTTCCTAGATTAGTATGTTGATCTTCACCATCACCAGTAACAGTGCATTCAGGAATCTTCTCATTAGTAACTATCTCAGTATTATCATTTTGATCCTCATCTGTAAAAACATGCCATAGTAAGGTTAGTGTGTGCTGCCCTGTACATTCATACATTTTAGTTAAAATATTACTGTTTCAGTCTCAGTCAAGCATGCCCATTTGTGGCACAGAAAGGAAGAAGAAAGTGAAATGCAGATACTTTTTATAGAAAAATAATACCTTTTACTAATATTCTATCAGTTTACATGTACAGTATCCACATCCTACTTGGGAATTTGTTAAGTTGTGAGCAGATGTGTTCAATTCAAATTTACTGTTCTGATCAGAGCTTGGAAAGTGACTTTTAAAAAATAATTAGATAGAGGCCAGGATACATTTGGTACTAATATTGACAGCAAAAGCTTGGTAAGAAGATTGTGGAAGAGTGCAGCCTTAACAAGCCACTCTGCTATTCACTCTCTCCCAGCCTTCTGTGTCACCTGACATTGTGCTTTGGAAATTTTTCTAGATCTCTAGACAGGGTAGTTTCAGAATTTGCCTTCAATCAATTAAATACCCAACTGGATCCTGGCCAAAGTTCCAAACATAGGACACGGTTTGAGGCACATAATGTAATTTCTCCTTCATTTAGTGTGGTCACACTCTCATAATGATGCAAGGAACTAAAAAGTTATAGTTACACTGCAAAAAGAGGGATGGATGGTATTCCTCACCAATTTACGAATGAAAAATGTAAAAAACAAACAACAAAATAGGGCCATGCTAATTAATTAATTAATTGATTGATTGATTTGCACTTACTCACCCCTAGGGTGACTCAAAGCGGTTCCCAACATAACTAATGGCAAAATTCAATGCTTTACATGTGTAAAACAACACTTATCAAAACAACATTGGCAATAGAATAAAAGCATTAAAATTATAAAACTTATTAAGTGAAAGCAGTAATTACCTGTCACTGTAACTGGTTGCAATAAAGCTCTACGTAAGCCCAATATGCATTACAATTTGTATATTAAAATGCTGGCTGGCGGGATGCATAGTTTATTCTGGCTTCAATTGGAACCTAAAGACTTTTGGGATGGCAGGTGGAAGCATTGCTCCTTTTTAAGGTTGTACAGTTTAATTCTTCTATTATTATATACTCGTCTATGTCTCAACCTAGTGTATAAGTCAAGATAGGTTTTGGGGTAAAAATTATGGCTTTTGATATGACTTGTGGATAAATCAAGGGTCATTCTGCAAAGAGAGGAAAGTGTCAATGCCGCCACAGGAAGCCAGAGAAGGGGATGATTCTTTTTTTGATCCAAGTTAAGGCACAGTATTCACTCTTCTCTAAAAAGGACCCATTCCCTTTTCTGATTAGAGTGATGAAAGCTAAGAGCTTAGTCCATCCTGGAAGTACAATAAAAGAAGCACTACCCTTCACTTCCCAGTCCAGGGACTCAAAAAAGGTAGAAGTGGAACCATGGCGGAGAAAGTAGAGGRGATTGGTGCTTCTTTTCGGTTCTCCTGGAATGGACTAAGCTCTTGCCGTTCATCACTCTACTCAGAGAAGGGAATGGTTCTTCTTATGATAAGAATTAAGATACAGTACTACTAACACTGATTAATGGATAAGTAAACTAAAAAACTTGAACTGATTTTTGGCCTAAAATTTCTTGATTTATTTATTTATTTACTGCATTTATATCCCACCCTTCTCACCCAAAGGGGACTCAGGGTGGCTTATATACGAGTATATATGGCATTTCTTGAAATACACATGTCCAATTGAACCAGACAGAACTCCAATTAGGAAAATGAATTCACAGTAAGATTAAATACTAGGAAATTCTGGGCGGGAAGGGGGGGGGGTGTAGAGAGAAAAGGTCTAAAAGCAGTTGTTGTTGTTGTTCATTCGTTCAGTCGTCTCCGACTCTTCGTGACCTCATATCAAAAGCAGTAGTCAAATTGAAAAATACTCAAAAGACCAATGCATTACCAAGCACACAACCCTCCATTATATAACACAATTTTAGTGTTTAAAAAGAAAGAGGCAGGTAGGACTATTAATTGACAGTCACATTAACTTCAAGCCTATCTGGATTGGAGCACAGAGATCTGAAAGCAAGAGACCATGTTAGATCCTAGCCCATTAAAAAGTGAGTTGGGGTAGCAAATGCCTTAGTAGCCAATTAAGTCTATCTTTAACATTATACACTGTTTGTGTAAAAGCTATTATCAAATTTCCTTCTCCGTCAGTGAAATATTCCCCTTTCTATAAAGCAGAGTCAGGTAAGTATAACCAAAGGACCACATGCAGCCCCCATAGGCCACTTTGAGCCAGGACCCACGAACCCCAAGTGTTTTGGGGTTTTCTGGGGGAAAGGGGGAAATGGTCAAAAACAGTCCCCATGCCATCCAACTCATTTCCTTTCTCAAAAGTCTTGAATTATATTAATTTCCACTCAGTGTGACAGAAATGTGACCATACCTCTTAGGGTTTTGAGTTCCTTTTTAATTTAACATTTTGGGAGGGGTGGAGATTATGGCGGAGGGTGGCCGGAGAGTTGCTGCCTTCTGAAATTCAATGGAGGGTCATTAGAACTCTGAGGTTGCCCACCCTTGTTCTAAAGCCACCCTTTTCCTGGCATTTTATTGGCTTCAATGAATTTCTTTGTCTATCTGTTCTTCACCTTTGAACTTCTTGAGAATATCTATCTTGATCTGAGCCTGGCTTTGGTGTTATTCATTCCCACCTTTTCTATCTGAAAGGATTCTTGACTTCATTCTCTCACAGAATATGCATTATCACTACTTAAGCTCCCAAATTCTTGCCATTTACTCTTGTTCTCTACACTTGCCTGAAGAGACAGAGAACGAAAAGATACAGCAAGGGGGGGTGGCACTCATATTGGGAGGGGGGAGGGAGAGAGACTTCTCTCTATCTCTTTTTAAAATGGGGCTGTCATGTGAATAAAACATGGAGGCCACTGCCGTATCTGGTCAGATTCTCATTCTCAGTTGAGAGCAGTAATCAAAAGACTTTGCTGGAGAAAACATTCCTTTTAAATTTGGTATGGGCACCAATGGACAAGGAAGAGAGGAAAAGAAGGAGATGGAAGACTAAAAGAATCCTGATGGACCATGTGCTTGGCATATGAAATGAATGCTAGTGATAATTAGAAAATACACTGGATAGCTGAGGAATGCAAAACACTGCTGAAGTTCACTGAAGTAGATGTAAAAAAAGCTGTAAGAGACAGATAACACTGCTCTTATGGACTAAATAGAACACTCCTTTGAAATAGCTCCAACTCTATTATACAAGCTTTTATTTAAGTAGTTTTCTTCTTTCCTGGTAAGACATGTTTGTCTGGCATACTATAGCTTAGGTGAATTGACATTTTCAGGTTTATGCAGTAGCCTGGCAAGGAAAGTGAGTATCTAGGGTCTAGAGAGTGTAGGTCCTTGGATTCCTTATTTCGGAGAGTTAGCTAGTCTACTATAGTGATTTAAATGTTAAGATAAGCCAGAGGAAAGAATGCCAAAATACCATATCTGAAGCCAAAAAGAAAAAGAAGCTTCAGTGGATCATAGATGAAATTCTTCAAACACTTAAGGACAAATGAGAAGCAAAAGGAAAAGGTGACAGAGATAGGATCAGAGTCCTGAATTCAACGGTTCAGTGAATTCAACTATTCAGTGTCTTCAAGTAGAAAGAACTACTATAATGATCATTGCAGAGAAAGAGAAGTTGACAAGAAAAAGGGAACAAGAGACCTCTTTTACAAGTTCTGAGAAATCAAAGGGAAATTTAAGCCAAAAGTGAGGGTGCTCTATGATCAGATGATGGAAACAATACACTAAATAACTATATAAAAGAAAGCATTTTTCTTCCTTACTTTAAAGCAGAGGTAGGTAAACTTACAATTTCAGAAGTTGAACCTATCCACAGAATACTTGGGAGAAATAAATCACCAAGAACGTATCAATGCAGCTGCTTCAGGCTATAGAGACAAAATCTACTCTAGTTCTAACTAGAAGCTTTCAACAAATATGGAAAACAAAACAAAGGGCCACTGATAGGTTACACTCTATATGTGTTCCAATACCCAAGAAAGGGGACACCAAGGATTGCAAGTAACCACAGAACAATTGTACTAATCTCTTATGCAAGAAAACTGATGCTCAAAAATTTATAACAAATTTTATAACATATATAGAGTGAAAATGCCAGAAGTTCAAACTAGATTCAGAAAAGGAAGAATCTGAGGAGAAAATCTGCTTTATAGCAGACAATAAAGCCTCTGATTGTGTATATCACAGAAAGTAATGGCTTTTTCTTAAAGAAATGCATGTGCCACACATTTATTTTCACTATATTGATACACAAGGACAAGAAGCTACTGTTAGGACAGAATATAGAGGAACAGAATCAATTTAATTATCAAGGTCGTCAGGAAATGCTTCATTTTATCATTCTCTTTTAACTTATACATCCTTCTCTCATTCATAGGGTTGACTTGATGACAGTTAACAAAGTGATACAGCACATGCACATATTGGCCACTTCAGTTAAAAACATAATCATTACCCAGCTAGTGATATGCCACTGAAACGTAATTTTATTCTTGTTTTTATTTTGTCTTTGGAAATATATTTTGTTGAGTAAGATACTGTATATACTCGAGTATAAGCCTACTTTTTCAGCTCTTTTTTTAGGCTGAAAAAGCTCCCTCGGCTTATACTCGAGTCAAGGTTATTTATTATTTTACTCTGTTATTAGTATTATTTTTATTTCATGTATTATTTTACTCTTTATTATTATTACATTTACAGTATTTTACCCTATTATTATTACATTTATTATTTTACACTATTTATGATTATTATTACATTTATTATTTTACTCTATTATTACATTTATTATTATTATTATTATATTTATTATTTTACTCTCTTTATTATTGTTGGAAGGATACATAAGTACATTTACATTGAACAAGGTTAGAATAATTATTTAATCAGAGTTGGCCAGTCTTATCTCAAATTACAGTTTTATGTAAATATTCAAAAACATTTAACCTCCTGATGCCTCAATTAATGTAATTTTATTGGTATCTATTTTTATTTTGAAATTTCCCACCCTCGGTTTATACTCGAGTCAATACATTTTCCCAGTTTTTTGTGGTAAAATTTGGTGCATCGGCTTATATTCGGGTCGGCTTATACTCGAGTATATACGGTATATTGGTAATGGTAATTGCTTCTATTCCCCTAAAGCCATGCTTATATAATTTTGAAGAACAAGAAATAAAAATACAAGTATCTCAAGGCACATCCTTTAAAAATATATCCAAATAAAACAGAAGTTTTGTAGTACAATCTTATACCCAGGTTGCAAGACAAATAATCTGACTATAAGGAATTCATTTCAGATTAAAGGTGTATCAATAGCATCTTTGCAACAAGCGTTGCAATGGCAACTGTGCTCTCCCTTAGAAGTGAAATGCTAAACAAAGGTGCTTTCACAAGTGTGTGTGTGTGTAGAGAGAAACTTTGCTGATGGACACACAAAGCACGTAAATGAGAAAGAAAAAGCACCTGCAATGGCAGACAGAATGTTCAAACATCAATCAATACGCATGGCAAAGAAGCTGAACTGTTCAACATGAAAAAGTAATACAATGTACACTCGTGTAGAAGCTGATATCATGTACTGTATAAATTGAGGGCAGGTTTTGAGAACTCAATTATGGATTTTGACATGACCCATCGATAAGTAAAGGGCTTTTCTATGGAGAGGGGAAATGACACCTTGGGGTGGGGGGAGCAATCACACCTAGCCACCACCATTTTCTGCCTGTGCATTCAAAAATGGCAGAAACAATGCCATGATGGAAAGAGTAAAGAAGGGCTGGTGTTTCTTTTGGGTTCTCTCATGATCAAAGAATCATAGAGTTGGAAGAAACCACAAGGTCCAACCACTTGTTATGCAGGCCTCCAAAGCCTTCCCAACAGATGGCCATGCAGCCTCTGCACAAAAAAACTCCAGAAGAAGAAAACTCTACCATATTTGCAGCATATTCCACTGCTGAATGGCTCTTACTGTTGGGAAGGCCTTCCTAATATTTAGGTGAAATCTCTTCTGCAATTTAAATCCACTGCTCCATGTTCTAGTCTCTAGAGCACCAAAACATTTCTCACATGGCTATCATATCTGCTCTCAGTAATCTTTTCTCCAAGCTAAACATACCCATCTCCTTCAGCCACTCCTCATAGGGCTTGGCTTACAGACTTTCCCCCCATTTTAGTCCCTCTTCTCTGGACATGTTTCACCTTGTCAATACCTTTCTTGAATTGTGATGCCCAGATCTGCCTTCCAGGTGAGGTCTGACCAAAGCAGAACAGAGTGGGACTATGACTTCCCTAAATCCAGACACTGTACTTGTACTGATGCAGCCTAGAATCACATTGGCTTTTTTAGTTGCTGCATCATACTGTTACAGACTGATGTTCAACTTATGGTCTGCTAAGACTCCTAAATCCCCCTTGTGTGTACTGTTTTCAAGCCAAGTGTTATAGATGCTGTATCTGTACATTTCATTATTATTGCCTAAGTGTAGTATTGCACATTTCTCCTTGTTGAAATTCATTTAGTTAGTTCTGACCAGCTCTCTAATCTGTTTTGGATTCTGATCCAGTCCTCATTATTATTTGTTATCCCTCCCAATTTGGTATCATCTACAGATTTGATAACCATGCCTTCTATTCCACTGTCAAAGTCATTGAAAAATATGTTGAATAGTGCCGGCCCCAGGACAAAAACTTGTGAGACCCCACTAGTCACCTCTCCTGGATGAGGAAGAGGCATTGGTGAGCACCCTTTGGGTTCAGCCACTCAACCAATTCCCAATCCACTTAACAGAAAGCATAATCTAGTTCACATCTTACTAGCCTCTCTGAAATAATATCATGAAGACCTTATCAAAGTCCTTTCTGAAATCGACATATGCTACATCTACATTCACTGGCCAAGCATGTAACTCTACCAACTGAAGTGATAAAGTTCATCTGCCGTGATATTTTTGAGAAATGCACATTGACTTTTCGTGAGTATGGCAATCTACGGATTTGTCTGTTTCATTATCTGTTCCAGAACCTTCCCAGTTGTTGATGTCAGGCTGATTACAAAGCAACCGGGACTGTGGCGCAGCTGGCTGGGAGTCAACTGCATTAAGATCACTACTGACCAAAAGGTCATGAGTTCGAAGCCAGCCAGGGTCGGAGTGAGCTTCCGACCAATTTGCCTAGTTTGCTGTCAACCTTTACCGCCCGAAAGACAGTTGCATCTGTCAAGTAGGAAATTTAGGTACTACTTATGCGGGGAGGCTAATTTACGATGCCATAAAAATCTCCAGCAAGCATGCAAAGAATGAGGAAGTACTTCATCAGTGTCACAAGTGGACGGTGAAGTGACGGCTCCCCTGGTGGCCAGAATACCGTCATGAAGCTGGAATGTTAAATAGTCTCTATGTGTCTGTCTATATATGTTGTGTGTGTATGGCACTGAATGTTTGCCATTTATATGTACATTGTAGTCCACCCCTAGTCCCCTGTGGGGTGAGAAGGGTGGAATATAAATACTGTAAATAAATATATAATAAATAAATTCTGGGTCCTCTTTCTCTGCTTTTGAAGATGGTGAACAACATTCCCCTTCCTTCAGACTACTAGAACTTCTCCTGTTTTCCAGGTTTTCTCAAATAGTTCTGAAATTACTTTTGCTAGTGCTTTCAATACCTTTGGATATAACCGACTGGCTCTGGAGCCAGATATTCCTATATTGCCTTCTTATTTGTTTAAGCTGCATTTCCCCTACTTCATCATCTGCTTCTTTATCTCCAAGTTGAGCACTGTTAACTTTTTGGGAGAAGACTGAGGCAAAGGAGACATTGAGTAGTTCTGTCTTTTCTCTATCCCGTTAGCATTTCACCATCACCTGTATCCAGTGACTCTACCATTTCTTCCTTTTGCCATGGACATAAGCAAAAAAGCCCTTATATTGTTTTTATCCTTTCTAACAAGGCTGAGCTCATTCTGCGCTTTGCTGTTTCTAACTTTCTCCCTACACATGCTGGCTATTTATGTGAATTCTTCTTTAATGATCTGTCCTTTTTCCTATGTTTTGTACATGTCCCTCAACTGAAAGGGTCTTAGACATCAATTCTGTTTTTTTTAGACACTGCCTGTTGTCAATCCTCATTAGAACTGTTTGAAATTGTGCCTTTAATATCTCACTTTTCAGAAACTCCCATCCATCATGGCTTCTTTCCCTTTTAGTATTCCTGACTACAGGATCTAACTCAGTTTTTTCCTAGTGTCCTATAAAGAGTGCATGGACTAAATGAGGCCTGTACAACCTATGGTCCATGGGTCAAACATGGCCCGCAAAAGGCTTCCCTGCGTTCTGCAAGAGGAAATCAAGGCTGTGGAGGGGCAACATTTCCCTTATTTCCCCAATTTCCCCAATGAAAGTCCACACAACCACTACTATTTTTACTGGTAGGGAAAAATGCCATGCCCAAGAAAAGAATGTGATCCAATGAGTTTCCATCTCTTGCGGAAAGCAGGAGTTTAAGTAGGTTGGGGGATCTCCTAGAGCAGCAGATTAAGAGATATGAAATAGTGCAGTGACCCCAGGGGTAGGCTGATTGTGAAACTACTGAAAATTGCCTTCACATTCCTCTGATGGAAGGCTACCACCACCAGATGGAACCTAGTTGGATTTCAGTCAGATACTAAAATTTAATAACAAGCTTTACTGCATAAAATGTTCATTTCACACACTATGGAGAGGTAAACTCAAGTTTGCTGTTAGCAAGAAGCTAGGAAGAAGCAGCAAATAACTCATCTCTGGCAAATGTATTTGGTTACACTATGTAACATGATTTTTGTCCCTGGGTCATAACTGTCACTTTCTAATTGGTTCTATCATAAAAACATTGAAAGGCTTTATTTGTTTTTGCAGGATATCCGACAGCACATTTGGCTCTAGTTTTTCAATGAATATCTCATACAGTCTTGACCAATTCAACATAGTTTTTGGTAGCCACAAAATGAAGTTTTCGGAGTATAACAACTACTTTCAAAGTAAGTACCACACAATTAAACAGGAAACAACACATTCAAACCAGAAAGAGAAAAAAGTCAATTTTTGTTACATAGTGTTATATGCATATTTGAAAATAGATGTTCTTGGTATAAAATGTACAACTACAGATAGTTGATAAATCAAATATTTATGAGGTTTGGTGGAGAAATGTTGTTCTTGCTCTTTCCAAAAATGCTAAATGATCTCCAGCCTTTTTTCTTGTTGAAGAAAAAAAAAGACATAAAGAGACCATAGGGAAGCTATCTGACATTTTGTACTTGTGCCAAATGAAAAATTATCTTTGAGAGTGCTTACAAATTCAATGAAAGTAAGACTTAGTCTGAAGGTAGAAACAAAAGAATAATATTTGGTTTTGCTTAGCAATTTAATGGGTGGCACAAAATGACTACTTGTCAAAGAGAATATATTGTATACAAAGAGACTGTACTGTACATATGTAAAACTTAACGACAAAAATTGACTCAAAAACCTGGGTTGACTTATACTGGGTCAATTCTGGAAAAACATGTCGATGAACTCTGTGCTCCCCTCCAATTTGAGGGGAAGTAAAATGACCATGGCAATTTTTCATAGGGCTTACTCTATAAGCCTTGCAAGGCTTGGCAGGTGAGGCTTATTCACAAGCCCCTATTAAAAATGGCCTCTACCATTCCACACCACAAGTGCCGAAATGGTGAGCATACTATATTCTTTGGGGTCTGGCAACACTGCTTGGGCTGAAGAAAGAAGATGATGGAGGAAAGAGGGAGGGCTGCCTTTCCTCTCTCTGGTTTGGGAAAGGGAGGGGTATGTTTCCAGGCCATACCATGCCAACAGGGGCTTCTTGTTTCTGCCTTTTGTTACTGTGTTAATAATAATAATAATAATAATAATAATAATAATAATAATAATAATATTCTACCCTATCTCCCAGTGGGGACTCAGGGTGTCCCTTCCTTGCCCTCCGCCATCTTTTCAGGATGAATTCTAGTTCTCTTCTCATTTACATTTCTTTTCCTATCTACATTTGCATAGCTGTAGACTTTTTAAGATGAGCAATGCAATTTACACTCCCCAAATTGTAACTCTTCAAATAAGAAGACCCTTTTTTTCTCTTCCCTCTCCCTATGAATGTTCCCTCTATGCATTTCAAATATTTATTTTGTTATATGCTCCTAACTTTTATTTATACTAGTATCACAGCAAAATGCTTAATTTTGGCCTGTAAAATCTGCCCTCAATTTATAAATGAAGTTGACTCATATACGGGTATATCTGGCAATCTGCAAATTCTGCTGAATTCCAATGCAGAGATAAGAGATAAAAGAAAAATCAAGTTAGCACAGAAAATGGAAAAATGAAAATAATACAAACTGAAAGGGAAAATATATTTAGCACATTGATAGTGAATTGAATGAGCCTACCACAAGGATATAAATTTGCCTAGTGTAGTCTGCTAAGTAGGGATGGCTCCATCAGTTTTAAACACAAATTAGGGCATACCAGGAAGGTGAGCCTGACAACTGCTATTCTAAATAGGAATTCTGGGCCATTCCTGATTCCCAAGTGTATGTTGGCTCCCTGAATAGGCGGGTGGGCAAGTGGAGATGCTCTACTTTTAGCTACATCTTAACTTTGGCTTAACATTTTTTATTCAAGTTGCAAGGTGAAGCACTAGTCTTTTGACTGCATGGAATTATAAGGTATGCCACCTATCTGTAGATATGTGTTTTTGGTTAACAACAATTACCTGTGCGATCATTTTGAAGTCTGAATAAAAGTAAATTTCAAAAAGGTCTTCCTCGGGTTTCTGGGTTGCCATAGGAATGAGATATGAGGTTCCTTAACTCACCTCCAGATGCCATTGACCTTTCTTTCAACTTTTCTGCAGCCATTTCACTGTAGCTGGGAAGTTCTGACATCTTCACTCCAGATCGAGCTTCTGCTATTAGCTGACGAGCTCTCTCTCTCAGCTGCCGACGCCGTTCTTCATCTTGCTGCTAAGATATATTGAACAGTTGCCAACTCAGTAATTGACAGAAATGCAATTTCATTCTCAATCTGATCATCATGATAGTAAATGGTTTACAGCATGGTGCTTGGCCCATGTTATAAATAGGAAGCTCCATATCAGTTGGGTGTCAACAACACACTTTTAGAGTTATCCAGGAATCAGTTCAACCCCCATCATACAGTTTCCCAATTATTGTATCAGATTTTTAAAAATGGAATGGTTTTCAAAACATAATCTGACGTTGACAGGTACCCATACTTTATGGCCACAGTCAAGCGTACAGTACTCTTAAATCCTATTGATTTCAAAGTGTTCACAGACCCAAGAAAGGAGATGTACATAGGCAAATCATAAATGGGAAGAATTATAGTTCTAACAGTTTATGAGGAAGGAGTTCCAGTAGAGTTGTTTGCCTGAGGACATACGGATGCAAACTGGAAACATACTGAACTGGGTTTCTCTCCCCCGCTCCCCCCCGTAACTTCTTTTGAAACAGAGAACTTAAATTAACGACTGCTTGGAGTATTAAGATCTTCCCACTTTGGAGAAACAACTGTGTACTGGGAAATGAATTGAAAATATGTGACAGCAATATCAGGATGCACTTTAGGCTTGATCTCAGAAATTGCACAGCTCAGGATTTGACCAATGCTTGAATGCAAGCCATTTACAGGATTCCATATGCAGTAGTTTTCTTTGTACTTCATGGAGGAATGATGGGATAAAAATGTCCACACGATTAACAGATAGCTGCCAAGCTTGACACAAAAAGTGAAAAAATTCACAGTTCTCTTAAGTCCTTCCTCAAGAAACCTTTTCTTATTTTCCAGATATTAACTGGGGGTGAATGGAAACAACCAATTAACCAAATATTCTATCACACAGTTGATCCAATAGTAGTAGAGTTGTGTTGTCGAAGGGTTTCATGGCCAAAATCACTGGATTGATGCGAGTTTCCCAGGCTGTATGGCCATATTCCAGAAGAATTCTCTCCTGATGTTTCGCCCACATCCATGGCAGGCATCCTCAGACCTCACAACCTCTGAGGATGCCTGTGCGTGAAACATCACGAGAGAATGCATCTGAAACATAGCCATACAGCCCGGAAAACTCACAGCAACCCAATGGCACGATTATATTTTCAATTCAATTGTATAAATTGCTCACATAAGTTGTATCAAAGTGTGAACGATGCCGCCCCAGAATAGATTGATGTTCTGTATCAGGCCTGCACAACCTGTGGCCCTCCATATGTTTTGGACTTTCACTCCCAGAATTCCTGACCATTGGACAAATTGACCACAGTTTCTGGGAGTTGGAGGCCCAAAGACCGGCAGGGTCACAGGTTGTTCTGGTCTATATCAAAGTGCCTTATAATGTGGGTCGCAACCTCAAATGGGATCACATTAAGTTATGTGGGGTTCATGAAATATTTGGCAGGAATCTGTCAGATGGAGGCTGTCCTACTGAGAAGATTGAGGTAAGGAAGGGCTGTGGTGGGAACAGAAGAAGGAAAACGAGGAGCCTAGTCAGCACCTCCTCTTTTCCACAAACACCACGATCTCCTTTTCGTCTATGTCCCATCATTATTTCCAATTTTAACTGTACATTTGGCCTTCCAACTGTTTTTAATTGTGAGTTGTCTTATTGATAATGTTGTATATTTTTATTGTCTATGTTTTTTATTTTTAATTGCTTGTACTGTTGTTTATTGCCTGTATTGTTGTATATAAGCCGCACCGAGTCCCTTGGGGAGATGATAGCGGGGTACAAATAAAGTGTTATATTATTATTATTATTATTATTATTATTATTATTATTATTATTATTCCATCTCTCTTTTTTTTTACTTGGCTTCGTTTCTCTGGGATGCTCTCAGTCTTCCTCACTTTCCTCAACATTGGCTTCAGCCCTGAGTCCCACAAGTCCCTCTGTTCCAAGACTGAAATTTTCTCTTTCTATTTCTCTTTCCATTTCTCCCCACTTTTACTTTCTCCCTCCTCAGGAATGCATCCCAACTAGTTTTGTGGGCTGGTTAGTTGCCATCAGGGAAGGAATATGAAGGAAAAGAAGAATAAAAAGGTTGCCCAGATATGATTACTATGTATTTAGATAGCACCTACACTGAGAGAAAGGACAACCCAATGAATGCCTGTCTCCCTCAGGCTAACAATGGAGGGGGGGGGGAGGGGGGGGAGTTTTTTTTAGTGCCACCACCAAGCGTCCAGAGGGGGCTCTGCACATGCCCACAGGCACATCGACCAATGCTCCTTCTCCTCCTGTTTTTATTTTCTGCCCTCCTCCTCAGTTATTCTCCATATTGCTCTCTTGTYCACTGTAAGCTAGTTGTATGTGTGTGTGTGTGTGTGTGTGTGTGTGTATGTATGTATGTATGTGTGTATCCATATTTAGATAGATGGCCAGCAAAAACCTGACCCCACCTTCCAGTGGTGCCAGATGAGTAACCAACCAATGGGGCAACAGTCTACAGTGATAGGCAGTGCGACGTGCCAGCTGCAATAAAAACAGTCACATCAACTATGAAACTTGTCAAAATCACTAATCCCAAATACAACTAAGGTGTCCCCCTCAGGTAATGTGCACCATTGAAACCCGCTAGGGACATAAAAAGACAGGACTACCTATCTAAAAACAAGATAGGCTAAAAAAGCTAGTCCCATAATGTTTAGCAACCTTAAACATAGGAACACTAACTGGACAAATCCGTGAATCGGCAAATGCCTTAAAAAGTCACAAAGTTGACCTGGCTTGTCTTCAAAAGACAAAATTGAAGGGAAGTCAAGCCAGAGATATTGGTGATGGATACAAGCTATATTATCATGGGCACTAACACAAAAAGAAATGGATGGCTATTACTGCAAGCACACACCTACGCATGACAGTCAATGAAATCAACAGGTTGAATGATTGCATCGCGACTATGAAAATAATATCTGACCACACGACTATGATAAATATAGTTTTTCCTGTTTCTTTGTATACAAGAGAATTATTAAATTTAGCAGTGTTCCTTAATATGCACATGAGTACTACAAACATTTATAGTCTTATACAGCTACTTAGAAAAGTTGCTAAGAGCAAAAGTTGAAATTTATCTGCTAAGAACCTGGAGTAGCCTTTTCCAACCTGCTTCTTTGCTAGACTATATATGCTAGACTATGATTCCCATAATCTTACTATTCAACAAATCTGGAGGGCATCAGGTTGTGGAGGAAGGGACCACAAGATGCAACAGAAATTCACAGCTATTGAAAAATGCAAGATATGCAGCTGACATGACAGATATTTCAGGGGCTGTGGAATATATCTCAGATATACTGGCAGAATACTCTGTTAGTAGAAGTGGCCAGCGAGGAAACATACTGACTGAAACAGGGCAAAACCATTAGTTAGAAATGGGTATGTTGCTATCAGTATGAAGACAACCAATAGGTTAAATTGACTTGCTTGGGTGACCTGAACTGCAAGGCTCAGCTAAACGACAGGGGCATCACAAAGAAGAAACAAATGCATGACATTTTTTTCTTCATGCATTTAATCCACATTGATCTCACAGGGGTTTTTTGTTTTTGTGGGTTTTTTTTTTTTTTTTTTTTTTGCAGACATAGGCTAACAGATTCCCAACTCCCTTCCAACAACTGAAGTGGTGGCATAAAGCCCTTCCCAAACAATATGCAAGGGAAGGGGAAATACAAGTGGCTGATGGACTGGATATATGTAAAAGTTGCCTTTTATAGTAAGCAGTTGTATGGTAATATACAACTAATTTTAAAACCTTGAAATAAACAGTAAAAGTAATGGTAATAAACAATAATAAATTTCACAGTTCAAACCAAACAGCCCCACTAGCATTTAACTGAACAATACACTGAGATACATGGGAGAACCTTTAAAGACCACTGAATGGCCTGGAAATATGAGGTCTGGTATGGAACTGCTGCAACTAGCACCCATGACTCCTCTTCATGCCTTTTGATGTGTGTGCACACATACGTATGTATGTTTGTGTATATACACACATATAAATACCATTTGTGTTTTGTCTGGACTGCCCTGTTCTAACACTCTTCCCCTCCAAACAGTATCTCCCCATACAGCCGAGCCATTCATCCCCATCTGATGCCTCTTGTATTGCTCAAGCACTCTACTACAACCACAGGGATTGCATGAACAATTTACTATCCACAATTACAGGCCGAGGCACAAGGCAAAACAAACAGCCAAGTGCATACATGTCTTCCCTGACATGCCCATCCTCATGGTCACAGCACATCCCACATCCAATGACAAAGGAGATTAAGGCATGTGCATTGATATCAGGCAATCTTGCCACTTACTCCTCTCAAATACTGATTATGCATCCAAATCCAAGGACTCTCTGGTACTCTTGCTTTCTTTAAATAGCTCTTGTATGGATATGGGATAAATCCGATCTATCTTGACCAGGAATGATACTGACCAGGAGCACTAGGCCAGATGATCCTTGCTGTTCCTCCATGGATTGTTAGCTTTCTTAATCTAGACAAGAGATTAAGATGTTCCTAGGATAAAGTGGGAGCCATAAGGAATACCTACTTTCTAGTATGTCATTGTCCTGGCCAAAGGTGCTTTGCTAAAGAGACTTGGTTGACCAATTATCAAATCTCCTTTCCTCCCCCTGCTCCTAAAACCTGCCTCATCTATTGACTCTCCATTTGCAGGAAATAGTTGGTAGGGATGCCTTTCTTATACCCAACTACAATCTTGTTTCAACTAGCCTCAGCATGGAGATCTGAGGAGTTCATAAGAAGCTTTCTGGGCTCCTTATGAACCCAGTTTGGTTTTCTGGATTGTGAGAGTGGAGGGTTAGCAGATTGTCAGATGACAGGGACGTTGAGGGAAGTATGGTGGTGCAAAGATGGCACCCAGTTTGTAACAGTGCCACCAATTTGTAAAAGTTTGTAAAGGAGCCACCACTTTGTAAGGACTTATTAAATTGATAACACAACTAATAGCTTGTAATATTGATTTGGTCTTTCTTCAATGGTTAGCGCGGTTTAACTTGAAAGTATTTGTAACAGAGACTTGGCTTTAGAAGAAACTGTAACAAGTTTATTGAAGTATAGAAGAAGCTTGACGGTTTCAATGTTTCTTAACTCTTAGAGGTACATTTCTTCAGAGGTTAAATATGTTTCTTTCTTTAACAGGTTGCTTCAGGTACAAGCTTAGTCTTTCCTTATGTTGTTTCTGTTGCAGTAAAGATTCTTATTAGGGTTCTCTCCCCCTTTTGCTCTTACACTGACCAATAATATAAATAAGTCAACTCGACCCATCTAAACTACACAGGCTAAAAGCCCAAACCTTCCGGATTCTCAACATGGCAGAATCAGCCTTTCCCTGTAGTTCTTAGACCACAGACTATCTTACTGGTTCTCAACACACAACAGAACCAGCCTTCCCTGTAGTTCGCTGACTACAGACTGACCGTTTTAAAATGGCTGCCCTGCCAACTGGCAGTTGGGCCCGCCCCTTTTTCCATGGCAACTCAGCTCAGAGTGAGCTAAGCTGGCTACCATTCCCCCAGTTATGCTAGTTTAAATACTTTCCCTTTTAAACACCTATCTATTATTATACATAACTGTAGATTAAAATTCACACTTCACCACAGATGGGTTAAGCCAAATAGTATACTATTGGTAGGACCTTTCCCACAGAAAAGGGAAAGGTCTCTTGGTTTTACCTTTCACCATCTTGTTTGCCCTTCTCTGCGCCAGGCATGGTATCCATGATATAATATACTGGTACGTGAATATACAGTCGGCTCTCTACATTTGATAAGTTTGACTTTTGTTGATTTGATTGTCACAAATTTGATTACATCTCTCTCTAGGAATTGCTAGGTATCTCAGTGCAGAGATTGACCACAGAGTTGTGGAGTTGTGCTGAAAAACCTAGATTTTTTATTTGTAATTTTTCACCTTCACAGGGGTCATGTGCCCCTAACTTTAGCAAATGTGGAAGGCTGACTGCACTGCGGTATTGCTTCACAGACATTTTTGAAATGAAGGTATCAATCCATATTTTAAAGTTACAAAAATGAATCTCAAACATTTTTCTCCTGTGACAAACATGAAGAAGGAAATTACTGTCATCTGAGCATTTCAAACTATTAAGTGAAACTGAATTTAAAAACTAAGCTACATACATTTCTAATCTGAGCTACTTTTTCTAATAATCCAGCAATAAAATTAATATTGGAAAAAGATCCGGGTACAGCCAGATTCTGACTGCGGTGCATAAAAGGGCCAATGAAATTTTTGTCCTCATATATCAAAACTGCTGGGAGAAGTCATCAATATGCAGATAATACTCAGCTCTATGACTTCTTTCCACCCAAAGCTAAGGAGGCTGTCCTGGTCCTAAATCACCACCTGTCATCAGGAATTGACTGGATTAACTGGATCCAGACAAGACAGAGTTCCACCTAGGCTAGATCTATACTTCTCAATATTCCAGTATCTGATCCCGGATTATATGCTTATCCCAGATTATCTGGCAGTATAGGCTCATATAATTCAGTTCAAAGCAGATAATCTGAGATCAGATCCTGGGATATAGGGAGGTGTAGATCCAGTCTTAGTCAGTTGGAAGGCAGATGAGGGAATAGGGATTCAGACTGTTTTACATGGGATTACACTCCCCTGAAGACACAGCTCCACAGTTTGGGGGTATTCCTTGACTTGGCATTGAGCCCGGAGACCCAGAAACATCGGACAAACCCACAATTGTCATGGAAGAGATGAAAAGATGAGTAGGATCCTGTCATTGCAGTGAAGGAATGGAGAACAGGGAAGCTGAGAACGCGCGTGTGTGTGTATACACAACAACAACAACAACAACAACAACAGCAACAATGGAAGGTGGTCAATTGGAATGGAAACTAGATTCAGTGCGAGCCACAACTGAGCAGAAAGAGTATGGACAATTCTGCAAGTGAATAATAAATTTTACCCAATGATGAAATATTTACTAAATGTGTTGTCAGTAACAAGCATGATTTTATGTATGCATCCTACAGCACTTTTGAATGACATTAAGGACACGGAACACATTTGAACAGGCCTGCAAAATCAATGCCAGAAAGTTAATTTTCTTACACGGAATAGCAGATACGGAATAATCCACACTTGATACTTCTTATTAAGAGTCCTGCTATTTAGCTTGAGCAGTAATTAATAAAACAAACTCAAAATACTAATTAGGTACATTTTACCCATTTCCATGTAAATTGTTTGTTTGTAGCTATTTACCCATCATTGTTCTTAGTACAATAGGAAAAATGCAAATGCACGAATCAGAATGCAGGCCTAATGGGACTTTCTGTTTATAACCATTAGCCCAGAGGTGTGCTGTAATTCAATCCTCAAGCAGTAAGATTTAGCTTCATTAACAGCTTGCATGGGCAGGTTACAACTCATAAAACCCTACAGTAAACAAAGTATATGGACACAGCACAGTATCTTGAGCCTGATTGACAGAATTCTGCTTCCCTATCAGATTGCCTCAATTTACTTTTCTCCTAATGTCCTAACACCATAAAGACAATTTCTCCTAGGCCTTGGAGCTTTCCAGCCGAATTGCATATTTGCTTTGTTCGCTTTCTTTCTCCCCCACCCGCTCCAAGACTGACACAGTAACAGTTTCCTCAAAATATATATTTGCCAAAGTACACCATGTATTAAACCTGAAAATTCCTGTTTCTACCACAAACAAAAACTCTGCTTCATATAAGGCCAGTAAACCAACAGATCAGCCCTGTTTCACTGCAATTCTCCATATTTAGCAATACTGTTTACAATTTGGAGTTCATATTCCTGCATGGCCCACTGGACTTCCAACAGATTCGTAACATTAAACAGTATTGTATCTGGAAATAAACAAAAATAAATTCTGAAACAAAAAAAAAAAACTCTCACTGACTTAAATATTTAATTATGTAACAAATCTACTTTATACTCGCCAAGGAATACTTGATAGTGTAGTTTAATGGATAAACTGGCATTGACAGAAAAATCATATGTGTTTATTGACCATATAGGTTGGAGGCAGGACAATTCATACGCAGTCTCTTCGCTACTGTTAGGCTGGATATACACTGCCATATAATCCAGTTTCTGAATCCAGATTATTTTATTTGAACTTTATTATATGAGTCTACACTGCTATATAATCCAATTCAAAACAGATAATCTAGATTCAGAAACTGGATTACATGGCAGTGTAGATGGGGCCTTTGTCTTGCAAATCCCACTTTTTTTTGAAGGACTATTTCTGCAAAAATACGAGAGACAGTCTGGATATGATGGTAAATTGTGTTGATGAAGTCCTTCTTACTCATGTTTACCACTCTCTCCTTTAAACATAATTGATGTCTGAGACCGCATATGAATTGCTAGGTCTGTACCCTGAATTCTAGCCTTCCATTTCATCCCTTTCAAGTGAACTGTATTGAACCGTGTTTAATACAGTACATCCTTGGGCTTCTAACTAACATGGAAGCTGAAATTAGTGCAGAGATCGGTGGCTAGATTGCTAACTGGAGCGGTGTATCATGAGAGGATGACTCCCATGCTGCAGTAGCTCTACTGGTTGCCGGTCCACTTCCGGGTTAATACAAAGTGCTGGTCATTACCTATAAAGCTTTAAATGGTTCTGGTCCAGGCTATTTGTCTAATCACATCTCTCTATACAGACCATCCCCTGCACTGTGGTCAATGGAGGAGGCCCTCCTCTCGGTCCCACCATTGTCACAAGCTCGGCTGGTGCGAACGAGAGAGGGGGCCTTCTCCGCGATCACTCCCCGTCTCTGGAACTCCCTGCCTAAAGAAATAAAAACAGCTCCCACCCTCCTCTCCTCCTTTAAGAAACTTTTGAATACGCACCTATGTGCGTATGGAGAAGAGGAGAACTAGGACACTTTAACTCATTGGAATTGCTGGCTAACCCATTGTATTTTATAGCTGCTATGATACATTAAAGTGATGGTCTTCCACCATCAACTCTGCTGGACTGGCTATGTTGTCCAGATGCCCGACTGCCATCTCCCAAAGCAGTTGCTCTACTCCGAACTCAAGAACGGAAAATGGAATGTTGGAGAACAGGAAAGGAGATTTAAAGACGGGCTCAAAGCCAACCTTTAAAACTCTGGCATAGACACAGAGAACTGGGAAGCCCTGGCCCTTAAGTGCTCCAGTTGGAGGTCAGCTGTGACCAGCAGTGCTGCAGAATTTGAAGAGGCACAAATGGAGGGCGAAAGAGAGAAACGTGCCAAGAGGAAGGTGCTTCAAGCCAACCCTGACCGGGACTGCCTTCCACCTGGAAACCGATGCCCTCACTGTGGGAGAAGATGTAGACCAAGAATAGGGCTCTACAGTCCCCTAAGGACCCACCGCCAGGATACTACACTTGGAGGACCATCATCCTCGGACTCGAGGGATCGCCTAAGTAAGTAAGTAACATTTTAAATGAACTTCTGTGCTAGCCATTTTTAATGTAATGTATTTTAATTGCTGTTTAGGGTATATATCTTAATGTTCACTCATGTTCTAGTTCACTATGTCCTAATGGATTGTTTATATTTTCTTTTTAATTTCCATTGTTATTTTTTTTTATTATAAGTTTACTGTTGTTATTGTGCACTATTCTGTATTTCGTTTTGATATGCTGGTACTTATTTGAGGCATTGAATGTTTGCCTTTTTGTATGTAAATCACCCTGAGTCCCTACGGGGAGAGAGGGCGGTCTAGAAATAAAGCTTTATTATTATTAAGGGGCAGATTGACTAAACTAGTGAACAACATTTATAAATGGGGTATTTACTAAACAAGAGATATAAATGGGGTATTTATTAAAATAGAATTGTTGAGGAATTTTACACTAGACCGATAATTTCTCTACAGGACACAATTAATTTAAATGCTCATTTTGATTTAGATGAGTAATCTAAATCTGAAAGACAAACACACAACATTATGGTATATATTTTCTCTTCTCATTGCTGGCAATCAATGAGTGGGCAGTGAAATACACACCATCTTCAAATATTTGATGGAACATCATGTAGAATATGGAGTCAGCTTGCTTTCTGATGCTCCAGAAACTAGGATATGAACCAATGGATTCAAATTATAAACACAAACACTTCATCTAAACGTGAGAAAGGACTTCCCGAGATTAAGAGCTGTTAGACAGCAGAACAGACTGTCTCCGAGGAAGTCTTTTTGAAAGTCTTTAAACAGAGGTTGTATGATTAGCTTACAAAAGTGTTTTTGTTCCTGTTGTGGGTAAGAGAGCAGAGGGTTGGGCCAGATAGTCCTTGTGATCCCTTGCACTTATGTGGTTCCAAAACGAAGTGATGTCACAGATTACATCATATAAAGCATTACCAGGAAGAAGGGATAAAATATGTGGAGTTGAGACATTTTTCATATACTATCAAATTTTACCCTCAAAAGTACAAAATTGGGGCAATGAAAGAATAGGCTCTATAACACAACTTTTTTCTTTGATACAACTACAAAGGAAAGGCCCATTATAACACTTTAACAAAATCTGCAGTTTGAAAAAAGAATAAAACATCACATTTTTTCCAAAAGCTCTAAGCACCTCTCTTATTTTCTGATTTATATTGTCTTTGCTTGATGTTTCAGTTTTCACACTTTAAAAAAAAAATGCAAATTTTTCATGTTTTGTCACAATTCACATACATTTTACCCCTATAAAATTTTCCCCTGACTTTATGATTGTCTCAGCATCTACCACATATGAAGCTTCTACTATTTGGTAATTCTTCAAGAATAAATAATGTAATTCCTTGTTTTGCTCCCATAAAAAAAATATTTGTATGCAATTTTTATATTTCACAGTTCACCGACGTCTCAGCAAGCTTTCTTCCACTGCTTCAATGGTGCTACTTTTAATTTTATCCTCCTTAGTCCTAGTAATTAAAGTGATCAGCAGTGGCATCCCAACAGCTTTGACACAGCTATACCCCCCTAACAGACTTCTGGTTTAACGGGGGATGAGAAGAAAAAGAACTAAAGTTTCATTTCACAGGAACAAGAAAATCAAACGCCTACAATCCTCAACTTTATCCAATTGTTCTTTCAGCAGCCTTTGGATCTTAAGAAGCAAAT
>NW_026844366.1:198107158-198129516 GCF_025583915.1 Anolis sagrei ordinatus
CACCCCGATGGTTAGGCCCAAACTCATAGGCAAACTATTTGGTTTCATTAAGGCTTCCAGAAGTGACCAATGACACTCTTTTAATTCCGAAGCCAGCAGGCAACTGACTACTTTAACTTTAGCAGGCACAACATGCTAAAGACAACGAAGCCCTTTGTCAGCCCACAAAGAATGAGTACCTATATCTACTACTTTATTAATACGCATGTATAATTGTTCAGACATTAAGAGAAGCGAGTAGAAAAGCATTCACACCCAGTATGTTTTACTTAAGAACATTTAGACTATTTTAACAGCCAGTCCAACTTTTTAAAAGTGTTTTTGCCCCTTGTACTTTCGCAAAGTTAAGAAAGTAGTAAAGCTCAGCAGAACTAACATTTCAGTTATTATTACACAAGGAAGACCAGTGAAAAGACAATGGTGTCCGGTAGGCGATAAAGATGAGGATATAATTTTTACATTTTGTCATTAGGAAAGCAAAGTCAAGATCTATTGAGAAAATTTAATGTGTAGAATGATGTGAACTTCTTTCTAACTTGAATTTAATTTTCTGGAAAATGCAGTATGGGAGGGAACTATAAGAAAATCTGGGATAAACATAAATTAAAAGTCCAACAAAATTAATTCCTGAACGTTTACCCAATTTAACTATTTTTACATTAAAGTTTCCCTCTTCTGCCCCTCCTCTCTCTCTCTCTCTCTCTTTAAAAAAGTTCATGTTTTGAAGAGACCCACTTCAAAGGGTTCATTTTTGCCCCGGTTCCTGTCAGAAACCCTAAAGTAGAAAGTCACTGCACTGCTTTGGCACAAAGAATCCCTGCGGCGAAAATCAAACAAAGCCCAATTAAACTAATCATAACGACCCAGTGAACACAAGGAAGCTCACCTGGTATTTCTGGACTTCTTGTGTGAAATTCCCAACTCCACTTAGTACTTGGTACTATAATTACCCTGACCAAAATACTGTGAAATTACTGCTCTGATCTACTAATGGCTGCAAAAATCAAGCCGTTGTGGTTTGATGCCAAGGGGCTGTAGCAAGGTGGCGCAATGCTTTCTGTCAGAGATGACAACTTCTAAAAAATTCCAGGGTGGGGGAAAAGAGGGGAAAATTAACGGGATGTGGTTTACATTGCCAAAGACTGTTCATTAATTACCAATTTAATCACTGCTGGAGGCATGACATTACAAAAATCTGGCTGAAAGTTCTAATAGATTATGAAGACCACCTAAGTAGACTGACCAAGAAATGTACAAAACAATTAATACTGTTTCACTGCTATCAAAGAAGCTCAGATTATTTTACATCAAGTGAAGCAAAAGAATTAGTAGCTTCACAGTGCCACCACTAGGAACTGTAAATACAATGGCACACAATTAGTAATGCACATGTGACTTTTCGTTCAAGGCATATATCCTTGGGAAAGCCAGGAACATGATAAGGAGAACAAAAGAAACATTTTAAAATGAAATGAATAAAGATTTTAACTCTATCCTCATACATGCTGAGAAATGCAATGAAACATACGGCTCTAAGTAATGTTGATATCATCCTGGGATGAATTGAAAACAGCCACACAAAAACATTCATGGTCATTAGCGGCTGTATAAAAAGAGCATCCCTGGTGTTAAAAAAAGTGTGGGCTTTATACAAAAATGATCTCTCTGAAATAGAGATCACTTTACTGCTGGTCTAGGCCAACAACAAGAAAATATTTGGGTTCCTGTACTAGGCCAATGCATTTTGACACGGCCAGCAATAGAAAAACGTTGCTAAATGGACTGCGCCTTTTTAGGATTGCCTAAGACTGAACAACATGTATCAGGCAGCATGCCAAATGAAATGAATATATAAACAATGTATAAAAGCTAAGTGATGAAATGTAGATCGCACCTTAACAAAGGTGAAATGTAATTAGCTGCAGAATTAGCTATTTCATTGAAATCCAAAGCCGATTTTGACTCCACAAAGTAACAGAAGTGTACACTGTAAGATTTTTTTTTTTGCTTTGTTGACTGTTATGAAAATAGAGCACAACGACTAGCTAAAAAAACAGCAAAGAGTCATGCATTTACTCTTCATGTGTGGGAGCAGTACATGCCAAATCTTGTGCTTTTAAATGCTTTTCTCCCTTTTTCTCTAATCTACAAAAATCGTATGACAATTAAATAGGTCATTAGACTATGTAAAAACCTAAAGAAAATATGTTTCTTTAAAAAATATGGTACTTATGTAGAAGGGATAACTGATTTTTTACCTTAACGGAACTAGATCATACAGGTATCAGTGTTTTAGACAAAAAACGAAGTTGTTTTTTTAAAGCACAGATCAGGGTAGGTTGATATGAAGTTTAAAATAGCATGGAAATGTTCATTGCCATATATTCTATACCCTTTTATGTTGAAACCATTTTAAGTCATACACAATATGGAATAGTGAAAAAAAACTACAGCATTTATGGATTATCAAAACAATACTCAGTCTCTAACAATTAGGTGGCAACTGCTTCTTTTGTAATCTAAAGGCAATCAAGTAATCATATCTAAATCTGGCCACAATTATAAGCAAGGTAGATTCGTTTTCTCCCTCCAATCAATATTTTCCAATTATCATCAAAGGACCATGGTTGTCACAAATGAGGTTCCACTCTTCAATATCTTTAAAAGGTAGTTGACAGGAGGCAGTCTGTTGGAGGCTGAATTGATAGCAACTAGTCTATTTCTGTTGATTTTTCTCATTTCACAGAAATAATGGTTGGATAATATAAATCCCAATAATACAAGAACTTCTTTGCATTGCTAAGGTCAGTTAAATAAGGATTGGAAGACATAGCCATTCCACAACCAACCAAAGTGTGTTGACTTTTGTTTCTGTCAAGTAAAGTACATTAGATCCACTTATATTCTAATATGGGTTACACTTATGACTGTCTTTTATTTTATTGTTTTGTTACATAATTTGAATATAACTTTACTTACAATAACTCATTTTCAAATAAAGCTTTTGACTTGTTGACCCTCTTTGAGATATAATAGGAGTTTCTACATATCTTTACATGCCACTCCTATGGTATGGATAATGTCATCAGTGAAAATATTTTTCTGATCTGAGTGCTAAACCAAAAATGCAAAAAAGAAATTCTGAAAATATTTATGTATTAAAAATATTTTTATCTGTTGAATTATGAAGTAAAGTGCTACAAAAACTTTAAGTAAGTTTGCATATTTAAAAAGTTTCTACTTCAAAACATCTCCTACTTGTAAAAATACAAAGTGATGGATGGAACAGAAAAAAATGCCTAGTGTACAAAGTACTTATTAAGTATACATTAGATACAGCTGGGGAGGGGGAAGTATTCTGAGCAAGACAGTAATATAAAGAGATGTTCCAACTGACGGTCTTTTTAGCATAAACCTTGGTCCTATTTATTGCATGAGAGATTTCCATGTTTATAAGTAGCTGCTATTTTGTGAACATCTGTATCCTTCTCTCCTAGTTGGCAGGACTATGCTATCCCAACATTTCAACATTTAAAATTTATATTTTATGCTTTCCACATTTATATCAAAGCTGGTTACATAAACCTGCTAACCATGGAGATATTTTGCTTTAAACTGTGCATTAAAATGGTGGAAATCAGCGTTATATTTAAATTGCAGAATATACATCCCTACGTTGTTCCTCCAATTCACAGGATTTTAAAGCTGTGTTCCAAGACGCCTTATTGTTCTGCTAGAGTTTATCCTACAATGGAAAGATGATAATGGCACACAAAAACAATGTGCTTTTCAATATGGATCTTTCCTTTCAATATAGGACTGCAGAACATAGGTTTGATTCATTGTACACCACTTGTATAAAGACAGCAGTTAGAGCCAACAGTCTTAGTGAAAACTCTAAGCAAATAGAGGTCTCGCCCTTTAATATGCTCAAAGACCAGGGTTAGACATGTGAGTAATGCATAAAAACAGTAGTGTTGTTTTACTGATGATATCATACATAGAGAATAGGGAGTCAAGTTGTGAGATAATCTGGAGAATCCCACACTTCTGTAAAGGTTCATAGATTAACCAAAGGTGCATCCAGACAGCATCTATAGTGCAGGATCTCCCGCATTTTCCCCTGGGGGGTTAAGACAATGCTTCAGGGAAAAATAAATGATTTTGGCACAAAGCAGGAAAACCCTGCTTTGGGTCGAGGTAATTTGTCTGCTAGAGAGACACAGGTGTCTTTCCAAGCGCGAGGGGCTGTGTAGATGGGACCGGGGATCGTGATGCACGACTTCCGGTGCCCATCTACACATCTATCTTGGGTTTCTTGGGATGCGGAAGCCCAAGAAACCCAAGACAGAACCCACCTCCTCTCAAAACCTCTTTAAAAAGCCTTTTTAAAAAGGAAAATAACTCACCCGGCTGCCATTTCCCCATCAATGAAGTTCTCCTGGATCGTACCAATGATGTGCTAAGTGGGGGGGGGGAGGGAGGAAAATAGCCCCTTACTCATCATTGGTACGACCCAGGAGAACTCCAGAGAAGGGAAAATGGTGGCAAGATGAGTTCTTTTCCTTTTAAAAAGACTTTTAAAGGGGTTTTCTTTTGTGTCCTGGCAGGGCATGTGGACACCCACCCCTCCCCAGAAAAGCATGCACTTTCTAGGGTGTGTGTGAATTAGAACCCGGTTACAATTGCGTTTTAAAATGTGATTGCTCCCGGGTTAAAGTGCTGTTTGGAACCACCCCAAGTAACTTTCTCACAAGTGTAGAGCTTGGGAAAGATTTATCTCTGATACAGAATACTATGTTATACCTTTGGCCGAAGCTATATGTAAAGGAACATTCATTAATTTAATAGCTCTCTAAGAATATACTATATAGCAGAGCTTTCCAAACTGTGTGTTGCAACACATTAGTGTGTTGGCTGCAGTGTCTGTTTGTGTCACGCAAACATCTGTAATGAGAAACTTTTGAGTCTATAGGAAATAAGCAATTCTGACTTGCATGCATTTTATACAGCAAAGTGCAATTTAGTATTAGTAACATTATTAATATTAGTGACATATTGTTACTCAAAGGATAAAAACTTGGAAATGCTATTATCTAACAAATCATATATTAAATATGTTGTGTCCTCTTACATTTTCTTATTACAATGTCCGTATGTGTCTGTATCTCTCATAAAGGGTTGGTTTAACCTAGTAAAAATGAATCAGTATGTCGCAAAATGGTACTAACGTAAAATGTCTGGAGAGTTCTGCTATATAGACTTCTAAGGGATGTACTATGACAGATTTTCTGAAAACCTATGCTTTTAAATCTGAAAAAAAGAGATCAGAAGATGTGATGGGAAATTCCTGCTATATGAGTTGGGTGGGGAAAATTACTGCTCAGAATCATCATACTTAGAAAGGTGAGTTCTTGATCCTTTGTACACCCCCTATGCCCAGACCAAGAATAAATCCCAGAGAGGGAGAATGGTAGCGAAATGACAATAACTTCTTAGTAGCTTTCATTCAACTATATGGGAAAAAGCAAATGGACTGAAATCTGTAAATGTAATGGGAGATATATACAATCTGCTCACCCTAGGTATTACCAAGTCCCGAAAGCTAACTTTTCTGAGTACAATCAGCCCTTCGTAGCGACAGATTCTGCATCCATGGATTCAACCATCCATAGCTTGAAAATATTTTTTAAAGCAAACCTTGATTTTGCCATTTCATAAAAGAGACACAATTTTATTATACCATTGTATATAATGGGACTTGTGCATCAGAGATTTTGGTATCCATTATTGTATCCTGGAACCAAACCTCAGTGGATACCACGGGGCCAACTGTACTTGCCTTGACTTCTCCCCATATAAGATACTGACTGCCATTCGCTTACATAGAGGAGAATGCCACTGAGAACCCTTTCCTACAAACACCCATGAGGAAAGGTATTTCTGACACATAGCTCCTTTCAACATCAAGAGCTGTCAGTTTTTCAAAAAGGCTCAGTACGCAATGTTAGCTATGCTGGGCCAAGATTTCACTACAAGCATCACTCAATTTAAGGGTTTCAAATTGCCCTTCACTTACTCCAGTGAACTCCAGGGAATTATAGTTCTCTAAGATTGGTAGGCAGTCCTAATGAACTATTTAGCAGTCTCACAAAATTACAAAACTAGGGTTCTTTGGGAGAAGACTTTGTTTTGAATAATCCTCAAATCCATTTTAAATTTCTAGTACATTTTTCCTAGCGTTTAATTATGAATTACCTGATTATCTACAAAGAAAAGCAGCTGAAAACCATGACAACAATAGAATAAAAGATGTCTTTTTTAAACAACTGAGTTGAAGCTGAAAAAAATTACATCACTTCTAGTTTAGGTAATCACCACTTGCAAAACACTGAACTATTATGATGATTGCACGTGTGTGAAATATTTAAAGAGATAAGATAAGCTTAATAGAAATGGAAATAAGAAAGTAGATGACTAAATAAACTTGGTTAGCTGTTGGAGTCAAAGGAAATGTTTGTTCATTAATTTCTGGAGAGCATACTCAAGCTCCGTCTGTCCATAGCCAGAGGAAGTAACAAGTACATTGGGAATTTTCATTTTTTATTTGAATGCAGATCTGCATGATCATGCAGTCAAAAACGCACAATCACCGGATCTAAAACTTCTAGTCTTTCTAGGCCCAGACGGAGTAATAAGGGAGACACTATGCTTGAACAAACACAACATACGATGGAACAATTAACATTTCCTTTTGGAAAACAACATTAGTTCAGCATATGTGCAAGAATAAATTGCTAAAGCAAATGGGAACGTCTGCACCATGAGCACACAAGGCTACCCTTCTAGATTTCAGTTAGGATGAAGAAATAATTCCTACCATTATTTGTCTTGTGAAAAACCTAACACTTGATGAAGCTGTGAACTGAAATAACTGAAAACACATCACTCTTCCACAGAGGTTATGGCAACAACAAACTCACACACAACTAGGGAACATTAATTCTCTGCTGGATGGAGTGAATGAATAATTGCTGAGGTGAGGAATATTTGAAGATTATTATAGAGTACCACAACAATTGGCAACTATTAGATATAAGACCATAATATCACATCTGTAGCTTAGGTATAAGAAGCACTGAACTTAGGACAACTGTAAGTATTTGTGACAGATGCGAGAATATTTTTTGATGCATTCTAAGGACTTCTGAATGTATTCAAAGTTTCGAAGCAAGTTTACAACATCATGGTGATGACGATAATTATATATTATCATTTATTGATACTATATAGCACCATCAACGTACATGGTGCTTTACATAATAATAATAATAATAATAATAATAATAATAATAATAAGTAGTAGTAGTAGTAGTAGTAGTAGAAGAAGAAGCTGTATGGGAAAACCAAAACTGAAATCCAGCCTCTGACTAACACTGTCCGAATCTTTAGCACTGGTATCAACATGGAGTTTGGTTTGGACAAATGTTCGACAGTGGCACTGAAGAAGGGAAAAATAATTGAAAGTGAGGGCATGAATATGCCCAATGGCCAAGTGATAAAGTGTCACCAGCCAGAGGCCTATAAATATCTGGGCATACTACAGCTAGACAACATCAAACATGAACATATGAAAACTGTGGTCAGGAAAGAATAGTCAAAGGGTCAGAAAAATTCTCAAAATCAAACTCAATGGAGGCAATACCATCAAGGCCATAAACTCCTGGGCCATACCTGTCATAAGATACACTGGTGATCATAAAGTGGATGCAGGCAGATCTGGACAATTTGGACAGGAAAACAAGAAAACTCATGACCATTCATAATTCAGTACATCCTCACAGTATTGTCGATTGGCTCTATCTGCCTAGAAAGTCTGGTGACAGAAGACTTTTACAAGTAAAACAAGCAGTCGACAAGCAGTCGAAGAAGAAAAACACGCCCTGGCAGAATATGTAAAGAAAAGCCAAGAACCTGCTTTGATTGCATGGGCAGTTCCTTGACAAAATTGAAGGAAAAGTTGATAAGGAGAAAACCTGGTTATGGCTCATGAATGGAACCCTGAAGAAGGAGACAGAAGGCCTGATTCTTGCAGCCCAGGAGCAAGCATTCAGAACAATGCCATTAAGGCCAGGATTGAAAAATCAGATGATGACTCAAAATGCAGACTGTGCAAGGAAGCTGATGAAACCATGGATCATATATTCTCAGCTGTTGCAAGAAAATCGCACAGACGGACTACAAACAAAGGCACAACTCTGTGGCCCAAATGATTCACTGGAATTTATGTCACAAGTGCCACCTGCTAGCAGTAAAGAATTGGTGGGATCATAAACTTGCAAAGGTCGTGGAAAATGAACACGCAAAAATACAGTGGGACTTTTGAATCCAGACTGACAAGTTTTGGAACACAATACACCAGACATCACAATTGTGGAAAAGAAAAAAGTTTGGATTATTGATGTCATCATACCAGGTGACAGTTGCATTCAGGAAAAGCAACAGGAAAAACTCAGACGTTATCAGGACTTCAAAATCGAACTGCAAAGGCTCTGGCATTAACCAGTACAGGTGGTCCCGGTGGTCATCTGCACACTGGGTGCCATGCCAAAAGATCTCAGCCAACATTTGAAAACAATAAACATAGACAAAATTACAATCTGTCAACTGCAAAAGGCCACCTTACTTGGATCTGCATGCATCATTCGAAAATACATCACACAGTCCTAGACGCTTGGGAAGTGTTCGACTTGTGATTTTGTGATATGAAATCCAGCATATAGATCTCATTTGCTGTGACATACTGTGTTTTTGTGTCAGTAAAATAATAGTAATAATAACAATAAACTTTATTTATATTCTGCTCTATCTCGCCAAAGGTACTCAGGGCGGATTCCAAACATAAAAGGCAAACATTCAATGCCTGAAAAGAACGATTAAACAGAATGCAAAAATGAAATAAATGCATACAGGATTGGGGCAAGCCAATTTATACTAGCAAATACAAATCAACTTTTTATTGAAAGGCTTGAAAGAATTGTTTGGCCATATTGCAGTCATTAGCAAAATGAGAGCTGTCGAGTGCTAGCACTGTTTCTCATGTGCAAATGGTTAGAATTGCAAAATTATAGCACATAATGTGACACAACAGGCAACCTCTGCTTTGGAAAGGATTGCATAAAAATTTAATTAGCTTTCATCTCTAGAGATTACAGTCCCCTCCAGGTCACCATTGAGGTTATTGGTGGAGCAATAGGCAACTGCAGCTGCCTCCCCATTGGACTCAGGTTTGCTTAGCTATGCTTTCCAGTACCATCAGAATAATTCATTCTGATGATAAAAGGAGGGTCACTGTGAGAAATAGTACTGGGTGCAACACTGTAATGTGACAGATAACTTTGCCTTTCATCTGACTAATATCTTAAATCGGCTGGCACTCAAAGAGCACAGCTTTCAACGGGCTTTCGATCTTTCATTGGCCTCAGACAGTAGGAAAATAATCAGCTCTTGATGGGAGGAGATGAATGCTCAGAACTCATAGGATAGGGAGAGTCACTCATAAATAACATTATGTTGCCATCACCATACATTGCAGTGTTTCAGTGTCACATTTAGTAATAACTCCTGAACCATTAACCATTTTGAAATAAACTAAGGTATGTATAAAACATGATGTTCAAAATCCTTACATCATTCAGTTGTTTAGAGCGTCCTGGTGTAGTTGTGCTGGAGAACTGTCTGTTTCCTGCCTTTAAAGCTGCATCTCTTCTTGCTTGTTCAAGCAGAATTCTTGCCCGTTCTTTTAATTCTTCCTGTCTTGATAACATTCGTTGCTTAAATAGAATTTAAAGAGAAAAAAACCCCAAAGAATTAATGAGAAATATGACCAAGCTCTCCCACACACAACATACTGTACTGCATCAGAAATGCTTCATCCACCAAAACTACCACAAATAAATCAAAGGAAGACATGCAGTCCAGTTCTTGCAAGTAAAGCTATAACTCAATCCAAGATCAAATCATGTATTTTAAAAAGTCAGTTTTGGGCTCCAGTTTTTGGAATCAAAGCATCTGTTCTCTATATGCTGTATGATTCCTGTATTTGTAAAGGATATGTTCCTGTACTTTGTGTGCATACTTGAATTGTGATTAATAGTGAACCTTATTGAAATGAAGGATTTCTGGCCCAATAGTCATGCTGGAAGACCTAGAAAATACCCAGCAAGGATGTATTTTGCCAGACATGGATAAAGAAAAATATGGATTCAAGTCTCACAAATATAGGGATTGCACTGTACAGCCACCTGTGGCAAAGATACAGGAAACATCACTATATTTTATTTACATTTTAAAAACCTCTTTACATTAAAAAGCAGATATTTCTTGCAATATATTATTTTTTAGTTGGAGTTCAAATGTACATTACTATACTAAAAGCTTTGCTAGAATGAAGCTGAATGATTCCATCCATGATTTTTCTTTTTTCTTGCTCCTTGTTCCTGTTTTGAGTTTGGGAGTAAGAATCAGGTGCATGAATTTTTGAACACCCTATTTCTCACTTACTACTGATTACATGGGAAGAAAATACATACATACAGACATGGAAGAAATACGTTAGCTGCCACTAGTTCTCTATACACCTACAGCACAGCTCCTAGAGCACAGTGTACAAGAGGGAGGTGAATAGGCAAGATAAATTTTGGTTGGGGAGGCCAGATTTCTGTTTATGCAAGCCACTTGCAGCTATTAAATGTTTGTGTTCTTGACCGAGGGTGAGAGATGGTTCAGTGCCTTGAGGCAGGCCTGTAGCCAGGATTCTGATTCGGGGGGGTGGGGGGGGCTGAGTCTGAGTGAAAGAGGGTCTACCCTAGCAAACCTTTTGTATCATTACCCCAATACCCCCATGCATATGGGATATATTGATCAGATCATGATATGAATAAACATAACACTTTAAATAATGCAGTTTAAGTAAGGCCTTCTCGCGGACCACCATGAGAATTGGGGGGGGGGGGGGCTGAAGCCCCTCAAGCCCCCCCCCGGGCTACATGCCTGCTTGAGGCCTTTCTAAAGATTGACATAACTCAATGCAAACATACAGAAATATTTAAAGCACTTTGACAACAGTTTGAAACAAATGACTTTGCTGCTCTGGATGTTGATTGGTTCAAGCCAATGCCTGCTAGAATCCGTTTGCTGGTTGGTTGAGAAGTTCCGTCCACCACTGTTGATTGCTTTCTGGGTTTGGTGGGAACTTTAATAAATAGTCATTGCTCAATTTGAAGTTTTGTGATCATTGCTTGTTCTACCCCTTACAGGTGTGGGAAGCGAAATAATGTGGGTAGGGTTTGAGCTAGTGCTGCTAATGATGGTAGTTTCCCAAGTCTAGGTGAGGACAATGGTTGGTTGCAAAGCAATGGGTATTAATGGCTGTTAGCCCATCTGAATGGGTTCCCAGGAGGACAGAGGCATGGCATTGGGCAACTTTTGTGATCTTTGGTTTGGCTCCATTGTTAGGCATTGTTAGGGGATTATGCCTACCACCTGAATGGGGCAATGGAGTTTTCCTATCTTTCTCCCCGGTGTGTGTATGAATGCTTGTGAAACTTGTATATCTAGGCTAAAAATGATCTGTGGAGGTTAGACCAAATTAGGCTTCTGGGTGAAAGGTTGCCTTGGACTTGGCAACCGAGTCCTTTCTATGGCCATGGGTTTGGGGGTTCTCTTCGAGATTCTAAGTTCTGTCAAAGCTCAAAGAAGATGTGTTGTGGTAGTAAGGGACCCCTGCTAAGAGGTACAGAAGTAGACCTGACAGCATGACTCAAGAAATATCCTGTCTCCTTGGAGCAAAATTCCAAGATGTAATGAAGAAGTTGACAAGTTTGTCAAGCCCACATATCATTTGGTCCATGTGGGAACTAACAAATCGGTACGGTGTAACCTTTGGGAGATCACAAATTATGAGGCTATGGGTAATAAGCTAAAGGGGCTTCATGCCCAGATCATCATTTCGTCTCTCCTTCCAGTTCAAGGACATGGCCAAGGAAGGGAGAGAAGAAGAACAGAAGTGGCTTTGCAGATGATACTTCTTCCACAAATGATTTGGCTTCCTGACCTATGGTATGAGGTTTGGTGAAGTTGGGCTTCTGCAAGGGATTGCACCTCAGAAGTAGCCAGGAACATTTTTGCTAAGAGTGACACAAATATAAATAAATTCAGGTCACCAAAGAGCAGTTGAGGAATACTTGATCATCAGCAATAATATTCAACAGAGGAGAAATGAAAATTGCTGCAGACTTCCTCTTCCTGTTCTTCCCACATTCTTTCCTATTTGTGACTGTCCATGCTCACAACTGTCAGTCATGGAATGAAATGGTTTGGTAAAGAGATGAGTTAAGGAAGCAGTATGTGTATATGTGTGTCCACAACACATCAACTGAATATGTAGTTTCTTGGAAATACCTTAAAATAACACTGAATGTGTATATATATGTGTGTGTGTGGGCGGGGGGAGCTAATGTACATTCCAGCAACTTGATTGTGATCTTTGACTGTGATCTCAGGCATCCATAACGCCATCCAAGCATTTTTAAGAGGCTAAGATGCTCCTTTCCTTCAGGAGTTTAGCTAACGAGTGAAATAATATTAATGATTAGTACAACTATTATCTGGAGAAGAATAAACTTCCTAATTTATTTTTAAGTAGATGGGGAGTGGATCTTCCTTGATAGAAACCAGCTTTCTAAAAAAAAAGAACAAAATTTCACAAATCCACACTTTTAATGCAACTGCAATTGGACAACAGTGTGCCTACTACCTCAGTTTCTTACTCAGTTGTAATCATCTCCTTTTGACAATGGAAGGTTTTTAATCCAATTCAAGAGTGAAAGATGTGGTTTACATGTATTTCTCTTTACACCTCCCCTCCCTGGCAGATATCCTCAGCTATTTGTTCTATAAAGCTGGAAGTTGTTCTGTGGAGTTGGAAGAGGGAATGGATGGGGAAAACCATCTTCATGCCCTTCCCATTGCTTTCCACACTGTGGTAAAAGATAAAACGTGGCTCAAAGCCAATATGTGTATCATTTCTGAATCAATTTTTGAAACTTTGTGAGGAAACAAAGTTGGGTGTTAGCCAGCCTGAATGGGTTCCCAGGAGGACAGAGGCACGGCACTGGACAACAATTAAGTGCAGGACTCTGATACTGACGATGTACACTGCAATCCAGGAATTACTAAACCATAATAACACTGGTGAATGTATCTTTGCAATCACATATACAACATATTTTAAAGGAACATAGCTGAAGACCTTGTACTACAAGAAAAGAAGAATTTGGGTTGTTGTAGGTTTTTTCGGGCTATATGGCCATGGTCTAGAGGCATTATAGCCTGAAAAAACCTACAACATCCCAGTGATTCCGGCCATGAAAGCCTTCGACAATACAAAGAAGAATTTATTTTTGAAATCTGTGTATCTTAAAAATGAGTTCTCTAGTAGCCATTATTTGGATATTAACAACCTTCAAAATAGTTTAAAGCATGGTCTTTTTGCTTGTGTAGAGAGCTAGAGGGATGATTTTATGAATACCCACACACGTTACTATGAAAACTGGATTAAAATTCGCCAGTTCTTGGTAAACAGGTTAGCAGACCATGTATACATTTCACTATACTTTTCTAAAATACATTCACTATGCATGCTTAAACATCCAGTAGTCTTAGCAAGGCAAAAGTTTTTCTTTTAACAATGTTCACATTATTTTACAAAAATTAAAGAGCTCATAAAACAATAAAGGGCACGAATTGCAACCTCGACAACCCGAACTGATATTCCACATCAGTCATCATCTCACTGAGTAGCTTACTTAAGTAAACCATTGTCTCCTTGCCACTGTCTGACTGGCTTTCCTTACTGTTTTTTCCCTCATAGAAATTGCTATGTATTTGTTGCTGAATGTTATGGGCCATAAATTTCTTTTAAAATCGGGTGTGTGATTGTGCATATTCTATGTAAAAGAATACAAAACTATGCTTTATTGAAAAAGCTGATTATAGAAAATAATTTGCTCTGACAGGAGACAAACAAATGGAAACCTAAAGAAGTACTAATGTGCCAAAAGGGTGTTGGGGTTGCTTTCAATGTTCTATATCAGAGGTTCTTAAAGTGTGCTCTGCATTGAGGGGCTCTGCAAGGCATACTGAGAGGCTCTGAGCTTCCCTCCTCCTCCTTTCTCCTCCTCTTCTGCCTCCCCCTCCTGCTCCAAGGGCACAAGGTGGTGACGTCATGCTGCTTCCCTCCTCTTCACTCCTCCTCCTGCTCTAAAAGCATGCACCAGGTTTCCCTCCTTCCTCCTCTTTCCTACTCCTCCTGCTTCAAGGTGACATGGTGGCAACATTGTCCTCCTGGGGAACTTACTTTTCCCTCTGTGCAATGCCACCTCACCACTCAGACTCCTTCCTTGTCTATTTCCCTTCCACTGTTCAGGGAGTGTTTTGATTGTGCTTTGCCTGCATGGCAGAAGAGGGTTAGATTGGATGGCCTCTGGGGTCTTCCACTGAATTACTGTTACGTTTATGTTAGTTAAAATTATTCTTCATTTTAATATTATATTGTTTCTTCTTCCCTTTTTGCACTACAAAAGAGATGCATGCAGTGTGCGTAGGAATTTTGTTATTGTTTTCTAATTAGTTCACACAAACACTCTGCACCCATCTACCAGTCGCCTGGCCCGTCTATTAAATTTTTAAATGCAATGCGGCCCCTGTGACCAAAAGTTTGCCCATGCCTGATATATATATATTACTGTATATATAATATATAGCATAATACATAATATATGATATAATATATAAACATTTCTTGGGGCTCCTTGAGAAACTTTTGCTTCAAAAACGGCTCAGCAACTGAAAAGGTTTGAGAACCCCTGCCATTATATATACGGGTCACCATTTTATTATGCCCCAGTGGCGCAGTGGGTTAAACCACTGAGCTGCTAAACTTGTTGACTGAAAGGTCACAGGTTTGAATCCGGGGAGTGATGTGAGCTCCCGCAGTCATTCCCAGCTTCTGCGTAAGTGAATCTCCCTTCAGGAGTGAATCTCCCTTCCTGGGAGTAGATTTCTCTCACTTCTGCCAATCTAGCAGTTCGAAAACATGCAAATGTGAGTAGATCAATAGGTACCGCTCCGGCAGGAAAGTAACAGCGCTTTATGCAGTCATGCTGGCCACATGACCTTGGAGGTGTCTATGGAAAATGCCAGCTCTTTGGCTTAGAAATGGAGATGAGCACCAACCCCCCAGAGTTGGACACAACTGGACTTAATGTCAGGGGAAAACCTTTTCCTTTAACAGTATGTAATGAGACTTGAGCATCCACAGTGTCCTGGAAGCAAGAGTCCATTGCACTTTTGAAATGGTCTACATACGCTATGTCTGCAGTTCCTGGTGATACAGTAGGTTAAAGCACAGAGCTGCTGAACTTGCTGACTGAAAGGCTGGTGGTTTGAATCTGGGGAGCAGGTTGAGCTCCCAGTGTTATCCCCAGCTTCTGCCAACCTAGCAGTTCGAAAACGTGAAAATGTGAGTAAATAGGTATCACTTTGGTGGGAAGGTAATGGCACTCCATGCAGTCATGCTGGCCAGATGACCTTCAAGGCGTCTATGGACAACGCCAGCTCTTTGGCTTAGAAATGGAGATGAGAACCACCCCCCAGAGTCAGACATGACTAGACTTAATGTCAAGGGAAAATCTTTGCTTTTTACACACCCTATGAATGCATCTATTAAGTAATACAATAAAAGGGAAATTATGTCTGCCACATTAGTTTTTGAGCATTAAAGACAATAACGATGAAGTACACTTTCATATTTTTTACTGCAACAAAAAGAATTTGTATTATCAAAAAATACTTCCATCTCTTACCTGTGTGGTTTTTGCAGGCAGATCCATCGGACGTAGAATCATCTTTGTTTCAAAATCAGTCTCTATTTGCCTCTCAGTCAAATGTAATTTTTTATCAATATCCTCATTCCTGTTATGAGAAAATCCAGATTTACCTCCTTCTTCTAAATCAGATTTTTGAACATGTGATTCAGAATCCAGTTTCCCACTTTGTTTTTGATCTGGTTGCCCAAGATTTTCTGGTTCTGAAAAATTAATAGTAGTGCCAGAATTCTGGTGTCCCTTCTTGTCAGTGTCTTCATGTAACGTTGAAAATGTGTCCATTTTTGGATCCTCAACTTGTGCCAAATCACTAAGATCTAGAGTATCTGCTTTTAGTAGTTTCCTTCTTCCCAACAGAGGTGGTACTTGTGTCTTATTGCTTTTCTCAGTTTCCTCATATCCAGAAGCCCTTCCCAAGTTCTCTTGGCTTTTCTGTTGACCTATATCACTGTTAGTCCTTTGGGAGGGAGGAGAAATCACACAGGGGTCAAGATTGTCATCTGTCATTTGATGCTGATATGAAGACTGGTGTTCTCTTTTTGGCTCTGTAACTCCACTGTGATTAAGAAACATGGCGTCATCAAAAACAAAACCAGCCATGTCCCCTTCAGGTGGCTGTTGTTCTGGCTCGTGTTTAAGGTCATTAAGTTCTGCATAGAACTTTTCCTGATCCACAGAGCTGTTTGGATCTGTTTCATAGTTGCCCACTTTGTATGTGCTTTTGCTACTGTTCTCTTCAATCTGAACAACATTTAGCTCCTGACCACTGAAATGTGCCCGTATTTGATAAAGATAGGTCATGACAGAAAGTTTGTCAGGAATTGCTAACAAAACCATATCAGAAGGTTCTAGGAGTCGAGATATTCCTATACTGGCGAATCCATCGTAGGCCTAAAACAAAAAGAGGTAAAGTTAGTGTTTCTTTTATTTTGTATATTAACTTGTACAATAAAATATTCAAAGTAAGATTAAAAAAGTAGACTATTACTGCTGGTGGCACTTTTGACTCTAAATTAAGTTTTCTGTGAGTTCTCAGTTCAGTTTCCTTGAGATCAACAGTCTTTCTAACAACTTCAAATAAGATATGGATAAAAGGCTGTTTGCTACCATTAAAAAGAAGACTGTAAGTAAAACATCCATGAAGCAGGCCTATAAACAAAATGAAATAGTTTTGAACTTCACTGCTCAATCCTATGCTAGCTTACTTGAAAGCAACTAACATGGTGAGAATGGCCCTTACTTCCTATCAAGGACAAAATGGCCATTTGCAAGAAGGATGATTCATATATGATGGCAACATCTTGACTTAGAGAAGGTGTCCCTCGCTATCAAATAGTCTGCAATAGGACATGTCTTGCGATGCACCATTACAAAACCAGAGTGAAAGGTAATGGAGAGAATGCAATTAGATGTTATCCTGTCTTTTTATATAGTACTTTTTGTTTCTATAAGAGTGCTTTTTAAAGTCATGGGCCCTTTGTGAATCTGAAAGCCACCTATCCCATGCCGTCAGCAATAATGCTGATTATACATTATCTGGCCATGTATAGATAATGCCACCCTACATTCATTTGGGGTGAAACAAAATTTTAATAATATAATCCCACGCTATTTTAAATCATGATTTTTATAATACATTAATATGTTTGGATTTTGATATGTTTTGGTTTGTATGTTTTTTTAAATTGATGTGAAATGCTATGTTTTGTTGTTGTTGTTCCTTGTCTCATGCCGCGGGGAGAGAAGGATAAGAAATAATAACAATAACAACAACAGCAACAACAATAATAATACATTTCTTCCATAAAGGCAGTTTTCAAAGTAACATAAAAGAAATGAAATGAGAGGGGAATTTTTTGCACCCAATTTATAGCCTCCTGGAGTCTGAACATGGACCACAGGATGAGAGAACCTGTGATGTATTACATAGTTGTCATGTTGTGGGAAACTACTTGAAGTACTTGATGTGTAATGAGTATCAAAAAAGTGTGAAAGGCCTTCAGACATTTACGATATACACTTGTGTATAAGCTGATCTCATGTATAAGTCGAAGGCAGGTTTAGGGGCCAAAATAGATAGGTTGCTTCTTTGTAATTGTGTTTCTTTGAGTGGTTAACTGTGAAATCGCACAAATGGGTTTACTATGCCTGTGCAATGCCCTTTCAGAACTTTCTAGAGCTCTTTAGATACATTTTAAACTGTAACCTTTACCTCCTTCCCCATTGGTATATATATGTGGTAGCTGCCAAAACTTCAACCACTACCAGTGTAATTTGGAATGGCATGACCCAAGCAGGGAGACCAACCCAAAGAAACACAGTTACAGGTAAGCAACCAGTCCTTCCTTATAATCTCTGTGAATTGCACAAATAAATGACTAGCAGCTATTAGTTTCAGGTTGCAGGTGTCATGCCAAAAAGGGAAAAAGTAATGCCTTTCCAAAAGCACTGTTACCTCAAGACCTGGCATCTAGTCTATATTATGACACAAAGGTCAAGGAGGTTTATAGGTAGCAGCCCTGCATGCCACATGTACTGGTAAACTATGGAGGAAAACTGTATAAGTTGACAAAGCCTTCAGGGAATGAGGGAGCAGCTTTCCAGGTAGTAAGTGGAGGTCTTTGGAATGAGACTGGCAATCCCAATCTCATTTTAAATTAACACAAAAAGAGACTGGTAGTTTTTCTATGTGCCTTGGTCCAATTAATAAAGAAGGCTAAGGTCCTTCTGACATCCAATCAGTTAAAAATCTTCTCCAATTCCAATGATGACTCCTGGAAGAAAAAGGGCAATATGGTTTCTTGGTTCCAGTGAAAAGCACTCTCTACGCTGGGAAGAAAAAAGATGTCAGGGTGCAGGACAACCTTATCTTGGTGGAAGGTGAGATATGGCTCATCAGCCCAAAGACCACAGTTTGCTTGCACGCCTAGCCGAGGTGATAACAACCAAGAAGTTCATCTTCCAGGTAAGGAGGAGGAGTTCCAGTTTACAGCTGTATAGTCCTGGAGGAAGGTCTTGACTAAGGGATCTGAAAATTACTATGGTTTTTTCAATTTATGAAGGTAAATTGACACCTATATTTCAAGGATACAAGTGTCAGTGGGAAAATCAAACAAGGAAGTCCAAAACATCCAATGTCGAGGCAAAGAGGGGGAAGTTTCAGAATGGGCAAGGAAATCAATGAAGGCTTTCCACTTGAAAATGTAGGATGATTTGCAAACTGAATCTAGATTCAGGCATGTTGGTTCTGAGAGATGCACTAATGAATCATCCGGGCAGTTAGGCTGAGTATCCCAATACAGGCAATCCCCAAGTTACGAACAACATACATTCTATAGATTTGTTCTTAAGTTGAATTTGTGTGTAAGTTAGAATAGGTACATTTTTAAAGTGTAACTCTAGTCACACACACACACACCTTGTATAGTATAGGGGAGGGTTAACACCTCTGTGGTGTTTACTTTGCTGCCTGTGTGTCTGTTCAGAAGATTTTACCTCACTTTTTGTCCCTGTGATAATTGGATTTATAAAAATTTGGCTTCTTGTGGAGATAAGGATTAGTGATAAAGCTTCAACAGAGACACCTTTTCCCCATGATAATTCTTTCAGGAGTGAATTTCCCTTCTTGGGAGTAGGTTTTTCTTACTTCCTGTTGTCTCACCATCATTTGTAACTATGAGTCATTTCTAAATTGGATGTTTGTAACTGTAGAGAAGTGTTTATTATACTGTGTTTTAAAACTGTGTTTAGGCTTTACATTGTAGCCATGGCCTAGCTGAGAGAGATAGGTTGCCATGGTGACAAGCCAGAGGAGGTGGGCGGAGCTTAAGTAGGAAAGGTTTGAAAACGACAGTTTAATTTCAGTCAGGTGGATGAGACCCTGAGGAGAGGAGCAGAGTCAATTGAGGCTCTGTGGAGTAGTGTAAATTCAATTAGTTCCTGGGATTTGTGAATACTGTTTCAGCTAGGAAGCTGAAGGTGGAACCTCGTTAGATTTCTTGAGTAAAAAGGAATCTAACAAGAAAGGGGTTTAAGGATCCCAGTGGTGAAAGACTGGAGATCGTTGGTTGATCCGGTGTAGGACAACCAGTTGTAAATATTCACAATAAGGAACATTGAAATAATTAAGGTACCTCACTGTAGAAGAAGTCAAAGAATTGTAACATCACCTGAATGTATCTCAACTAAGCCATATTTGTAACCATCAAGCTTGTGCCAAGTTCAACAGTTTAATATTGCAACAGTTACGCTCTGACATCAATAAACTTGTTCTCTTTTGTGTTTTAAAACCTGCCTCTTCCATTGATTCAACGTTTTGCACAATCCACACTACCAAAGTGGCCTCACAACTCAGATAAGGATAAACAGAGATTATATTACCAATATCGCTTTATTTTATGGTGGCAGCTTAACCTAGAAGTCTCAAATTCTCATTACATTTGTGTGGTGATCCTATTTAGTTGGGATTTCACGCCATTATTTTATTTTTGGAGACTTCCTCACATATTTCGGTGGCAGCAAGTGAACGGCTTCAAATTGTAGTATCAAGCGGTGGGGACACGGCTTCGCAAATTTGGTGGCAGACGACGGGATTCGTGTAACAACTAATCGAGTGCCTTAAGTTTAATTTTGAAATAAGTTGTGAGGTAAAAGTTGCTGAAAAAATGGCTACCAGGCGGCAGAGAAAGCTAGCTGAGGAAAGAGTAGAGGAAAATTCGAGCTCTGAAACAGATGAGCCAATACCTTTCTCAGAAATGGCTTTTAAGTACAAGTTAGAGATGAAACGATTGGAGTTTGAAGAAAAACAGAGAGAGAGAGAACTGGAGAAAGAGGCAAAACAGAGAGAGTTTGAAGAAAGACAGAGAGTGAGAGAATTGGAACAGGAGTTAGAATTGAAGAGAATGGAGTTTGAGCTAGAGAAACAAAGATTGGCTTTGTCTCAAACAGCCAGTGAAACCCAGGAGGGGAGATCTGGAGGAGATACCCCAGATTTGATGAGGAAATTCCCAAAATTTACCAAAGACGATGATCCAGAGAAATTCCTAATATCTTTTGAGAGATGCTGTCGAGATTTTGGTGTGGCTAAAGAAAGATGGATGACATACCTAAGGCCACAAATAAGTGGGAAACTTTTGCAGATTTATGGACAGATGCCTGAGGAGTCTTATAGAGACTATGATCTGTTTAAGAAGCAAATTCAACAGGAATTTAGATTGACTCCTGAATATTATAGATTTAAGTTCAGGACATTTAAAAAAGATAAAACTCAAAGTTTTGCTCAGGTGGCCTCAAGACTATCTCAACTGTTTGATAGTTGGATAAGAACGTCTGAGGTGGGAGATTTTCAACAGCTGAGGGAACTTTTGAAGCTGGAGCAGTTTTTTCAAATATTGCCTTTTGATATTCGGTGGGTGATTCAAGATCGCAAGCCATCCACTGTTGTTGAGGCAGCGGTTATGGCAGATCAAATTACCATCTTAAAAGAGGGATTTAAAAGAGAAGATCCACCAGGTGAAAGAAAAGCAAACAAGCCGCCATTTTATCCACATCAAACGCACCCACAGCCAGAGAAGGATTCTGACTTAGAAAACACCATCTATAGGGGGCAGAGTGTAACAAAACAAACCGCTCCTGAGGTAAAAAGACGGTGCTTCCAATGTGGAAAATTGGATCATATAAAATATCAATGTCCTCTGTTAAGGAAAGAAAAAACATCCCTCTTTGTGAGCAAGATGAAAAAAACACCACAGGCAGAACAGGATACTGTTTCGAAAGAGAGTTCAAGCTTGGAGCCACAAGAGAAACAATGTTTGTTCATCTTGTCAGGCAGCCCATTTAAAGAATACTTAGAATCCATCAGTATTGACAACAAGGACAGGAAGGGACTCAGAGACACAGGCTCAGAAATGTGTTTAGTGCATCCTGAAATAGTACCACAGGAATTTAAGCAGCCAACCTCTGAAGTAAAATTAAAAGGTTTAGGACCTGCGATACCAACCGCAGTCGTAACCTTACCAATAGAATATGATGGATGGAAGGGAATGTTGGACTTCGCAGTTAGTCCTGACATACCATACGATTGTCTAATTGGAAACGATTTGGCTGAGACGATTAAGATCGGGAAGATGGCGTGTGAGGAGAAGGAATGTAACATCGAAACCCCTGAACCAGCATCCCTGTGTTTTGCTGTACAGCAAGATGGAAGCGAGAGTCCGGAGTCCAGTTCTACAGTTGCTGAGCTTGTTAGGAAGACGGGAGGAGTTGAGGAGATTCGGCAGGAACAAAGAGCCGATAGTTCTCTTAAGCCTCTATTCGCTGCAGCTCAAAACACCCAGGTATCAACAAAGGAATAGCACTCCGAGTTTGTACTAAAGAAGGGTGTCTTATACAGAGAAACCAGAAGAGTACCCT
>NW_026844366.1:198131261-198153227 GCF_025583915.1 Anolis sagrei ordinatus
TTACCAATATCTCTTTATTTTATGGTGGCAGCTTAACCTAGAAGTCTCAAATTCTCATTACATTTGTGTGGTGATCCTATTTAGTTGGGATTTCACGCCATTATTTTATTTTTGGAGACTTCCTCACATATTTCGGTGGCAGCAAGTGAACGGCTTCGAATTGTAGTATCAAGCGGTGGGGACACGGCTTCGCAGTAACTTAGGGACTGCCTGTATCTGGATGTTGAACCCAATCATTAGACATGGTTAAAAGGTGGAGCCAATGCTATATTCCTTTGGATAGGCGGAGAAGGATGCATTTGGTTTTGTTTTGGTGATCTTGGTGAGAATTCTTGTTATTAGTGATACTGGAGGAAACATGTAGAGGAGATGGCCTGCTCGACTGAAAAGAAGTGCATCTCTGAGAGTCTTTGTTTCATTTCTGAGAACAGTAGAACATGTAATGAGTATTGATTGCAGATGCAGACAGGTCAATATCGTCAAAGGCTTTCATGGCCGGAATCACTGGGTTGTTGTAGGTTTTTCGGGCTATATGGCCATGTTCTAGAACATGGCCATATAGTCCGGAAAACCTACAACAACCCAGGTCAATATCTGACCACACCCAATGATCAAACAGTCTGCAGAGTTTCATGGTGGAGATGCCACTTGTGAGATGAGGCATCTGTTCTGTTGAGCACATCAACTAGACCATTGTCCTCTCCTGGCAGGTGGATTGCCTTGAGGAAAATCTGGTGCTTGGACACCAGTCCTAAATCCGGATGGTGAGATGTAGGAGGCGCTGAGATTGAGTGCCTCCTTGTTTATTTATGTAATGCACTGCAGTTCGGTTGTCGGTGATGATCTGGACAATCCTGCCATGGATCTCAGTCTCAAAGGCCTTCAAAGCCTTCGAGACTGAGATCCATGGAAGGATTGTCTAGATGGAATCTTGAGAAAATTCAAGATGATGGAATCTTGAGAAAATTGATATGATGTGTTGCTTTCTGTTGTAGACCACTGTCCTTGTATTGTCATGTGACCACAATGGGCTCCCTACTCAAAGAGAGAAGAATCCATAATGATCTATACAAATGGTGGCAAAGGTTGAAATGGGAAATTCACACATACGTTCACTCTGACTGTCCACCATTTCACCAAAAATAGAACACGTCATGGTATCATAAAAACTTGAATTTTGTTGTACAAGAGGGTCGAATGCTTAGAGGAACCAGACCTGAAGGGGTTGCATCTGCATCTTGGAAAGTGGCATGGTCTCTATTATGGAAGCCATGTGCCCTCAAATCAGTTGAATGTCTTTGACATGGAAACAGCAAAGTTATAGGAAGTGAAGCACTCCCAAGCACAAAGTGTGAAACCAATTGTCCATGCGGTAAGCTATCTCATGAGAGGAAGGGATGGTGAGATTCTCTGATGCTGATGTGGAAATAAACATCTTTGAGTTTGAGGGCCGCAAATCAATCACCTTTCCATTTAAGGGGCAGGATCGATGATACTATAACAATCTGGAACTGATGAGATAGAATATAACTATAGACATGACGAATAGAATAGGGCACAGGTTGCCATGTTTTTGTCAGCACTGAAGTACTAGAAAACCTTTTCTACAGTCTGGAGAGTGTAATATTCTTGATGGCATCTTTGTTGAGAAGGGATTGGACTTCCTCTTGAAGAGCATGGGATGGATGGATAGGATGAAAGACATTGACAGGAGGGAGGGAGACAAATTCTACAGCATTACTCCTGTCCACTATACTGAGGACTCCAACTGTGATAAGAAAGGTCAGATCTTGTCAATGAAGCATGTGTGGTGATGAGTGTTTCCTGGACACTTTCAAACGTGACATTTGGACACCTAACTTTGATTGCACTTTGACTGTGGTGGTGGAAGAGATAACTTTTTTTGGAAGGAAGCTGGAATTAAGTCCTCCCTAAATACTGCATCATTAACATGGAAGTAGCATGAAAGATCTTGAGCTCAAGCAAGGTTGCCATCTGAAGTATATGATCCCATGAAAATGTGGAAGCTGTCAGTGGGAATACGAGGAGGCAGAAGAAGAGTGATCACCTGAAGCCTGGGAGGTTGTTGCTCTTGTGAAGGTGCTTAGGGGTGGCGAACTTGTTACCGTGACTATTGTCTGCTCAGTCAGAGTGGACGAGGCTGGAGGAGCAATCAAAAATTAGTGGGATTGCATCTTTTTCCTCTTCTTTGATGTAGAAGAGTCATTGACCTCAACAGAACAGCCCAGTATGGTTGACCATTTGAGTTTGAAGCCTTCCTTGACTTTTTCACCTGGGTGGATTTTTCCTCCAAAAGAGAATGTAGAAGTCATTGTTATCAGGCTTTGCCCAAGTAAGACTTCAAACTTGAGGGCATCGAATCCGATGGAATCAAGGCCAATGCCAACTTCGCAGCTATTTTAGTCAATGATGAAATAGCCAGCGACAATGATTATTTGGATGGGCATGGAGGCTTCAAGAATGTGGTGGGTTTGGAAGGAGGTGGAGGTAAAGCATTCTCATACAAATGGGGAGACTGCTGACAATGAGGTTGGTGGATTTTCTTTCTTTTCCTTAGAAAAATCAGTGATGCAAGGAATCTGGGAAGAGCGACCCCCCAGCTCTTCCCAGTTTTCTTTGCCAGTCACATGGCATGAAACCAGCAAGAGGAGTCTACATATCAAGTGGTAGGTGGATTTTCTTTCTTCTCCTGGGAAAATTGGAGATGCCTGAGTGCTGGATCTGGGATGGCTGTCCTAGTCTCTCAACACAGGGGAATATCTGGAGCAGGATTTGGGCCTTACCCTGTTTTTTTTAACCTGGGATGCAGCCACATTAAACGGCTTACTCCGGATTAAGTGGCATCCATCTTTGTGCATTTTGTGGATGCAGTCAGACTACACTGCATTGTTTGACAGTATAAATGTACTCACAGGCACATCATATCTTCTGAGTTAGCAGAGTGTGTGATGCCAAAGAGATGTCTTTTCGATAGTGGCCCTCAGATTGTGGAAGTCATTCCCAGAACATGTTTGTCTGATACATTTCCTCATGTTTTGCAGTAATCAGAAAAAGCCTCTTTGACTTTTAGTAGCATTATTAAAAAAAACCTTTTGTGTTCTTCTTTTAAATGGAACTAATTTTTATACGGTGGCTTGCTTGTTAGTTTATTGCTATTCCTGATTCCTTCCTCTGTACATTTTGTAATTGTTTTTCTTTTTCTTTTCTTTTTCTCATTGTTTTGGCTGCCTTAAGATTTCAGCAAAAAGGCAAGATATAAGCCCAGAGAAGAAACAAATGACTCATAGAAAATCCGGAACACAAACAAACATTCACTGCATCCAGGGAAGTTACAACTGACATTTTAAGGAAGGTACAAGTTTCATAAGCCCCAAGGATTTCTCAGCAGATTACCTCAACAGTTTTCATATTGTTGCAGGGGTTGATGTTAAACGGGAATTCATAACTAGGGTCTGATGGTAGACTTAATTAAACATAAATAAAGAGGGTCAGCACAGCCACAGAAAAATCCAATCTTCTTCTCTGTTAAGGACTGCTGAATTGAAATGTTATTCCCAGTTTTTTTAAAATCAGCAGCCATCCAAGATTTCTCTTAGTAAAAGTTTTTTAAAAAAAACATGTTGGAAAACATATATCTTACACAATTATTTTTTATTTTGCTTACAATGTAACATTGGGCTATTACAGCAAAATAGACATAAGTTCTGTGCTTTTTAAGGAGTAACAAATGATATTTGGCACAGCCTTTTATATGGAATAGATAAGTCTACAAAAGTTGTCTGTGATCCATGAGAGCCAAATAAAATGTACTGTATGTGTCTTTAAGGTTCTATGAGTTGATTTATTCATCATCAAATTTATGTCTAGGTCATGCTTTCTGCTAAGCTAGTGCTTTGAACTTCAATTTGAGAAGTTAACATGGAAGGATGTTCTTTGACCAAATTTGGGACAAGATACAGTGTTGGAACCAGGGAGTAAAAAAGAAAAAAAAGAGGTTGCCCAACCTCAGATTCCCTTAATTGACCATAATTGAGGTATGCACCTTCTACCCTTCCACAATAAGTAGATAAGGGTCCATGTCTTTTTTGGCTGCCTTGAAATAGAATAGTTATCAGTTGATAGGTTGTATCACAAGTACTTAGCAGATAGATGGTGTAATGAAATGATGTCCCTCTCTCTCTTAGAGCCAAATAATGTCCTCTAACATATTGATTCAGAGAAAAGGGTTGGTGGTGTTTAGCTTCATAGGGCTCCTTTTAATATTCTGATTACTTCATCCTCACATTTTCTGGTATGACCCACTACAGATCTGACTGGTTATAACAAATGCTTGGAAATCTCTGTGTTTTATTTTACAATGTTGGCATGATGTTGCTATGATAATATAACACATGAGGTTTGTTAAACCAGTACAATGATCAGGACTGAGGTATAACAGAAGACATAAATTAAGGCATTCCGGTCTTAGGTTCAGTTTTGGGACTAATGTATTTTATAAAAGTTTGTAAAGTACTGAAGATCAACACTAGCTACTAAAAAATTCCTGCCCATACATTTGGTTTTTTGTAAAAGCAACTCATAATTACACCAAGTGACTGACAGATGTCACCCACAGTCCATCAACAAAAGCACCAGAGGCAGTATTCTAAACATCTCTCTAAACACACTGACATATTGGTCAAGGTCAGATGTCAAAGGTTTCTTCCTAGTCCCTTCACCAACTGCAATTGCAAGCAATCCTATGTATGTTTAGTCAAAAGTCCTATTAATTTCAATGAAGCTTACACTCAGGAAAGTCTGTTGGGGCCACAGCTTCAGAATAAGGGAGCAGTTTGTGATAACATTTGTATGGCACAATGTTTTAATATTTAATTCATCCCTTCATCCACTTTTATTCTAGTAATGCCAGAAACTGAAACCAGAGTACAACTTTAGAAAGTCACTTGCTAATACAAGGAAATACCCACATTTTATGTCTTGGAATGTTTCTTTTATTTTATACTCTGTTATACAATCCATGTCAAATATTTTTTTTTATTTCAATGTCTTGTCGAAGACTTTTATGGCTGGAATCACTGGGTTGCTGTGAGTTTTCTGGGCTGTTTTTTATATTTCTCTAATTTTCAGAACCTGATTTCACTCAAATAATCAAATATTATTTGATAAAGAAAATATATCTTAAAAGCCGTCTTTTCTAACATACTCCAAAGTTGCATTTCTGTTAAGCCAGTGTTTACAAGTGAAGTTACAGCTTACAAATTTACTTTCTTCCTCCTACAATTTATACAGAATTTATATACAGAGGGACAAAAAAGGGTGATTTATCTGTGGACTGGATTTTAGTTGGTTAGGAGGAGTCATGCATTGTCAAATGCCCAATACATCTGCATGGGCTTTATACTTGGCAGTTATTCCCAGGGCTGTGCTCTTTCCAACCAAGGGCACATGGGGTTATCGGGCAGAACTGTATGAGGCTAGGAAACAAATCTGCAGGAAGCAACTGAGATACTCAGTGTAGCTGTCAAGCAAAGAGCTGCAAGGTGATGAGAGAAATGGCATGGCAACATGGCAACAATTGCTTCTTTAATAAAAGGACTGGTCCAGCATAAGAGAAATGGGCTAGTAAAATTTTGTGAAGCCTTTCTATGCAAAGGATATCAAAGTCATGTTTGATTATCTCCTACTATTGTTGAATTTTGACATTAATCACAGAGCAACAGAAATCAGTGTGATGTCACAAATAATCCCAATAGGTCACCAAACAGTTTAGTACATAATTCTGAAAATTATAAAAAAAAACATCCACTTTGAGTTCAAAATGTTTCATTGTGTCTCCAATGAATATAATATATCTTCCTGCTATTGCACTGATGGCATGGCTTTTGATTACTTGTCTGTGTTTAGAAGACAAGGATATATGGGTAACAAACAGACACTTAAAAGTATCGCTCGACAACACTGGAAGCACATACACAGTAATCTGCACATAACTGCAGTAAAATTAAGTATCAAGATGCTACTAATGATGAGGCATGTTCCCTATACAAAATATGATTTGGTAGATTAATTCTATACATTTATTGCAGAACAAAAAAGAATAAATTTTCAGGGGGAGGGATTTAATTTTTCTACACATTATATTGGATTTTGTAAGCTTAATTTTAAAAAAATCAGTTACAGAAGTAGAAAGTCACACTGCCCAGATGGGGAAAAAAACCTAATACAACAAATTGAGCTGATTTGCAGTTAGTTTTGTTGTAAGGAAATCAAGTGGAAAATAAGCAATTTTTAAATGGATCCCTCAAGGGCCAATGCCCTAGAATCTTAGAGAAATTAAAATTTGTAACTACAGTAAAAGACTTCAGTAACAAGCAGCATTAAGTACCAACATGTCTCCTTGTGATTCTTAGATTGAGTCTCAAATCATTGAACTCATTTCAGAATGTCCCTTTTATAACCTTTACATCAAAAGGGTATTGGATTACCGAATATTATTGAGGATTATAAACCTGGACCCAGAGCACTATCAGACAGTATTTCATTAATATTTTTGCCTTCTTTCAAAAATATCTTGTTACTAACAAAAAAATTGTTCAATATTTTGCATAATATAAAACTCAATGCACCTTACTGCTTAGTTTAATTGAGTGAGCTGGATGAAAGACTATGTGAAGTTTTATCTCAATTTCTCTCTTTCTTAAATAAAAAGCCAAAGTAAAAACAGTACTTATTATAACTGTACCAATGAGATCTTTTGTATTAAAGTAGTGGCCAAGGAAGCCTTGAAACAAGATAATTACTGAACAATGATTTTTCTAAATGTTTAATTAAATTATTTTTTAAAAATGAGAATGATCAAAAGAGACCTACCGCTCCTTCTTTTCTCCCTCTCCCTCTCTGCTTTCCCTCAGTGAATGCAAGGCCATATAAACACAAAATTCTAATGCCAATATGGCATATTTTGTGAATATTAAAATCTATGTCAAACTAGAGACAATAATACATTCAATCTGTGCCACAGGAGGCTTGTAGCCTTCTCCAAGTTTACCAAAAAACAAACAAAAACAACACATCCTCACTTCTCCCAAATTATTAAAAATCTGCCATGATCCAATATTGAAGCAATACCCATTTCCTCCACTTCTTCTGGCAGTCCTTACCTTTTTGTTGTTCTCCTTAATATCTTGAGGATTCAGGGACTTGTAGTCACTGAGGGAGAAAATGGCACAGTGGGTATGTAAAGTACTTGATAAAAGCAGCCGTTCTTAAAACAGACCACTATCTAAAAAATAATAATTCAACATAAAAACAGCACTGTACAGTAACTAGTAATTTCACAGCAATCCAATCAGCAAAACTAATAGTGTGGAAAATTAAAATAAAAAATACACAAATATAAATACTGAGATCGCATGTTTTATTGCCTGCAGCTTTCCATCTAAAAAGAGAAGTTAAGGCAGAGACTTGGAGGCTAGCTTTAACAATGAAATTTGCCACGAGGTAGATTTTTCTTGTCAACGTATGAAAGAGTTACAGGCTTATTGGTATCATCACATTTCAAAACAACACAATTTTCATAATTGTCTTGAGGTCACTTCTTGCTCAGAAAACATACACATCAAAATTAGGTAGAAAAGAATAGGGATAGTTTTGCAATAAAGTCCTGGGAAGGACACAAGGCGTGAGCAGGTGCGCATGTTTGGTCCAATATCACAAGGGGAAATTTTAAATACTGAAATGAAACAGTAGGAGACCCAAAATGAGAACTAACAGTTGCATTTATTTATTGTCCTATTTGACTTTACGACAGGAAGAGAGAAGAATAAAGAAAATGGCAGGCTGTTCCTACTTACATTAGGTCAGGCCTAAAATGGTGTAATATTGCACAAAAGGATAATCCATTCCGCCAAGATGTAGTGAAATTGGTGATTTTTACTCCCCTATAGTTTTTTGTAACTTCTTTGCACCAAGCCAGCAGTGACTGACTCGCATTTGGCTTCTTCCCCAAAACAGGACTTGGTATTGGGCTGGGCTGGAAAAAGAAAACAGACAAAAGTGGGGAGGGGAAACATTAAAGAATTTAATGGAATATGTGAATTAAAATTAACTGACTTAACTAGATGAGCTGCATCCTTTGATGTCAGTTTTGGTCCTTCAAAGCTGTTAGTTTACAATTATTGTAACTTGAAAAAAGACAAAAATCTCAAGTCATTATTTGCTGTCTGAGCCTTTGGTACTTGTCTCTGAAGGATATGCTACACATGTATGAGAACCAGCCAATTATATAGATGGAAATATTAACATTTGAAGACTCTAACCATATTATTATATAGTCTGTAGTAAGTTATAAACCTTGACAAAGATTACTTAGAATGCGTAATTATAAAGCATCCCATATAACTTTTTTCATTTAATGAAAACAGAGCTTTGAATATCCAAAAGCAAACCAGACTACAATCAAAGCTAATCATACATTAGGATCTATTATTCTGGCAGAAAGGATTAATGTCAGAATATGAATTGCTGCTATGAAAATCAAATGCTTACATACATAATCTGGAAGGTTTGTAAACAATGTTATTTTAAAGACACTGGTGCCACCTAGTCATTTTGGTTTTCTATATAGTATTTAAAATTTAAAAATCCATCCAGCAATCACACAAAATATTTGTTGAGCCTTTAAAGCTTAAGAATATTTCTTACATGTGCTTAAATAAGTCGAGCTTTTCAAACAGAATACATCCGAGGCTCTCGAGCACTACTGTGAGAAAAAGGGAAGACACTCATTCACAAACATTAATGGGATTATTTGGCTTTGGGGTGGGGAGGCGGGAGAAACCCTCTTATAAATGTCTACACCTAGTATTCCAGTGCACAGGGACATTCAAACCGAAAGGCTAAAAAGAAAAAAAAAAGTAGTTCTCAACAGTGCACATTTGCAAAGCTCTAGTTCTATCCAGGTTGCCTATCTTTGAAAGACCAAGGATGCCCCCGCTTGACTAAAATATGCCAGTGCTAAGCAATTAGAACTGTCAACTTCATATGCCGTCTGATTAATGCTTGTGGGGAAGCATGCTTACAGGTACTGTAAGAGAAATGTTGCACAGGTAATTTATCATTTTTATGGACTGCTAGAATAATAAACTACAATTATGCAAACAAACCCACAGATAAGAGAGAATGATATTATCTCATTCTCATACCCTTCAGCAGCACAGCCCCATTGTGCCAAATTATCTGCAAAATGAGTGATGTCATTACTATTTAAAATTTTAATGCTCAGGTGTAGGTCTAGTAATGATTAAGTACACGTAACAAGTGAAAGTGCATGGAAAAGCAAAGGATTTATATAGTATTTGCAAAAACTTGTCAAATACAGAGCAAAGAAAATTAGTGAAATGATTTAATGGCTACGTTTTTATCCCATTTGTCCTTCAAGGCTATCAGGATGGTATACTTGCTTTTAGTTTATGCCAGGTCAAAAGACTTGTGGGAAGTAGGGAGGCCTGGTCCTCCCATCAGGCAGAGTGGGGTGACTGCTTTAGATGAGAAATGCTGAGTGAGAGTGGCAAGGGTTCAAAAGGAAGGTCTTATTGGCTAAGTGGAAGCAAGATTCTAAATGATCCACATGCCCTGCCATGCCCTGCATATTATGACAGCTTGCTATCCCCAGCAAAGATACTGAGAATACTATCTTACCACCAGTGTTATGATTTGGTTGGTAGACTGATTGGCTTCTCTATGTTAGAAAGGGTTGATGATAAGTTTCTTGTCTTTATCCTCCAGCAGCAAGGCGTCATTTATTTATATATAGTGAGGTAAAAATAGTGACCAGAACAGGGGCCGGGCTTTAGCACAGTGGGTTAAAATGCCAGCTGCAAGAAATACTGCCAATTGAAAGGTTGACAGTTCAAGCCCGGGTTGGGGTGATCTCCTAACCGTCTGCCCAGCTTCTTCTCACCTAGTAGTTCGAAAACAGTAATGTGAGTAGATAAATAGGTACCACTTTGGTGGGGAGGTAATAAAAGGCGCCCATGCAGATATGATGGTGATTCGATCAAGAGTGTCTAAAGACAACAAAGCTCCTCAACATGGAAGATGGAGTGACAGCCCCACCCCCAAGCACAGCCTCCAGATTGTTTTTTTGTCATGTCAGGAGCGACTTGAGAAACTGCAAGTCGCTTCTGCTGTGAGAGAATTTGCCGTCTTCAAGGACGTTGCCCAGGGGATACCCGGATGATTTAATGTTTTTATCATCCTTGTGGGAGGCTTCTCTCATGTCCCCACATGAGGAGCTGCAGCTGATAGAGGGAGCTCAATCCACCCTGAGTCCCCTCGGGGAGATAGAGTGGAATATCAAAAAAGTATATTATTATAATTATATTATTAATCTTTGTACCAGGACATAATCCAAGCAAAAAGAATGCCACCAAACTCACTTTACTCTAATGAGACCTGGAGCCCATCCTTAAACACATTACAAATGAGATACCTATGGATAAAAGCCATGGTCTTATAAAGAATTATATTTAGAGGCAAATAAGCTTAAAGTCAAATACTTTGGCCTAAGTAAGCTATGGGTCAGATTCCTAACACTTTCACCGTGATGGACATTCCTGGATAAAAACTTGAAGTTTTGGCAGAGGGAAAATTTTATCCAGTGATTATTCAATTTCCCCATTTTGCCCAGTGCTACTCATTAATTCAGCCAATTTTAATTCTTGGGTGTCAGTCCCTGGTGGTGCAGTGGGTTAAACCCTTGCCAGTTCCAGCTCCCCATGCAGGGACAGGAAAGAAGCCTTCTACAAGGATGATAAAACATCCAACATCTGTGCATCCCTCGGGCAAAGTCCTTGCAGACGGCCAATTCTCTCACACCAGAAGTGACTTGCAGTTTCTCAAGTCGCTCCTGGCACACAGACACACACACAATACTCCTATGCATCTCAGCTACTGCTTTTCTGTGTCTTGAATTAATACAGGGTCCATCTGACACAATCATTCATATCTGTGGTATAAATTCTCTATCAATGTAAAAAGTTACTGATGTTTTTGATTTATTACAAGTATTTGTTTACTGCTACTCTGCTCTATTCTCATCTTTAAAAGTGACTAGCATGGATCAGCATACAGAATTAAATCTTGACCTTGGTGGTGAAGCTCAGCCCTAAAAGTGAAAGGAAGTGAATCTTATATTTGATCCTTTTAAAGCAAAAAAATATAATTCAATATAATTCAGATCCCACATCTAGTACCAAGATATTTCGGTCAATTTACTTTTACATTTAAATAAGATACTAGACTTTTATATTTCTACATTTTTAGTAAAAATTAAGCTACTTTTCTCAGAATAGAAAACATAAACGCTTATTTTCCTATGGCAAAATAAAAAATAAAAATGGTATATTTAAAATTTGGATTTAGTTTCATTTTGCTTCCAACCCCACCCCATAGCATGCAAATAGGAAACTGCATTCTGTAATTACAGATACTATCTAGTCTGTCTAACAATGCCAATGTTTTTCTGAATACAGCCCCATGACTATAGTAGAAAGTGCGGAAGAAATAAAGACTGGTGCATTTATGGATACCTTTGTTGTGCTTCTTCTTTTATTTGTGGTGAAGATAGCTAAAATTAATAATCATACATAAACAAAAACATGAATGACAGCATAGTGAGAATGTTAGGGTATCAAGTCAGAGAAACAGAAGGAAAATCCTATTGTTAATTCTCAAACACAACCAAAAGAAACATGTAAACTATTTTCCTTTGATAAATGTATTATATTCTCAGTAACAACCATGAAAACAAAAGCAGCAGCAGCAGCACACCTTCTGGCATGCATACATTGGTAGATTAAGAGGAAAACAGCATGTGGAGAAGAGCAGTTCTTGATATTTTCTTAGGCATTGTCTGAAATTTCCTCTCAAGCAGTCACACGTCCAAAATACCATAACTGCATGATCCGAGAATAATCTTGCACTGCCTTAAGGAAATATATTTATTTTGAATAGGCTAAGCATTGGACAAAGAAGACACACAAAATGCAAAACACTGTAAAGCATTAGGTGAATTACAGAATGATTGATAGAGATCACTCATAAGAGAAATCATGTCACCTTGGGCATTGGAGGTTAAGGTGGCTTCTCACCCTCAATGACCAGATTCTGAAGTTGCTTAACAACATTGACTAAATAACGACATTGGGGGCAAAAATCAGCTCTATGGGACACGGTTAGGTCTCAAAATTCTTTTCAAAGTGTCTTTTAAAAGAACCCTATACCAACACAGCCAAAGATCCTTTGGAAAATATCAGATGTGGCCAATCAAGCCCTTATTTATTTATTTAGAACTTTTGTATCCCTTTCTTCTCTGCCTCCGTGGAGGGACTCAGAACAAAATTCAATGCTATATAATAAATAAGGTCATAAAACAACACACAATAAATAAGTTCTAAAATACATATAAAAACAATTCATCACATTGAAAACAACATCCAACTCAGTCCAAAACTCTGTGGCCAAATAACTCTTAGTCTATCCATTCATCCGTCAATCTGTAAATGCCTGACTCCAAAGCCAGGATTTTAGCTGCTTCCTGAATGACAGGAGAGAGGGAGCAGATCTAATCTCATGAGGGAGAGAGTTCCATAGCCGGGGGGCCACCACAGAAGGCCCTGTCTCTCATCCCTATCAAACACGCCTGTGAAGATGGTGGGACCGAGAGGCCTCTCCGGAAGATCTTAAAGTCTTTGATGGTTTATAGGGGAACATATGATCGGACAGGTAAACCGGGACCGAGCCGTGTAGGGTTTTGTAGGTTAAAACCAGCACTTTGAATTGTGCTCAGAAGCTAATTGGCAGCCAGTGGCGTTGGTGTAACCGTGAGTTGTGCACTCTCTGTACCCTGCTCCCGTGAGCAACCTGGCTGCCGAGCGCTGGACTAGTTGGAGCTTCCGAACCGTCTTCAGAGGCAACTCCACATAGAGGATGTAACCAGAGTATGGACCACCGTGGCCAAGCCAGACTTCCCAAGGTATGGGTGCAGCTGGCGCACAAGTTTTAACTGTGCAAAAGCTCCCCTGGCCACTGCCAAAACTTGGGGTTCCACGCTCAGCGATGAGTCCAGGATCACTCCCAAGCTGCGAACCTGCACCTTCAGGGGGAGTGTAACCCCTTCTGGTGATAGCAAAAGCTCCAATGTTTTTGATGGTTAATCAACAGAAGGTATAAATAAAAATCACGATGTTGTTGGACTTCCTCAGCACAGCCAATAATATGGGAGCTGCACGCTGGACTAAAGGATGCTGAGCATCTGGCCTTCCATATGTTTGTATTAAAAGTTCCATGATTACAATTTAGAAAGGGGTACTTGTAGTTAAAAATATATCTAAGACCACACAGGCCCTCCACTTGTGTTGACTAAATATGTATATTTGTGTGTGTTTTTATAGGTATATGTGTGTATGTGTATGGAGAGAGAGGGAGAATGAAGGAGAGGGAGCAAACATACACATTTGTAGACAGAGAGGGGAACATACACAGTACAGCTGATTCCTGAAGTCCATAGATGCAGGCGGTTTTAAGCTAGACTGGCCCTCTATGCCCATTTACAACGACTGAGCCCATGTGGGACGATACCTTAGAGAGCTTGTGTCTTTATTGTTCCTAAGTAACTCCTCCATTTCCTAGTGTGTGTTATTTAGAAAACCAGGAGCACGTAGAACTATTTTATGGGAATGCCCTGAGTATTCTGCAGGTGAGAGGGACCAGCAAAACAAAACTTATTTTATTAAGATATTAGAGTCGTAATGAGGACAGATGAACCTGTCGGGGGTTCTTGGAATGCTATTTTCTTGTTTCTTGCTGGGGGTTGTACTGGATGGCCCATGAGGTCTCTTCCAATTCTATGGTATTATGACTGTAACATTGTTACCAATCTTAGTGAGAGGACTCAGTTGTATGGGACACAAGGAGAGATGGGTTAAAAATAATAATAATACATCACACAGTCCTAAACACTTGGGAAGTGGTTGACTTGTGATTTTGTGATATGAAATCCAGTATATATTTGCTGTGTCATACTGTGTTTTTGTGTCAGTATAATAATAATAATAATAATAATAATAATAAAAATTTTTAAACGATATTATTCTTTAATGACACTAGAATTTTTCCACACAGGTTGCCTTGTTGACTTGAATATTCTGCTTAGACCACAGCAGGCCAAATGGAGCAAAGCACTGGGGGTTTCCTTGCATGGTGTCTTCTATGGTTGGCAGGCTCCTCACCTAGACCTCTTCTCACTTGACTTTTCTTGGCCCACCATAGTTCATTTTGGTCAGGGGAAGAGAGTAAATGCATAATTATGCCCTTGGAATTCTAGAACCCATCTTTATGAAGTTCTTTAATCTTCAATATCTGAATCAGGGCAGTATATTTGCAGGAGTAAATTATATGGTTTTTAAGCATTAACTATATCTGATTTGCTTCTCTTCTCTGAATATATTACTTTAAAGTCTCCTATCTTCCTCTGATAGAGTTTGGGGGAAAATCAATTACTTGTACCCAAAGCTAGCGATTTTACAATTATTACTTCCCCTTAATATTTCTTTATAGTTTTCATCTTAAGGAGTTTACATTTCAACTTTAGATTGCTTTTCCAGAAAAGAAGTTTAAAAAGGCAGTTTTTTTTGTGTGGGAATAGAAGTACTTTTTTGCTTGTTGGAATTGAACACATTCAACTAAGATGTTTGCCACATGAACATAATGACAGGCCCTTTGCCACAATCATTGCCCATAATAACTTTGATTTGCAATCTTTAAAAATGAACAGTGATAACCATATCTTAGCTGATAGCATGCAATGCATGTGGACTGTAAGGATACAAAAAATAACATAGCTTGCCACCATGATCACTTTCTCTTCCTCCATGCACAAAACATAATGGACATTTGCATGGGACCTCACCATAAGAAAACTTATGATCCATACAATGTTCGGCTGAAATATCTGGTCAGGTTTAGTTTATAGGCAGTCTCTGAGTTACAAACATCTGACTTACACATGACTCACAGTTACAAATGGGGATGAGACAACAGGAAGTGAGAGAAATCTATCCTTAGGAAGGGGAGTTCACTCCTGAAAAAGTTATCATGGGGAAAAGGTGTACCAACTTGAAGACTTATCCCCAATTCTTGTTTCCACAACAAGCCATATTTCTCAAAATCAAATTATCACAGGGACAGAAAGTGAGGTGGAATCTTCTGAACAGGGGCACAGACAGCAAAACAAACACCACAGGGGTGTTAACCCTTCCCCATGCTATCCAAAGCACATATATATGACTGGAGTTCTACTTAAACCATGTACCTATTCTGACTTACATACAAATTCAACTTAAGTACAAACCTACCGAACCTATCTTGTTCGTAACCTGGGAACTGCCTGAATTTAACTCCAAGTGATAGAAGAAGCAACTGACTGAATAGTTACAGGTAACCTCAGGAAATGCATGCATTGGTACAATCTCAAGAGAGCAACATATGCCAAATCTAACTTTATGTAAAGCAACACAGTTTGCAAATGAACCACAAAAATCCTTGTAATGGTCACACATTCCATACTGGTGCCCACTCTCCATTTGGACACAAAATGAGACACAAAAACGCAAACAATGCACAGCTAAGGAAACCTCCATAAAAACAGAGGATGAAGTAAATACATCCACAAAAATAGTTACTATATCATTTCAATAAAAGTTCACAGGAAACAAACATATGGGAAATTTTATGATTTATTGGCAAGTGTGGTTTTGGACTAATGAAAAGGGCTTAATAGAGAAGCCAGAATGTATAGTGTTTTTTCCAATTTGGGAAAAAATTATGGAAGCTGATTTACTGAATATATTACCCAAAACAGCCACACACATACTCAAGTAAATAATAATGAAAGTAATGCAAAATAAGGATAGCAAAGTAAAAAAAATGCACTCAAACTGCATGATGATATTATAGAATAGTGATTTTCAACCTTGGTCTATTAGAAGTTTTGGACTTCAAATAGTAGAGGAAGCAAGCACATTTATAATTGATCTACAAAGCTACATTTTTTAAAAAACAACAACTGGGCATTTAAGGGGGGAAAGTTTTGTACAATTACCTCTCATTTACTGACTTCCATACTAGAATGAGCTTGCTATACATATCTTTCTGGGATTTATTTTGGGCTGTTTCTGTGCTGGCTGTGCAAAATCTAAAATATTTCTCTACAAAACTGCAATTGATGTTTCATTGTTTTCTGTCAGATTTTTATAACTGAAAAAAATGAATCTTTCTATGGTGTTTCTAAAGTCATGCTGTCACCAGTGAGATCTCATTTACTCTCATTACTTTTAAAGTTCAGATTCAATTTTATTTCTACATACTGTGACTTTTCTTTTCTTTTTCTTTTGTTTTAATGTAACTTTTTTGTAAGTGTGACTGATAGTATGTACATTGTTTCCTCTTTGTTGTAAGTCGGCCCAAGTCCCCTTGAGGAGAGGGGGTAGGATATAAATAAAGCATTATTGTTGTTGTTGTTGTTATTATTATTATTCTCACATGGTAGCTTTAGGCCTCTGCAGATCTATAGGAATGGACTGCTCATGTTGTCAGTCAGTGCAGTATCTTATTAATATGTAGCAAAAATGAAAAGGAATAACACAGCTCTATTGATTTTGTGCAGGAGCACTGTGGTTCCTCAAGAAGCATTCAACACAACTTTCAAAGCTTGGCCATAAGCTTTTTTAAATCCTGTGTGTTATTGTTATATGTGATTTATATTATTTTGTATTGCTTTGTATTGTTATTGCTTTGTTGTGATGTGTTGTTGGGCTTGGCCTCATGTAAGCCGCTCCAAGTCCCTTGGGGAGATGGTGGCAGGGTATAAATAAAGTTTTGTTGTTGTTGTTGTTGTTGTTGTTGTCAAAGCAGCTGAAAGTTACCTAAGTTCTCAAAGTTAGAATACAGAGGGAAATGCTACTTAATTTAAAAGTGGAAGCAACCCATACAATCTCACTGCAACAGTGCCAGGACAAAGGGTTAAGCACGAGTTTCACCAAAGTTCATGTATGCAGCATAGGGATGGGAACCACATCTCCCTAACCATTATTGACATTATTCCATGTTAAACTAAACCCTACATCAGTAGCCATATAAAAAAAAAATGACATCTCTGCATAATTATTTAATTTGAATCCCAATAGAGTTATGTGAATACTTACATTATTCTACATTTGTAAAAGACATAATTTCTCTGATGTTAAAATACCTCCTCAGGCATCACAATCCTAAATCAACTAATACACATTTACATATATTTTAAGTATTTGGTAAGGTTTTCAATTAAATTTATGCAAACAAGTAGTAACAAGAAACCTGAGCAATAAATCACCCGCACTGTGTGTAATGTTTGGGAACGTCAATACTACAGGAAATTTTTGCATGCTAAATTAACAGTCCTGTGCACGGAGGAGAGAAATATTTCTGTGCTGTTGTAAGAGCACTCTCGCTTAATGTCACACCAGCCCCAGAATATGCAGAAGGGGAGCAAGTTTTGTCCTCACGACCATCTGGGTAAGCTGTGAGCAATGTCTTACAAGGAAATGATGTCAGCTATAATGCATGACTCTCATGGATTAGTAAGTACAAAACAACATCTTATTTTTTTTAAGGTAACACAGTGACTGCTAACATCAATGTTCCTTCAATGAAATTACTGTTTACTCATTTTTCCCATTGTGTTACTTTAGGGATGTCATCAGAGGGGATTGAAATTAAAAATGAAAAACTACCCTTTATCATTCCAGAGCTCTGAGTTATACAGTTTCTCACTTGTACCACTTGTGGCTCAATTATGCAAATATAGGAATAAGAGTTACTCTGTTAAAGAAATGTTTACAAAACGATCTACATATGGTACATAGATTCAGAAAATCTCTTGAAGAAAATTAAACATTGAATTTATGCTGGAAATATAAACAAACAACTGGAATCTTTTATCATTTGTGGTGGACTTGCCCAAAGGCTAAAGCCTTCTGGATAAAAGTGCATACTGATATTGAAAACATAATAAAAAAAATAAACCGACATTGAAACCAGAAACCTTTTTATTGGGACCATTAGACAAGCAAATGCAGAGCAACAGGAAAGAATCTTCCTGAACATGACTACAACAGCAAGGATTGAATATGTGAAACTATGGAAGCAACAAGAATACCAACACCAGATGAATAGATTACACATTTTTTTGAAATGGCTGAAATGGACAATTTAATTCTCCTAAAGCAGTTATTATACTCCCAACTCAAGAATGGAAAATGGAATGTTAATGGACAGGAAAAGAGATTTAAAGATGGGCTTAAAGCTACCCTTAAAAACTGTGGCATAGACACAGAAAACTGGGAAGCCCTGGCCATTGAGTGCTCTAAGTGGAGGTCACCTGTGATCAAAAGTGCTTCGAAATTCAAAGAGGCACGAATGGAGGGAGAAAGGGACAAACATGTCAAAAGGAAGGCATGTCAAGCCAACCCTGACCGGGACTGCCTTCTACCTGGAAACTGATGTTCTCACTGAGGAAGAACATGAGGATCAAGAATAGGGCTCCACAGTCACCTACGTACCGAAAGCCAAGACACTACACTTGAAAAGCCATCATATTCGGACAATGAGGGATTGCCTAAGTATGTAAGTAATTACATTTTTTTAAATGGCTGAAATGGACAAACTAATTTTAATTCTACAACAATACACAAAAATTGCAAGAAGCATTGAAATCTTTCATGGATTTTATAAAAAACCAGAATCATAGCGTTGGAAGAGACCTCATGGGCCATCCAGTCCAACCCCATTCTGCCAAGAAGCAGGAATATTGTGTTCAAAGCACCCCTGACAGATGGCCATCCAGCCTCTGTTTAAAAGCTTCCAAAGAAGGAGCCTCCACCACACTCCGGGGCAGAGAGTTCCACTGCTGAACGACTCTCACAGTCAGGAAGTTCTTCCTCATGTTCAGATGATGACTGCAATAGGATTTGTGAACTAAAGGTATTATGAAATAATACATGTGTATAAACTATACAACTTGTATAGCTAAGAGCAAATAAAACATTTTAAAACTGGTAAGTTTATGTTTTCACATGTCTCTTTTCTTTTATCTCCTCTTTTCTTTTACCCTTTATTGTTCTCACTCTTTTGTTGTATTATAGAAAATATAATAAAATTCTTTAAAAAAAAACTGGTAAGTTAATACTTCTGAGTTAAAATAGAAAAGTGCATAACTTCAGGAAGGTTGTTGCTGTAGATATATACATTTATATAAGAAGATTTATTATGAGTGTAGATCCTATGTGAATGATAGATAATTAAAAATATTTACATGTATATTACTAATCTACTAACAAAATAAATTAACTTTAAGATATGTAGATTTTTTTTGTCGTGTCAGGAGTGACTTGAGAAACTGCAAGATATGTAGATAGTTGACTGACATCATGGGTAGAATAATTGGAGTTTGAATTCATTAATGGATGAAATAAGGGGAAAGAATATTATGCAGATTTGGAAGAGAAGGGAAAATATAAGAAGACAAAATAAATCAATGTGGATCCTGAAAGTTAATCTGTTACTCTTGTTAGAGAAGATGTTGGAACTTTTTTCCCTTTTTCTTTACTTCCTCCCTATACTAAAGAATATGTATAACGATCCTCCTGGCCTCTCTATGTCTCTGACGATACAATAGACTCATGTGCAGAACTATTTAACTAACATGGTTCTGTAACTTGCAAACTATATTCTGTGATGTTTCTCATCTTTCCCTTCTTTTTTCCCTTTTTGTGTTAATTTCCCTCTCTTTTTTGAAAACAAAATAAAAATTATTTGCAAAAAAAGAAGAAAGAATTATAGTTTGTCACCTCAGCTATTCCACTGTGTGGTCAAAATAAACCCTCTGTTCCTACTCCATAGGACAATCTAGGAAGAGGTGCTAAATAGGTGACCAGCAATTCTGCATATTGAAAATGCAGGTAGGAAGAAAGGCTGTGGGGATGTCACTGCACATGAGTAGCACTACTCTACATAGGTGCTAATAATACTTTGGCTCTACTGTATAAAACCAAATGGTTGGCACAAGATTTGTGCTCCACTGCCTCAAGGGAAAAGATACAAAGCTGCACAAAATGAACTGTGGGATGGGCCAGAAAACACTTTCAGTTTGGACTCTAAAGTACAATTTAACTAAAATAGCATTTGCTGAAGAAACAGTTAACATTTCCCACAGACATAATACATTCTCCAACCTATTTGAAGTGGTTGTGGGCCTTGTTTAAGAGGTTTCCCATTTATACTCTGGATCTGTAACATTTCCAGCATATATTCTTGATTGTGCTTGTTAGCACAACATTTTGTTAATATCAAAAAGAAACAATGAAAAGACAAATCTACATTTTCTGTCTTACATGTTGCTGAATCTGTATTCTTAGCAAATACGTGATTATACATGATTCTTTGACTCCTAATAACCCACAATGCAACCTCACTGTTTCAAGAAGTCTGCCTCCAAAATAAAAGCTTTGGGTTATACGTTGGTACTGATCAAATGAGAACCTATGTGTATACATAGAATCATGGAATCATAGAATCATAGAGTTGGAAGGGACCTCATGGGCCATCCAGTCCAACTCCCTGCCAAGAAGCAGGAATATTGCATTCAAAGCACTCCTGACAGATGGCCATCCAGCCTCTGTTTAAAAGCTTCCAAAGAAGGAGCCTCCACCACACTCCGGGGCAGAGAGTTCCACTGCTGAACAGCTCTCACAGTCAGGAAGTTCTTCCTAATGTTCATGAAAAAATCAATTGTAGAATGGTGTGTCCATTAGTACTTCAGAAATTAATCTTTATGGAATCACAGGAAACACAGCAAAAGGAGGTGTTGGCAGTAACACAACAGAGATGCTATTTTGTAGCATTCTGACCATTTCATTTCTTCTTTGTTTTCATTTTAAAAACAAAACCTAGCATAAATAACAAAAACTGACTGTACTTTAATGCCACACAAGCACTGGTAAGTAACCACACGATGGTTAAAAACTGTCAAAATATTTTATAGCTTCATTATAATTACCAGCCAAGTCTAAGCATGCAGAGTATGGGTGTTAACCACCACATACATGATGCAAAGGGAACACTTTTTACTCTTTTCTGCATTCGATTAAACTGCTTGCATAAAAATCATGAATAAACCATGAATCAGATATCTTAAATTTTAGGAAAAATAAATCACAGGCATAGACTTGCTACTTTTAATCTTAGCATATGAGAGGAAAAAAATGTTTAACACAAAATATGGATAAAACATTTGATAGACCATTCTATCCATGTTTCAATCAGAACTAAGATCTGCTTCAATGGAGATTACTCCCAGATGTGTTCACAGGAATGTAGACTTAAGATATTTTACTTGATAAAACATAATTACCGTGTTTATGTTTTTATTAGACACGAAGAGACAACGGCGTAAGTATAAGTGGGCGACTGTTTCATCCCATTAAATATTTTTAAAACTACAATGTGCTTTGCTGTTAGGCAATTGTTTCCAAAAGTCAAGGCTGCTATATGAAAGGAAAAGTGGAATTTGGTCTACATGGGAGGAATGCTGGGACATATTCTCATTCCCTTCACTTAAGTCGGATACTCTGCACATGTAACTCTGAATGCAGAGTTGACTTATTATTGGAGAACATAAGGGAATGTCGAGCTTAAACTATGCCATGTGTGCATCAAACCTAGGGAAAACCTACACAGCTATTTAATGCCAGACTGATACTGTTCAGTAAATGAAGCTGAAATCATTTGCCTGGGAACTGAATGGGACTCATTTAATAATAATAATAATAATAATAATAATAATAA
>NW_026844366.1:198155175-198189281 GCF_025583915.1 Anolis sagrei ordinatus
GCAGTGCCCCTTGTATACAGGGCTCCATCTATACTGACCACTTAGGTTAGTGTAGATGAGAATCAGACTTGCAGTGGCCAAATACTGGGGCAGGAGGGAGGATGTTCCTTGGTGAGACAGGACAAGGTCACTTTAACACAGTCTTGCCCAGCATTATCCAAAATCAAGGCTTTCTTTGATTTAGGGCCAGTGGGGACAACTGGGCCAATTCTCCAATGGAACCTGATACACTGCCATCCCACATTCCTTGGACCCAGGTAATCATGGGAGGGTAGTCCCTTTTCCCTCACCCAGCTCCCATGTTTTGATGGTCTCTGGCTGCGATATGGGTCCTCCCTGTTCCCCACTGCGGAACGTCAGCTGGCAATGGGGAGAAACTGGGAAGGGAGGAGCAAGAGGAAGGGGTATTTCGTTCTTCTCCGCCCCTCTCCCTCACTGCCATGTCAGTCTGGACAACATTATGGCAAGCAACAGGGAACGGGTTAGACTGTTATGATCTAGAGCAGCATTTCTCAACCTGGGAGTCAGGACCCCTGTGGGGGTCGAGAGGAGGTGTCAAAGGGGTCACCAAAGACTAGTATTTTCTGTTGGTCATGGGGTTTTGTGTGGGAAGTTTGGCCCAATTCTATTGTTGGTGGGCTTCAGAATACTCCTTGATTGTAGGTGAACTATACATCCCAGCAACTACAACTCCCAAATGTCATGATTTATTTTCCCCAAACTCCACCAGTGTTCACATTTGGGCATATTGAGTATTCGTGCCAAGTTTGGTCCAGATCCATCATTGTTTGAGTTCACAGTCCTCTCTGGATTAGGTGAACTACAACTCCAAAACTTAAGATCAATGCTCACCAAACCCTTCCAGTATTTTCTGTTGGTCATGGGAGTTCTGTATGTCAAGTTTCACTCAATTCATAATTGGAGTTCAGAATGCTCTTTGATTGTAGGTGAACTATAAATCCTAGCAACTACAACTCCCAAATGACAAAATCAACCCAACCCCCCCCGCCCCAACCCCATCACTATTGAAATTTGGGCATATCGGGAATCTGTGCCAAATTTGATCCAGTGAATGAAAATACATCCTGCATATTAGATATTTACATTCGTAACAGGAGCAAAATTGCAGTTATGAAGCAGCAACGAAAATAATTTTATATTTGGGGGTCACCACAACATGAGGAACTGTATTAAGGGGTCACAGGATTAGGAAGGTTGAGAACCACAGATCTAGAGGGCAAGGGAGGATGGTCAGAGTGACTGCCCAGTTCTCCCAAACACTGTTCTCACCACTGGGTAGGAGAGCCTCCTTCCCAGCTTTGCGTTGGCTGGGTAAGTCCCTGTGGGGAGACTTATCAGGGTCGATCCAGTGTCCAGCAAGCGGGATCAATAAGTGTCAGTATAGTTATTCCCTAGGAGAGTTCTTCACACTAATTTCAGATGTTAAGTGTGATTGCAATACATTACAATAGCAAACGTGACACCTGAAACTGATTTAAATTCTAATCTAATCATGACAACAATTTGCAATGGATATTAACAAAAATGTATACTTCTATTCTAGAATAAAAAACATTAACATTTCAGAGAAAGTGCAAACGGTATAAAATATACTATTTTAATATTTCAATCTCAGAAGTAATTTACAATTCATGTACTTCAAATAATGTCATACCATTGAAAGAAAAATCCAGAAATCAAACAAACTGATATATACTGTGTTCTAATATGGTATAAGGCAAATTCTTTTTCTGATGGTTCACACTCAGGAAAAAGCCAAATGGTTGGTCCACAGTAATGATTTTAGAAAAGTGGTTGTTATTTATAAGAGGTACCTATCTCTGATTATTATAATAATATGATATAATTCTTATGAAGTGGATCTAGATTAAGTCATCTATAGTTAAATAATATATTAAGGCACATTAAAAAAATTAAACACACTTCTAGTAAAGTTGTTTCAAAGCCATACAAGATTCAAGTGTTGGCTGTTAATGTGCAAAGTTGTTTTCTTGTTTGTTGATGTACTGCTCCTTAACGTATTTCCTGAGAAAACCTCATTCCCTTCTATTTCGTTTTCTTACCCCTCTTGCATATACCACTTGCTTTAGGCAACAGGTCATCAAGAATCTTTCCACGTTCAAGGTCGGCTACATCTGTTGCTCTTTCCCATTGTTGAAAATTCCATCCTTAATCCTATTTGACTTTATTCATGCAAAGGTCATCCTGAATTCAACAAATGGAGGAGCGATAGCAAGCACACTGGTGAACAGTGGGCTAAAAACGCTGTTGTAGAACATGCAGCTAGTGTGCTGGGACTATCTCATGAGCACTGGATTTTATTATGCCAGCTTCCAACCCTCTAAGAAGAAAACAGTAATATTTACAAAAATAATCTCCTCCAGTGTTGGATTTTTCTTTAATCTTGGCTGCACAGTTTCTCCTTATTTAAAAAAGTCATATACATATCTTATGACACTTTTGTACACATACAAAAGGAAAAGGGTCACTGCTAACGTATGTGATAACAGTTACCTTTCCTTGCATTTTGAGTACTGTTTAGATCTGACTTTCTTGCTTGCTGCTACCCATTGTGGATAGACTTCAAAACCAGCCTCCAGGGCACTGGGACAAATTGGAACAGCTGGGTCAATTCATTATTATATTAGTCATTCAGAGAAAACCTCATGCTCAAGAAACGTCATTCCACAGATGGTATTTAGTGGCTTTTTCCTATTTTCCTCTACTGCTATTTTGACAAAGATTGCTGCTCATCTGAAAAGTAGGACAGAAAGTGACCCAAAAGATTCAGAGCATGTTTTCTAGCATCGTCTTATTCTTTCAGTCTCCCTTCGACCAATTAGGGTCAAGAGGAAAATTGAACCCTGCACTTTTTATTAGAATTATTTCTGAGGTCAAGTCATTTCCCCTCTATCATTTTATGAACATGTCCCTAATACAATTTGACTAAAATAAATGCACATTAATTAACAGCTGCCTTTCACCATGTCAAAAAACACAAGCCAAGCCCAGCCTTCAGGCAGCTGAAGAAACAGGTTCTAGTAACTCTAGTAGTTTGTCCACAGAAAAATATTTTCTATGGAAAGGTTTGCTGACAACTCAGTATGGATTTTTTTTAAGCAATACAGAAATGCAGCAGATAGTGCTGCCCTTTAGATGTTAGATTGTAATTCCCATCAATCCCGACAAGCATAGCCATGATAAAGAATTCGGAGTGTTGTAGTCTAATAGTATCAGTCCTAAAACATACTTTGCCCAGTCCATTTAACATGAACGAATCAAATCAAAAATTTGGGACAGCATCTTTCCCCCTATGTTCCTGAATCTAAAATTCTACACATTCAAATACACTGTTAATTATTACATTTAAAACAATACAGAGATAAAAAAAAACTGAAAAGCAAATTAAAACTCATTTAAGAACTAGTAATAGCAAAACAATTAAAACAGTCAGAGCAGTTTCAAACACCAAGTTCAAGGCCCTTCTGATCTAACACAGGGAAAAGGGCTTTCCTTTGATCTCTGAGATACCCAGACAGACAACTCCAGCCAGGATAGAGCAAACACTATAAGAACAGATGAAGAAGCATGAGAAGGACAGCAGTAGGACGAGTATCAGTAATGTTTTCCTAATGGTCATCATCAAGATACAAAAGGTAACCCCCCTACGCCTGCAATCCCCAGATGTGACTCAAGAAACCTCTACAGAAAATTACCACTGGACCAGAGCAGGGGCTCATCTACACTAGCCATATAAGCTAGAGCGCATCCTGCCAAAGCACACTGCAGCATGCATTAAGGAGTATAAAGCACATTGAGCAAAGTCAGGAGAAAGTCTGAACTAAGCCCCTCAATGTGCTGAAATAAGCCCCTGAATGGTTTTTAACTGAGAACTGTTAAGACTGTTTATATTTAATTCTGGGTTGTTGTAGGTGTATATATATCAGATATATAAACCCCCTTTTTCCTAGTTCCAACAGACCTCACTACCTCTGAGGATGCTTGCCATAGATGCAGGCGAAACGTCAGGAGAAAATGGTTCTAGAACATGGCCATATAGCCCGAAAAAACCTACAAGAACCCAGTGATTCCAGCCATGAAAGCCTATGACAATATATTTAATTCTGTTTTAATGTTTTAATGTTTGTATATTTCAAATTGTGTAAACATGTGACCGCATCTCCATATATGAACCCACGCATTCCCTTCGATCATCTGGAGAGGCCCTGCTCACGATCCCACCTGCGTCGCAGGCGCGCTTGGTGGGGACGAGGGACAGGGCCTTCTCTGTGGTGGCCCCCCGACTCTGGAACTCTCTCCCCAAGGACATCCGACAAGCCCCAACGTTGGCAGTCTTTAGGAAGAGCCTGAAGACCTGGCTGTTCCAGTGTGCCTTTCCAGAATAGGAACTCCTGGCATCAAGTCCCAAATGCACCTTGTTAGAGATTCAGGATTATCTGCACATTGCACCTACCTCCAAATACCTCTACATATCACCTGTCCAATCCAGTACTTTTAAATTTTGTCTATTACATTTGGTTTAGGTTTTAATTGTGTCACGGAGTCATGGTTTTACTGTTTTATTGTTTTGCTTGATGTTTTATTATTTGCTTATGAGTCCTTCGGGAGATTTTGCGGGGTATAAATAAAGTTAATAATAATAATAATAATTTTATGTTAAGCTGCTTTGTGTCCCCTTTGGGAGAGATAAAGCAATATAAATAATAATAATAATAATAATAATAATAATAGTAATAATAATAATAATAATAGCATTATCTGTAGCTATCATGTTATGGATACTGTGAATCCTGGAAGCAGTTTGAGACCACCCTTTGTGGTTTGCATAATCATCAACTGGGCCTCAAACTGGTTCTAGGATTTCCTAATTAATCATCCATACAATGAAACTGCTTTCCGCAAAACCCGATTGAAACTGACCTGTGGCTCAATATACTGACATGTACAAAATGTTTAAACAATAAACAGTACTTAAAGAATGAGAAAAACAAAAAGGAAATGTAGGTTCATCTGGTAAAAGACAAACAAATAAACATGAAGAAAGCACCCTAGTCTAAGTAGTATGCAATGATGAAATAGCAGAAAGTACATCCATTTACAGTCCAATCCTATGCAAATTGAAAATGACTTTCAGTGGAATCTATTCTTCAAAAAGTGTGCGTAGGATTGCAGTTCTAGACTCCTCCCATGAAATGTTTTGGAAAACATTGTGAGAAGCATAATCTGACACATACATCTATTTGGGTTAGTTAATAATCACACCTACAATTTTAGAGTTAGGTAAACTGTATTATGACATTAGATTACCTCTACAGTTACTAAATTATATCTCGTTTAATAATAGAAATTAGTGTTCATTAGAAATTATACAATTCTCTCACAACTGAAATTGAAAATTACTGCAGAAAAAAGTGAATAATATTAAAATCCAAAATGGAAAATGAAGAACCTGAGGTTGAAGTTCAGCACCCATATTCAACCTGAGAATCCTTGATTCGAAATACTTGGGACCAGAAGTGGATGGATTTCGAATTTTCTGATTTTGGAATATCTGTATTTTGTTACATATCAGGGCGGAATGCAATAGCTTGGAGATGAAACCAAAGTCTAATAAAAAAAATACATGTATATTTCATACACATATTGTACACATAGAATGAAGGTAATTCTGTTACCGATATTTTAAACTGTTTTTGTGTATGAAATGAAGAGATTAATACTAATATCACAGACCTAGTATCTAGGGAAGCTGGTTTCCATGAAACAACTTTCCTCATAGGGGAAAAATAGCTGAATTCATTTAGGCTAAAACTGAAAGAATAATGAACACAGAAGTAAGAAAATAACGAATTACAGGCAGTTACAGACATCTGACTTACAATAGGTAAGACCAAGGGTAAGACAATGGGAAGTGAGAGAAATCTACCCGTAGGAAGGGAAATTCACTTCTTTGAGTAATCATGGGGGAAAGGTGAAGCTTTATCACCAATCCTTATTTCCATAACAAGCTAAATTTTTCAAAATCCAATTATCCCAGGGGCAGAAAGTGGCCGAAATCTTCTGAAAAGGGGCACAGAGAGCAAAACAAACACAGCAGGTCTGTTAACACTTCTTTATGCTATCTAAAGCATGAATGCATACACACTGAATGATATATCTGTATGGCTGAAGTTACATTTTAAAAAGTGCTTGTGCTGACCTATATACAAATTCAACTAAAGAACAAACTTACATAACCTATCTTGTTTGTAACTTGGGGACTGCCTGTACTTGTCTATTTTACTACTTGAAGGCAAATTAATTGGTAACTGGCATTGGTGACAGACAGTTTGTATCTCACTTCCTCACTGGTGCATGCCTTATCTTAAAACCAGTGTTTTGACAGTTCGGTCATGATATACACAGAGAAGCGCTTGTATTTACCAATCATCTACACCAGTACTGGAATAACCAATCCAAGTGGCTACTATCAGTTTGTGATATCAAGAATATTGCTCAGAAGGCAATGAGGGCATCTTAAGAAGCACCAATAAAAACATTTAGTGTATCATCAGCACCACAACTATTCCAGTTTACAGCAACCCTACACCTTCAACTTCCAAAAAATGTCAAGGTTTAAAATGTGTAAGCACTAAGAGCCAAGCATGGAAAAACCCTCAAGGCTCCACTAGTACAGAAGTCATTTCTCAAACCAAGTAGGGAAAGCTGATGTGTGTGTTTGAAGAAAGGGACGTTTTGGGAGCTGCCTGACACCATTCAGTCAAGGAATGATCCAATTGTTTCTGATCAGATACCCTCACTTTTCCAAACTAGATGCTGAATGATTCAGTTACAGACACATAATTAGTCAGATAAGAAGATTTCTCAAAATCCTTGCAAACCTTTGCACAGCTTGTCTCTTCCAACACTAGGTTAGGTGCCAATATCTTATCTTATGGCTTGGCCAATCAGAAACCAGGCAAGAACTGACAATCTTATCACCGAAACTCACCATGAAAAATAGTTAGGTGCACCAATATAGCAGCATTAAGAAACAAAAACAAAATGATTCTTCAAGGTGAGTGCCAGGATAGTGGACTCTTTGCTCTTTTTTGTCCTGCTGACAAACACTCTGTCAAGTAGGATCCCGGTATCAGTAGTTCTTCCTTGCTTGGGAGAACTGAAGAAATGACAAGATCTGCCCTTGAGGGACAGGCATTCATCAACAAGTTGTATGCATAATTGAACACCAGTTTGACAGATATGACAAGGAGTACCATTCACCTCTTAACAGGAATGATGATACAAGGACCTTAAGGGTAGCTATAGGTTTTAAAACAGATCTGAAGGACATGCCAAGAGATTTCCTTTCTTTTCCATCCTCAAAAAGAAAAGCACACTGTTGTTTTTCTGGTATCATTGTAACTGAATAAAATCTTCATATAGAAAAAACCCCCGAATGAAGCCAAAAACGAACTAAGCAAGCTAAACTATACATAAAAGATACATTATCTATATCCAAGCTAACCTATCTAAATATACATTTAACAAAACAGAAAAAAGAAAAAGAGTACTTCTAATTTGCTTTTTGTGGTTATGATTAAACTCTTTAAACTTTTACCTCTTTCTAATTTTTTAAGTTACACTCCATCTCAGACTTAGACTAATTAATAAAAGCAACAGTCATCAAATCCGCAGCCTTTTTGTTTCCCTAAGTTAACAAGTGGTTTCCAATCTTTCAAAAATGTTATTCATTATTTTTCTTTAATCCAAATGGAGAATTTGTCCATTTCCATTAAATCATTCCATTTAATAACCAATTTTTCTTGGTAGACAATAAGTAATTCTTTTATTTTTGAGCATAGAATATTCTTGCAGCTACTGTCCTATACTGAAGTATGCTTCCATTACTCCTCTTGAGTTGATCGTCAGTCTATCTCAAAAGGTTTTAATTGGATATCAATATTTATTTTTTGCAGCAAAGTGCATTTGAATCCAACAGTTTTTAATATTTTCACAAGTCTACCACATAAGGGGTCTTTCTTTCTGACTACATTTCCTACATACATTCAGTGTTTCCTTACACATCTTAGATCATTTCTCTGGTGTCATATGCCAACAGTACTGTACATTGCTTTATAAAAATATTTTTAAGAACATAACACAAAATGATGGCATCTTTCCCCCCTTGTTCCATTTGTCCATTATGTTCAAAGTTTTAGCCCATTTTATCATGCAGCCCTTCACACATTCATCTTTTATCTCAAAGGTTTATATATTTATCATTTCCCTTTCATCATTCATACATAACTGTGCTTCAAATTCAGACCTAGTTCAAAACCATAGTTGTGTTTATCTAATTTAAACCTTTCAAACAACTGTAAATAAGAAAACCACTGAAATTCATTCCCTTTCCTCAATAATTGCTCCTTTTCATGTTATAGTTTTTTAACAGTTCAACATAGCAATTTTTCTTTGTCACTTGTTTCTTTTCTATAGAAACTTTCCTGTGTTGAGACCAATGGTGGCATTTTCTGGTACAACTTGGGTTTGGAACGTGTCTATATTTTCAGTAAGGCACATCTTTCATGATGATGATTAAAAATCTACATTCAAATTAATCTTATTGTACCATAGATATCAGTGCCTACCGAAACTCACCTATTTTTCACAGTCAACGGTATGCACCAAAAAATAATCTCAAATTTGGAATAAGTCTATCATCTTTTCATCTCTTTTACATAGTTCTCTTGGGTATTGTTTCCATCATCTTGTTCATGTTTATTGCTTATTTTTGTTTATGAGATTTATTTTAATTGTTTTGCATTGCTTGTTGTTATTGCTTTTGTTATTGATGTGTTGTGGGCTCGGCTTCATGTAAGCCGCACCGAGTCCCTTGGGGAGATGGTAGCCGGATATAAATAAAGTTTTATTATTATTATTATATTATTATCTTCTTATTTATACTTCATCATGTAATGCATTCCTCTAGTGGTCATAGACCATTTCCACTCTTGATTTATTGATTGTTATTGTTCTTTAGCTTTACTTGAATTTTTTATTAGTAGTAGTTCATGGTTGGTGCTGCAATCTGATCCTGGTACTGCTTTTGCGGAGAGAATGAGGCTTTTCTTTCTTTTGCTTTCAATTATGTAGCCTATTCCATGTCTATATTGGCCATCAGATGATGTCCATGTATATAATCATTTATAGGACTGTGCCAATAATATGTTTGCAATGAACACATCACTGACCTCCCAAATTCAGTCGATTAATTTATTGCTTCAGTTCTTGATCGCATGCCAAATTTTCCTGCCATCTCTGATCGCATGCCAACTTTTCCTGCCATCTCTTTTTCCTAATGTTGCATTGCTATTCCCTGTGATTAACACAAGGTCCTGGAGCATGAACTTGGATTATGGTTATATTAATATGTTTTACCTGAAGATTTGACCACACTTTGCATTATATCCCTCAGTGACTTTTGCTACATCTTTCTTCACATTATAAATGCTACCCTATTCTTTCTTAACTTTTCATTTCAAAAACACTGTGATTATCTGATTTAAAATGGAACATTCCTGATCACTTTATCTAGCTCACCCCAAGTATTGCAATGTCATCTCACAAGCATGTTTCAATAATATCTGTTGTGCAACTTCTTTTCACAATTTGAATACCAATTATGTCTCTAATTTATTAGCAAATTAAAATAAAATTTTATATTTTATTTTAAACTAATCTCATCCACCAAGATAAGTCACTCATATTAAAGAAATTTTTTTCTTAACTAGGTTACATATAATAGACTATAGAATAAATTGCTGAAAAGAAATGTGATCTGTAGTTGTCACTACTAAACAATTTCATTGTGAATTATACATAATGTTCACCTTAATAACCAAGATACAAATCCTTGCATTTTCTAAGGAAAAACACAAGGCTATTTGAAGGAAGATACAATCATTTGAAAAATGATGTGATCAACAACAAAACAGATAATATTAAACTATATTTTTCTATTTTTCTCCAAGAATCTCTGCCAAATTTGGTGTATTTTTTATAATTATTATAGCACAAGGACAGATAAAGTATGCCTCCAAGGCTTTTCCAGTACGAATTTTAGGATCCCCAAGGGATTCCCAGCACTCAAAAATAATTTCAACTCTATATGCCATTTACACATTTAAAAAAAATACTTCCATTCACTTCTTGTTGCTGAAAAGCCCTCTCATGGGTCTAAAATGCCCAGGGGCCCTAAAATATGACAAAATTACCGTCCATACCACCTAGAGGGCATTTTTAAGCTACAATGGGGTGGGCATCCAAACTATCCTGTAGGGCTAACATGGCCCACTGGCTTTCCATAGATGTTTATCCTGTCATAGCTGTATGATCCCATTAAGTGCCATGACTGCCTTTTAGGGAATCCTGGGATCTGTAGTTTAGAGCGGGGCTCAAGGAGCTCTTTGATAGATAATTCTAAACATTCCCTCTTAATTTGCACCTCCAAGAATTCTATAAGATGATATCATGGCAACCAAAGAGGAATGACAGGGTTATACAGTCAGCTCTCCACGTTTGACTCTTGCGTATTTGATTAAAATGTTCTTTCTAGGAATCTCGGGGTTCCAGCAGACGTTGACTACAAAATCACACTAGGGGGCCCTAAAGAAAGGTGCTTTCTCAGGTTAAAAAATAGCAATTTCTTCATGAGGGTTCCTAACCACAATGACTGTGGAGGTCTAACTGTAACTGTATAGCATTTTCAGGTTTTGTAATGCTCTAACTTACATTGGTTCTAAACAGAAACAATTCCCCTCCATATTCTATTCATAACAGAACATATCCCAACCTGGTTGAGATACAGAAAGGAGAAAATCCCAGGAGACACTCTCCCCCTGTCTAGCTCTCTACGGAGGTCATCCACCAAGGCGACCAAAGCTATCTCTGTTCCGTAACCAGGCCTGAAACCAGCTTGAAATGCATCCAGAAATCCTTGGAGTTGGGAGGCCACCACATGCTCCATAACCTTGCTCAGAATGGAAGGTTAGACACTGACTGATAGTTGTCTATTATAGAGAGGTTCAGATGTGGTCTTTTTAATATAGATTTCACAACTGCCTCCTTTAGGCAAGTTGGGACTTTGCCTTGTTCCAAGGAGTCACTGACCACCACCTTCATCCACTCTGCCAATGCTCCTTTGGCCTGTTTGATCAGCCTGGAATGCATATGGTAGCTCTGACTTCTCCAAGGATCCTGTCCACATTTTCAGGCTGCACAAACTGAAAGGTACCCATCAACACTGGATAAGTAGGAGCTAAAGTTACATCCATTGAAACTGTACTAATAACAGCATCCAAGTCAGAATGGATCTGAGCAACTTTATCCGCAAAGTGCCTTGCAAATTCTTCACAGTGGGCTGCTAAATGGTCCAGCATGTAATAACCTTCTGACCACTTGAAACAGCTCAGCTGGATGGTTCCTTTTAGATGCAATGGTGGCCACAAGGAATGATTCTCTGCTGCCTCCATTGCTGCCAAGTAGGCTTTCAAATACGCTCTAGACCAAGCATGGGCAAACTTCAGTCCTCCAGATTTTTGGACTCGAACTCCCACAATTCCTAAAAGTCGGTAGGGAGTTGGAGTCCAAAACACCCAGAGGGCCAAAGTTTGCCCATGCCTAGTCTAGCCCGTGCTCAATCTGATTCGTTTCGAGTTTTCTACCAATGTCACTCTTGCTTTATTGCTGTCAACTTCTAATAAAACCAAGGAGCTGATTTGGCTCTGCTCCGTGAAAGAAGAAATGTCTACTCAGTTATTCGTGAAAAGTAACAGAATCACATAAATTTATTCTAAAGGGGGAAAAATCAACATATTCCAAGCAGACAAAATAAAAGCTGAAGTTCTTTTAAGAGCAAAGTATTTTAAACGAGCAAATACATATCTAATGGATTGGATCCAGACTTTGTTTCAGAATTAAGAGATTTCAGGGTTTTTTTAAACAAACATCTCCAAATAGTGGTCACATGGTAGCTACATACCTTGGGAGAAGAAGAAAGATCTTTCACTGCATGAATAGCTGACGTGTTCTCACTTGTTTCCCTTTCTGTCTTTGGTGAGAGGACGGGTGGTTCAGGAGCTTTTCTTTTCATTTTCCTTTCCATTTCTTGTAGTGAAGTAACTTGATTATTTAAAGCAGAACTTGATTTTGGTTCATAAAATGGGTTTGATCTAATTAAAAGAAATGAAATGTATTTCTTTGCTGTTTTTGTAACTTTAATGCTATTTTAAAAGTCAACTGTTTGCACAAAATAGTGGTTACAGGCAGAATTCATTTACTAAAAATGCCAAACAAAAACACCACTCGTTGTATTGCTGGATCTCCCTCCCCCTAGAAAACATTAACTGATGAGTGACGTGTGCACAGAAGTAGCCACAAAGAATGTGTAGAGCCAAAAGATCTACGGTCACCAAAATCCCTTAACAGATCTACAGAAGTCTCACATTAATTATGCATCAAGGACATTCAATTCTCTCTGAAGAGGAAGGTTTTAGTATGCTTTCTTTCAACATTTATTTTATTATGTATTGCAATAAAAGACAGATTTTCCAAAACTACTTCTCCATTTCTTTACATAAGAACGAACTACTGGAAGATTAACACATTGATTATTACAGTCAAATCCTGCTACCCTTGCAGTTTAGTTAGGATTGCAGTTGAAACCCATGCTGAACTATCACAGAACTCAATGAAATTTACTTCTTCATATTAATACTTTGGCTTGCACTGCAATTGTCCTATACACACAAATAAATGTACAGCAATTTCACTTTTTAATCCAGATTTTTCTATACCAATCATTTTTAAATGCATGGTCCAAGATGTAAAGCCTATATGCTTGGATGATTTTTGAGATCCCCCATGCCAGTCACTGTTCTGCAGTTTGGTAAGGAAGATGTGAGAACTTCAGGAGCTGTAATATGGCATACGGTGACATCAGCAGACTGCCTACATTCTTAACAGTTGGAGCGGAGAAAGAGCAAACTGCTGACTTCGCTAATGAGACTGATAAATCATGCATATCTTTTCTGAGTTCAAAATATCTCTGACCTTCCAAAATACAACAGACTAACTTGTTAAAGCTCAGAAAATTTTATTTTATCCAAGTGATTTCACCAACCATTCTGTCTCCACCAATCATTCATATCCAATTCTATTTTAAGTCTACATATTTAGAAGGAACAAAGATGTATGCACAGTTTGTATTTTTAAATAACACATCTTTTTGAGTATAACTCTGCAAACAACAACAACAACAACAACAACAACAAATATGTTTGTATTTTCTGTACATTTGACTTTTTTGGTGGTCTCGCTATGTGAGGCCAAACAAAATACAATTGACCCAGGTGTAATATAGAATCCTCATTTGTAAAGTGATCTGAATAAAAATGGATTGAAAATAAACACTAAAAACCCGATTACTGAAATCTCAAAAACCTCACAATTGTCTGCGAGCTTGAATGAACTAATATCTGGTATGAGTGGGACCCAAAGAAGGACCATTTACAGAAGGGCATGTGATCCAGCAGCACCATCCACAAATGGAATGGGGGAAGAGGCTTTTCACAGATTCTTCCTGACTGCCTTAGGACCCGCTCTTCAAAATCTGGGTTGAGGATAGTTAGATATGATATAGGAGACAGAATAGAACAGAGGGAAAAGGGGATACATGAAGATGTGTGACAATTTACTTTTTAAATTTTATATTTCCTTTAGTTAGTTCTCGTGAGATGGGGCCCAAGGTGACTGGCAAGAAATGAAAATAAAGTACAGCTAAACTTTTATTATACAAAAAGTAAAAATGAATAAAAATTCCAATAAAAGCACTGTGTTAATTAAAAAAAATAAAAACACAGCACGCTTCACTAAAAAACCTCCTTTTYATGTGTTAAGAACCAAAGATCTGTCTAAACCAGGGGTCCTCAAACTAAGGCCCGGGGGCCGGATACGRCCCTCCAAGGTCATTTACCCAGCCCTCGCTCAGCGTCAACCTAAGTCTGAAACAACTTTAAAGCACACAACAACAACAACAACAACAACAATCCTATCTCAACAGCCAAAAGCAGGCCCACACTTCCCATTGAAATGCTAATAAATTTATATTTGTTAAAATTGTTCTTCATTTTAAATATTCTATTTTTTAAAGTGTTTTTGCACTACAAATAAGATATGTGCAGTGTGCATAGGAATTCATGTTTTTTTTCTTCAAATTATAATCCGGTCCTCCAACAGTTTGAGGGAGTGTGACCTGGCCCTCTGTTTAAAAAGTTTGAGGACCCCTGGTCTAAACAAAAAGACTGTCAATAGAAAGAGAGCATGGGAGGAGGGCTGAACCTCGGATGGGAGCCCACTGCTTGAAAATAGCTACCCTGAGGGCTCTTCTCTTATGTCCTCTCCAGACTGCCCTGTGATAGTGGTGGGACAATGAAAAAGTTCTCAGTTTTGCAGAACGTTTCACAAGATTCTTAACAGTAAGGCACCTTTGGATCCTATCTGATGTCTACAGTTCAAGTTCTCTGAAGAACAAATGATAATGATGATGATGATGATGATAATAATAAAACTTTATTTATACCCCGCCACCATCTCCCCAAGGAGACTCGGGGCGGGTTACATGAGGCCACGCCCATCAATACAATATACACAATAAAACACAAAAACACAACAAAAAATAAAAAAAAATCTAAAGTACAAAACCAATGTATATAAGCAACGCAACAATAAAAAGTCAAAAACATTGATACCTTTAACACAGTAGAACACTCTTGAGTCAGATCTCATTATTCTCAATGCAGCCTTCCATGGCCAAATTACTAGTTAGTTCCAACTAGAGGAGACCCATTGAATCAATGTAACTTACAAGCTCCTACACAATTTGTAATTTTCCCATGTGCCTAGTGTAACCAGGATTTATTATTAGAGTTAGAACAATAATGTACTGGTTTGAAATTCATTTCTCAAAGTATTTTGAGCAATTCTAAATGTATTTCCCTGTTTTTCTGATATAGTTTCACCACAAGGAATTTCCTACCCAAGTGCCCCTCAGGAATGGTACACTGCTTCCTGTTGAATACATTGGCCTGCAGATTCATTCATGTTCCTGCTGCTTTCTCCCCACTTGTATATTTTGTTGGATTTGTATTGATTTTATCTGCTGTGTGTGTTACTTTAATGATTCTTCATTGTTTTAATTTGGTTTATAAGCTGTCTTGGATGGCTCAAATTGTGAGCTGGAAAGGTAGAGGATAAAAAAACAAGTATGTTTTTAATGTTCACACATTTATCATCTTCCCATCCTGTTTTCAAACTTTTTTTTGTTTTTTAGGTAGGAAGAAATCACCGGAAAAGATGAAGAACCAAGTTTGCTAATTATTTAACTGAAACTATAGGAATAGAAGAAGACATTAAAGCAAATTCAAAGTTCAGTCTAATTCACAAAATATTTTAAAGTGGGGTTGACATTATTTCTTACAGAAAGAAGATGTAGATCTAGATGAATGAATGCAAGGGGAAACCAAGACTAAAATAACTACATTGCAAAGTGAAGTCACCGTTCAGGTGTTCTCACATCAGCACCCATCAAACACACAAACATGAACAAAACCAAAGCTTTGGCTGATGTCAAAATAAACAAAAGAGATGTATGGTACAGAAGGTGAAGGTAGAACGACATTCAGCATGGAACAGAAGATTCAGGAGGGATGTCAATCATTCAATTGTACTGACAACCTTATTGAGCATTCTTTAAACATTAAGGAAGTTCAAAAGAAGGTGAAAATAAAGATGGGGTAAATGAGATAAGAACAAGGTCACTATAGATACATGGGAGGTCAAAATATTTTCTTTTGTTTTAGATGTTATTTTGGGGGTGGGGATATTTAATAAAAATAGTATGTTTTGACAACAAACTACTTGATCCTCTGTGGCCCTGGAATTAGAGAATCAGTACATCCTAAAGATTTCCCACAGTTAGCATTAAGTTGTCACGGGTTCTTTGGAATAAGAAAGAACATTTCAGTAGCAATATTTTTCAGGTAAAGGTTTGCAGTTTCTTACAATGTTTGACCACATTAGGTTTATTAAACAAGTTACAACATACACCCACACTCACCCATAGTTTATTTTAATGTTAAACTACACAAAGGTTGCATTTCAAATTTTATTTCACCTAAATTTGTTTTTATGGTTTTTTTCACCAGCCAGTTTGTAACAAACCCCTTAAAGATGTTTTACTACATCCAGACATTTAGGTTTGAGAAAATGTAAGTTGAGAAAAAGTATATGATCTGATCCTACTTTAGGAGGCAGATAAATGAGCCCAATGACTAAATAGTTATCATGTCATCTTCTTTACCAGTGGGGAGTTTGTTTTAGGGAAAAGTAATCTACTTTGTCCTTGTCTTCAGTGAGGCAGTTTTCTATGGGCTTGTGCTATGGAAACTTTAAAATGTGCTCTTTAATATGACACATGCATATGAAAAATACAACCCCCTCACTAGCATTCTGCAATAATAAGAGTTCTCACAGGATCATATACTGTGATGTTCATAATATATAAACCAACACTTACTCACAGTACAAAGAGATACTGTAAATTTAGCACTGAATATACAGAAGAAATATTCTTATTTACTGAATAATAGTAAACAAGTACAGAGAATCACAGAATCATAGTGTTCGAAGAGACCCCAGGGGCCACCCAGTCCAATCCTCTGCCATGCAGGAAAATATATTCCAAGCACTACTGGCAGATGACCATCAAGACTCGTCTTTAAAACTCCAGAGAGGGACACACCACCGTTCTCTGCAGAAGCATGTTCCACTGCCGAACAACTCTTACTATCAGGAAGTTCTTCCTAATGTTAGGTGAAAACTCTTTTCCTGTAATTTTTATCCTATGGTGACTTTATGAAGATATTACTGTAAGACTACAGAGAACAATTGTCTTAAAATCCATTCGTGCTGTTGACATTGAATAGATTGATATTTATTCTTCGTATTCTTACAGTAAGATCTTCATAAACTCACCATAAAATTAGATAATTAATCCTTGCATCACTTATATTAGACCTACACAACTTGGCAAGAGTATGGGGCCGAAATTAAACAGGCTAAACCTCTTTGGGCTGCAGATAACTTTTTTGTGTCTTACTCACGGTTTGTGAGAGGGTGCCTTTCCTTCAGAGCAAGCAGGGAAGTGGAATAGTCCCAATTTCGCTGCTTCCCCTCAGTGTGGTGGCAAGTTGCAGTCCTGTTCCAACTGCTACTCTGACATAGTGCTGTATGTGACCTCTTTCTCTAAAGCTTAGGTTCAGCACCAAAGCCTTGTGAGGGCTGCATTTTGCCACTGGGCAGCAGTTTATGCAGGCCTGATATATATCATGGTACCAATAAGGTCATGATTTATCTTAAGAAAACTCTCAAAATATAGGGGTCAACCCAGTGATTCCAGTCATGAAAGCTTTCGACAATACATCTCAAAATATAGCTTAACAATTAATTATTTCAAGGATGTTGAAATTGCTCTTTGCTCTTGCTACTAAAAAGGCACTCAGTGGAACACCTCAGCAAGTGAGAGTCCAAAAGTGGCAGGCTAAAACCCAGAACCTCAATCAATGGCTGATACCAAATGAGAGACTCCCCTCTGGGCACATAGAAAACTGGGCGACTTGGAAGGTGCTGAACAGACTGCACTCTGGCACCACGAGATGCAGAGCCAATCTTAAGAAATGGGGCTACAAAGTGTAATCCACAACATGCAAGTGTGGAGAAGAGCAAATTACAGACTACCTGCTGCAATGCAACCTGAGCTCTGCTACATGCACAATGGGGGACCTTCTTATAGTAACACCAGAGGCACTCCAAGCGGCCAGCTACTGGTCAAAGGACATCTAATCAACTACCAAGCTTGCAAACTTTGTGTTTTGTTTGGTTGTTTGTTAAAAAATACATTACAACTGTTTGGTTTGCTCCTGACACGATAAATAAATAACTAAAAAATTCCTCATCCAGAGTTCTGGGCATGTTTGAAGAAAACCAAATGTAAGAATACAGCAATAAAACGTGTCTCGGGGCTTTGTAAGCTGTGGTGAAAAAAACATCTGAAGGAAAACAGAGTGAATTTCAATCTAGGGAGGATACTTCCTAGATTGAATATAGAACCAAGTCTAATTACAACCAGTATATTTCTAATTTTTGGTTTGAAATTACATTGAAAGAGGGTGGAGGTGGAAACTGTACCTGCTCTAGCAAAAGGACTTCAGTAGCCAATAGATTGGTTGGCTTTATCATTAGGCTGATAAACAGTTTGTCTTTTAATTCTATTTTTATTGTGGAGTACGAACTTTGAACAGGGTGACAGCTTGCCTAGTTTACCTATAGATAAGGTAGCTAGCAGCTGCATCTTTCTTAAATTAGGTTGGATTTTGCTATATTCTCTAATTTGGTGAGACCACTTTCTCAGTGCAGAAAGGAGATTTAAAGAGTAAGCTACTGTCCATAAAAGGTGATGTGGCTGAATAGCAGGACTTTTCTTTTCACAACTCTTACTATTTCTCAATAGAGGAGCCAATACTGCGAGAAAAATTTCAGTAGTTCAGCTTTTGGAAAATATTACAGAGCAAAGTTGCTCCTCTATCTCTATACTGTAACACACCAAAAACCGTTAAGAGTAGCAGTGAAGGTTCTATTATCAAGTGAATGAGGGGTTAGGACGCAATGGGATGTTCGAATGCTCTCAATTTTGAGAGAAATGAGCCTGTCAACAACAGAATGCTCATCAGCCAGCTTTTGTGCAAAGAAACTTGGCTTTGGCTGAAACCTGACACAGCAGATACAGCCAGGAGAAATTTAAGATACTACACTTAGGCAGAAAAAAGGAAATGCACAGACGCCTGGCTCAACAGCAGTCCACATGAAAAAGATCTTGGAGTCTTAGGCCCCTTCTACACTGGATTATATAACTCAGATTATCAAATCAGATAATCCACATTATCTGTTTGAACTGGATTAACTGCGTCTACATTGCCAAATAATCCAGTTCAAAGCAAATAATCTAGATGTTATATGGCAGTGTAGCAGGGCACTTAGTAGGTAACAAATTGAACATGGACGAACACTGAATGCAGCAGCTAAAAAGCCAATGGGATTTTGGGCTTCATGAAAAGGAGTCTAGTGTCTAGAGATCAAGGGACGTCATGGTGTCCCTCTATTCTGCTTTGGTAAGACTTTAACTGCAATAATTTAGTGTCTAATTCTGGGCACCACCGTTCAAAGGGGATATTGATTAGCTGGAATGTGTCCAGAAGAGGGCAACTAAATTGATCAAAAGTCTGGAGCCTATGCCCTCTGAGGAGTGGCTTAAAGAGCTGGGTATATTTAGCCTGCAGAAGAGAGGGTTGAGAGGAGGCATGATAGCCATGTTTAAATAGTTGAAAGGCTGTCATAAGGAGGAGGGAGCAGCATTGTTTTCTATTCCCTGATGACTAGGACTCAGGACAATGGGTTCAAATTATAGAAAAGGAGATTCCACCTGAACATTAAGAACCTCCTGATCGTACGAGCTGTTCAGCAGTGGAACTCTCTGCCACAGAGTCTGGTGGAAGTTCCTTCTTTGGAGGCTTTTAAATAGAGGCTGGGTATCTCTTAGGGGTATATTTGATTGGCAGGGGGTATTTAAATAGAGGCTGGATGGCTATCTCTTAGGGTATATTTGATTGGACTGGATGGATCTTAGGGTCTCTTCCAACTCTATGATAGTATGAATTAAGTGCGCAGCAGCAGCAAAATTAGAAATTTGGATATACGCGTAGGAAATTATTTCAGGAAACAGTGAAGGGCTCCAATCCAGAACACCTAACTTGGAAGGTGTCATTACCAAATCCAAAAGAGGGGAGTTAAGGTTCTGGATAATACTTAAATCAATTATTTCATTAATGTGTTCAAAAAAGCAGACTTGGTGCCTTTACGATTAAAAGAAATGTAAGTAAAAGCATTCCTCAGAGCTTTTTTTTTCATTCAACTTTCTTTAATGTTTTTTCTGCTCAGCAATTAGCAATGGACAGCTATACAAGCAAAATGAGTGCATGCACAATGACGGAAATGGACAGCAGTACTGAAAAGGGTGAGAGTGCCATCTCATAAACACACAGGCTTCCCTCATCTCGAATACTGTGAGCAAGGCCGGTCACCCCATCTTAAAAAAGACATACAGGAAGAAAAATAGGATGATCCAGGGACGCATGATGACAATGACAAGAGAAATGGAGAGACTTCTGTGAAAAGAGATTGAAAAGATTAGAATCAACTGGATTAGTAAAGAATAGACAAAATAAAAGTAAATATGAAATAAATGCTTGTGATATGTTAATGACTTGCATTTTGGTTAAGTGAAATGATTCTTGCCTTCCTATACAAACATTATAAATCTCAAAAACTGAAAATTTATATGCAAACCAATAATTTCCTCTGAATTTCCTTAGTATTTCATTTCATCTGCAATCTGCCCCCCCCCCCTTACACTTATAAAATGAAAAAATGCATATTAAGAAAAAAATGCATTTTCAAAGCTTCAAATAGAAAATCTACTGATGAAATGTTAGGAAAAAGACTCTTACAAGGCTTCTGTGTTATCCTTTTTTACCCTCTTTTACTGATCTAATCTATTTTCTCAATTTAGCATATTTTGTAAAAGAGATACATGAATTTAACCTAATCAAACAGGAGCCCCCGGTGGTGCAAAGGCAGGACTGAAGACCAACAGGGCAAAGGTTCAAATCCGGGGACAGCACGGATGAGCTCCCTCTGTCAGCTCCGGCTCCCCATATGGGGACATGAGAGAAGCCTCCTACAAGGATGGTAAAATATCAAAACATCTGGGTGTCCCCTGGGCAATGTCCTTGCAGACGGTCAATTCTTTCACACCACAAGTGACTTACAGTTTCTCAAATCACTCCTGACATGAAAAAAACAACAACAACCCTAATCAAACAGGTGTTGCTTGGATCTTATTTATCTTTAGAGGAGTGGTTCTCAATGTATGGGTCCCCAGGTGTTTTGGCCTACAACTCCCAGGAATCCCAGCCAGTTTGCCAGCTGTTAGGATTTCTGGGAGTTGAAGGCCAAAACATCTGGGGACCCACAGGTTGAGAATCACTGGGGTGCATGAAGGTTCACTGAAAACATATTACTTAACTTCCAACCTAAAAAACTTTCAGTTTTTAGTCTCCATATTTTCTACTTTCTCCCTGAGAGGTTTTAAATGCTTTGTATTTGTGGGGCTTCAGAAATTGAGAATTTGCTATGTTATCTGCTCCCTTGTTGTTAATTACATATGAAACTAAGGACTAAATTCTTAGGAATTAATATGTATTCATTTTAATGTTTAATCTTAATTTTAATTTAAATGTGAGAATCGTTTGTCGCTCTAAGACATTGAATAATCGCCAATACGTAAGCCGCCTTGAGTCCCCCTTCAGGGTTGAGAAAGTCAGGGTAGAAATAGAGTAAATAAATAAATAAAAATTAGGATCTATTCTGTTTTATCTACATTCTGATAATTTAGAAAATATTTACTATCTCTTACGTGATATTGATTCTATCATAAATTGCTAGGTTTATCTTTTTGCCCTGGCAACAATGAAAATTCAGACATAATTTTCATGTATATTGTGATTATTGTTCTGGGAATGCTCTTATCTAATTTTATTCAATCTAAATTTGAGTATTGTTGCTTACATCTAATGCATTGTTTTTATGCACTACTTTTATACTGCTTTATATTATTGCAATTTTATACCACATTTATTTATTTTGCATGTGAAGGGTTATGGTTCAAGAATTAATATACTAATGCTGCAATTTAAAAATAGTATTCTAAAATCCATTTGTAACTGAATTGGCCATCATCTTCCAGTTCTGTGGGTAAAATTTTTAATAGATTCAACTGTCTTCATTAATATAGCTGCAGGGATAGTGGAGGTAAATGCTTCACCTTAAATAGATTTTAAATGTTGGCAGCCATATATGCAGAATAATACCTCATAGGTGAGGTCCTAAACTCAATAGATGCCTTATGAGAAATAAGAGGAAAGCTTCCAATTTATATAACATTTATGTCATGCTGCCTGAAAAATGTGGATCAAATACTAGATTCTCTCAGGCTCTAAGACTGTTCCCAAGCCAGTGGCTTAAAAGCAGTATAAGATTAAATTCCCACTGAACTCAATGGAAAGCAGAAAATACTGGATATAATGCATTATATTGGTTAGAAAAATTCGAACAAAGCAGAAGATTAGTGGTGTATCCAATAATAGCACACTAAAACAGAAAATAAACCTCATAAAAGGAGCCTATAACCCACCTGAATCATGGTGGAAAAAGATATATCACTCTCTGCTCCTTGCCCATTTAAGACACACAACTGGAAATTTTAGCAGGGGAATTAAGAAGGAGAAGATACTATGCATCATATGGTCTCTAAACAAATTTGTTCAGGACTTCATGGAAAAATACCAAACAGCAATACTGATTCTACTTCTACAATGGGATACAACAGGCAGCTTAGGGTAAATCCATGTTTCAAGGTATTGTTATTTGGGGTGTGCACATTATTGTTTTGGTGTCCCAGATTCCAGGGATTCAGTTGGCAAATGCAGAAAAATGAGCCTGGTGGGGGCAGCCAAAGCCTTAGCCATTAGGGAACACAGCAGTTGGATCTTTTTGGCTAATGGGGCTGAGTGGAACTCCACATAAGGTGGAGATGGCGTGTGGGCAGGGCAGCCTTGCAAATCTGGTAAGCTGTGGTTCCTTCTGTTCTTTCTTCCACAGCAGCCTCCTCCAACCTTTCCCTCCCCCCGTTTCCTGCTTAAGGCAAATGGGAACTTTCCCAGCAGCACTTTATGCAACACAGGTATTGAAGGAGCCTCTGTGCTCCCTCCTAGGGCATGATGGAAGTTGAGGTTTCTCTCTGAGTGTGTTTCTCACTTTCTTTCTCAGCCAATCAAAGGCCTATTTGACTGTGTCCATTCTCCTACCCTCTTGTGGTGTGCGCTTGGGTCTTCAATTCCCAGAATCTCATCTTGTGGGGTTTTTAAAAACATGTTATGGTAAAAACCTTTAAAATTTCCCAAAAATCAGTGGATTGGTGAAATTTTCTGAAACTTGGCAGGCATGCAGTCATACATGTGGTCTACAAGTTGAAAGAATCTCAGTGTCAGCATAGTGGTTTGAGCATCAGACTATGACTGGAGACCAGGATTCAAATCCCTGTGCAGCAACTGAAACCATTAAACAAGTCAACCTATCTCAGCCTCAAAGGCAGGGAAAGGAAAAATTCCATGATAGGGTCACCTTAGGGTTGCTACAAGTTGGAAACAATTTGAATGCACAACAACAACTAATCTCATAATATAGAACCAATATGATGTAGTTGCTTGAGTGTTGGAGATAGAACTCTAGGAGATCGGGGTTGGAATCCCTGCTCAGCCATGGAAATCTACTTGGATACTTTGCACAAGTTACACTTAACTTGAGCTGCAGAAGAAGGCAATACGAACCCTTCCCTGCACAAATCTGACAGAGAATATTCTAATACCAGTTCACTTTAATTAGCCACAGGTTGGAAATGAGTTGAAGGCACACAACAACAGTAATCTCATAAGGTCAGGATAAATAAATGATTTGTTCTCCAGTCACTTTGAATCTGTAAAACAAGTACAGTAGAGTCTTGTTTATCCAACCTTTGCTCATCCAACGTTCTGTATTATCCATAAAGTCTGCCTCCCACATCCACAGATGTTTCAATACATTGTGATGTTTTGGTGCTAAACTCATAAATACAATAATTACTACATAATTTTAACATGCATTGAACTGCTTTTTCTACCAATTTGTTGTAAAACATGAAGTTTTGGTGCTTAATTTGTAAAATCATAATGTAATTTGACATTTAATAGGTTTTTCCTTAATCCAGTGGTTCTCAACCTGGGGTCCCCAGATGTTTTTGGCCTTCATCACCCAGAAATCCTAACAGCTGGTAAACTGGCTGGGATTTCTGGGAGTTGTAGGCCAAAAACATCTGGGGACCCCAGGTTGAGAACCACTGCCTTAATCCCTCCTTATTATCCAACATTTTTGCTTATCCAACATTCTGCCAGTCCGTTTATGTTGGATAAGTGAGACTCTACTGTACCAAGATTCCTTAGGATATCGCTATCAGATTATTTTCCTCTTCTTTTCAAGATTTTTGGAGGGGGGGGGGGTGTTGTTTCCTAGTGTTTTTGAAGCTATTCTCATTCCTGCCCAATACAAACTGCCTTCAAAACATTATATGCTTCTTCAGGGCATTTTATGGCTGGCAACTCACTAACTAAAATGCTGCAGAAAGTGTGACAGCTGAAATGAGAATGTGAGTTTTTCCATCCAAGGATCTTGTGGAGGTTATACTTCCTTTAAGAATTCATTCTTGAGCATGAAAAGCAGTCATTTATATCTAAGCAAAAAACAAGAAAAATAATCAAATATTTGGATGCTATCAGACTAAACACACCCGGCACTCATTCTTGTGCTTTGTATAGAACTAGACTTAGATAATATTATGCCCTGAGGTTTTGTACTAAAATCCCAACCAAGGACCAAAAATTTGCTTCAAAGCAGTAAAATCATGTACTTACACATCTAACTCTTCTTCAGATGCTTTTGATTTGTCTGCATAAAGGTATTTGCTCATATCCACAGGCTGAATATTTTTTCTTTTTGCTGGTTGAGGAGGAAAGTCTTTCATGGATGCTACCATCTCAGGTTCAGGCTCTGGCTCATCAAAAGGGTTTACATACTCAACAGCTTCTTCTTTAAATGGGTTATATTCATCATCGTCATCGTCATCATAGAAAGGTTCTTCTAATTTTGAAGATGAAGTCTTCTTCATAACTGGTTCTATAGAAAGCAGCATAAAACTTGACATTTAATTTTAAGGCATTCCCATTCTACCTCTGAGAGCAATACTAATAATCAATCTTAGCACAGAACAAAAAAATTACCATCCATAAAATTATTACAGTAATTATATCAACATCTTTATATGGCATTCCAGATTAACATCACTTTAGGATAAACAGTTCAGCAGAATCAGTGTCAACACCTCAGTGATTAGTACAAATGTACAGAAACCTACTCTGATGTTGGAAGGTAATGTCACCTGATCAGCCACATAGGACTATTCATCACAGGCTCAATCTGGAACCCAAATGCCACAATAAGAAGAATTGATTGTCAGGCAGATGGAGAGAAGATATCTTGTTTTTAATTTCTAAAATCATCCAATTTGTTACATTAAAATAAACAAACAAAAATACTGGTCTTATTTAGGGACTAGCAGTGGATGGAGAAGGAGGAATATTGATGGGGGGGGGGGGGGGGAGTAGGAGCATTCAGGGCACAAGTCTAAAGGAGTGGGGGGAACACTAATTTATATTTCAATTAGCTGATGGTTAGATTGCTAACATTTTGAGCCAGTCATCATCCAGCGGATTTTAAGTGCTGTTGTGCAGAACTTGGCAACATTATGGGTTATAACTGAATGGGTATCTGAAAGCAGCAGAGTGGTTTAGAACTGTCCTAAGTGGCCCGGGTAATTGTATTTATTCAGCAAAGATATCAACTTATATATTTTTGGATCTTTAGATCATGTTCTTCTTTAGGAAATCAAGTTATATTAGCCTGTCATCAGCAATCTAGTAATTTATTCCTTGTTTGGTAAATGTACACTTAATTGATCTTATAAAATCTTACTGAGTCTACAGCCCCTCTGGACCTGGTGTCTTGCCTGATTTCATCACCTTAAGTGCCTCAACAACTTCTACCATAGTTATCAGTTCATCAAGCACTGGGAAGTAATGCTTCAGCAAACTGAAGCTTTGTAAAGTGATGCATAATACTTACAAAAAGTTTTATTAATCCTGTCTTAACCTGTCAGTCTTCATCTCTATTTCTAATCTACGGCATTAATTTCTTTTTTTAGCTGCCACCCATTTCAACAGTCTTTGGGAAGCTGAGACCATTTGGAGAGTACTGCAAGAAAAGTCTGAGTGGTCTCTTATAAATGGCAGTTCCGTCTTCAAAAAATGCTAAGGCCCATCTGACATCTAAGTAATGTAGCATTCTCTCCAGGTCTGAGGTAAGATTTTGGAAGAAAGCATGTAAGACAAAGTCCTGATTGATGTTAAACACTGAAACATCCTTTGGGAGGAACTAAATGTTTGGGCGAAGGACCACCTTATCCCTATGAAAATGCAGGTAAGAGTTGTTCACTTGTAGAGCACAAAGCTCACTAGCATGCCTGGCTGATGACACTTCATGACGAAAGTTGAACAACACATAAAACCACAGGCTCAAGGATCTCTTCAAAAGTTGGGATAGGACAAATTCCAGGCAGGAACAGGAGATGACATAAGTGGATGGATATTATTGTATTCCCACAGAAACATCTTAATCAAGGGGATGGAAAAACAAGAGGGCTTAACTGTCCTATGGAAGAATCATGGAATAGTTGTGGGGTAAGATGTGACAGATGACAAAACCAAACCCCTTTCGGATAGGGAAACAAGAAAATCCCATACTCTTGGTGTTGAGGCCCGTTAAGGGTCAGTACTGGTGCAGTTCAGGAAGTCAAGGAAAGTCTTCCATTTATATATGTACAAATGCCTTATAGATAGCTTATATGCAATTTCCAGGATTCTAGGAATGGTGGATGAGAGATCTGCGAGAACTGCATCCATGAAGCAGCCACACACCTTTTGCTTCAGGACTGAAACCACTTTTTGATCATCATCAGAGAGATACTCAACATAGAGGATTATTTTTTCTCACAAAATTTCTGATATGCCCCATGCAGGCAGTGTAGTTTGAAATTTTTGCTTGAAGAGGCAGAACAATAGATCCTATGGCCCATATTATCAAGTTTCTTCCTTTTCCGATCTGAGATTCAAGAAAGTGCTGTGTCCATGATAACAGAATTGGGTTTGGGATGTTTCATCAACAATTCATCTGAAGAATCACCTACACAGCAGAGATTCTCGATCTTCCAAGATGTGAGGTGAGGGGCACAAGGAGGGAAAGACTGAAGATACTTTCAGAACCTGGAGAAGGTACAAAAGAAGAGGAAGAACTGCAGGAGTGGGTTCTTGATGCTGGATCTCTTTAAGGATAGGAGTTTTAAAATAGTAGAGTGGGTTGTGGTACTGGAAGTACTGGATTGCCCGGGCTAGTTGGAGCATTTAGTCAGTGAATGATCTAAAATAATGTGTCAGGAATGAGGTATCAGGGTGTGGCATGAGACAATCCAGGGAAATATATGGTTGAGAGACTTTTTCTGCATGGCAGGGGGGTTCGACCAGATGCCCCATGTGGTCTCTTCCAACTCTATTATTCTATGATTTTATGATGGAAGAAGAGATGGAGTCATTATCTGAGTCTTTGTGTCACGACTGTAAAAGTGCTTCAGTGCGAGGTGGAGATGCCTGTGCCAAGGATATTCTGGTGGGTACACCAACACCAGGTTGAAACTGGACCATAACAGGTCCTCAGGGACTTAGGGGGAGGGAACAATACATATGATGTGAATGACCATGGTTTTAACAAGAAAACTCAGCACAGTTGTAAACCCTGTAATGGTGGCACAACAAACAGGTAGTGTTCATCATAGTACTGCTTTTGCGGTTGACCATAAATGTCACGGGGAGATTAGTACTGGTATTAATAGCTGTGGCATCAAAGGCTGTGCAAGCATGAACTCTACAAGTCCAAGGTGAAACAGTACTGACAGCATGGAATATTTTTATCCCCATTTCTAATGAAATGTAAATTTTGTTGTTCATTCACATAGCATAGGAATTCTTTTAGATCCTTTTCCAAACTCTTTTCATTTTGATCAACAAGAGGAAATTGATTTCATCCATAAACTATCTGACACTCACCTCAATTCCAGAACATCTAGAAAAAAATGAAAAATACACCACAGATCCCTTCATGACCTCCAGTTCTTCCATCTCCCATTATAAAAACTATCCATCACAGATTGATCATGGGCTCCAGTTCTTCCATCTCCCATTATAAAAATGATCCATTTTTCTTGACTCTGTTTGCTCTTTGTTCTTTAACTAATCCATTAGACAACCTGCCCTCTTTTCCCTTGACTTCAGGATTGTTTTGAAGTCCTTGATGAAGAAGTTTGTCAAAGCTTTCTAAAGGACCAGGTAAACAGACTACTTAACATTGTTAAAATATACATGTAGCTGAATTTACCTTTGCAGAATGTAGGTTAATCTTTTTAACCAAAATATAGAGCTCTGCGCTGTCTTTGTTTTTTTTTTTAGCAATTTACATGGAAGAGAAATTAATCTTAAATGGCCTGTATTTTTCTTTCATTTCTTTCAAAAATGACTACTTTTCACTTCTCTCTATAAAGAGCAATTTTAGTCACAAATTATAAATTTGTTTCTAAATTTGCAATTTTTCCTTGTGGTTCTTAATAATTCTCAAATGATTTATTAAATTTTAGTTAATACTCCAAAAGCACAGACAGCAAAGCTTAAAATATGGCCTCAGTATTTTGGATTATCTTTCTAGAAAGTAATTTCTGGTATGAGGATCTGATAAACATATTCTGCATTATGATAGAAACAATAATTTATTTTGCCTGATCTCACAAGAAAGCCAGCAGATGAGCTTGCTATTAGAAGGCTTCATAAACAAATTCAGGAAGCAGAATTGGCACTGTTGTGTCCTGGTTCAAGCAATCCAGCATTTGACACTTGGCCCATTTTCTGTAGCATGAAGCAAAGGTCAGAGTGATATGAAGCAAATGAGAAGTGATACGCAGGTATACAAAGGGGCCAGGAGGAGCCACTGAGGAAGACACATCCAGTGTGCATGCTCCCATTCCTTTTTTGAGAAACAGTGAGTTAAGAGGGAAGGAGACCAGAAGAAGGAATGTGAATCTGTAATATATTCCCAATTTTATAAAGTGAGAACAAATGCAAAGCTCAAGGAACGTTGAGAGCAACAACCAGCAACAAAAAATGATCTGACCAGAATATGCAATGTTACCATAAGATAAGAAACAACGAACATTTATAAATAAATTCTATACCTTCCATATCAGAGTCTTCAAAGGGGTTTAGATCCATTCTGTCAGGATCTACAAATGGATTTGAACGGGAATTAGCCAAGACTTCATCTTCTTCATCCAGGAAATTAAGCTTGTTGATAAGTTCTAAGAAGTCAAGGAAAACACTTTTTAGTTTAGAAACAATTGGAAGAGGACATGGACCAATGAAGTTTAAACTTTAAACAAATACTTTATTCTTTGAAATACTGAAGTATCGCTGGGAAAAGTGAATGGTCAAGTCATAATGAAACATTAAGCTGATGCATACTGTAACACCAATGTTTCTAGCTCAGCACTATGGACAGAATTGGGTAAATGTTTGTTTAATAGGCATTTATTTATCAGCAGCTCCCTCTCTATTGCAACAATGACTTTTTAAAGAGGGATTTGTAGGGAACCCTAACATTTAAAAAAGCAATGAAAGCTTTCAAAGGTTAGAAAGTTTTATTATAAAGAAACATGTACATGTAACATACAAGCACTATAATGTTTTGTAATATCAAGGCAGCAAGTACGTATATATACAGTTGGTGGTCGCTAGTGTCTCATCTACACTGATAATTTGGTCCATTTGCAAACTGGTATTGAAGAAAGTGTGCAGACGATTACATAAAAAATCCTAGAACCAGTTTGAAGCCTGAATGATGACTGCAAAAACCATAGAGCGCTGATTTGCATTAAGAGCTTTCTTTCATACATTTTATGGGAATGTAATATCTAGCTGCCACAGTGTGAAGTTAGCTTCAAACTGCATTGAATGGTCAATGCAGATGGGGCCTTAATACTAATGTTTTCTAATGCAGTGTCTAGACAGAACAGGAAACCTGAGACACTGCTCTTTTGCTATTAAAACCTTTGAGTCTCACTATTTCTGAGCACTGGTCATACTAGTTGGGCCCAATGGCTGTTGGGATGCAATATTTGCAAGATCACACTTTGGTCATCCCTGGACGATGACAATATCTGTATTATGATTCCATCTGTTATCTGAACTTAAGAGGACTGGACACAAATAGAAACCACGAAGATGACAGGTGACAATAAAATACAGACAATTAGAAACAGAAATGAAGGAAGAAAGCTCATAGACCTTCAGAGGAACTGGCTGATTTAGCTGAAAGCATATTTGTGTGCTTTATGCAGTCATCTTGATCTTCATCTAAGCTGCTCAGAGCATTCAACTGGTTTACAAATTCTGTAAACAGAAGCCAGTCAATACAATTGTGAGGGAAGATCATGAAAGGGAAAGAAGTACAAAGCATGCTATTATTAGAACACGAGAAAATGGAAAGAAATATAGATAGATAGAAAGAACATGTGTTAATATAGGAATACATTTAGGAATCATCACAATTATATATCCTAACTCCTATATGGTGACTTTCCTCAACACTTAATTAAAATAATTGGGGGTTGTATATATTAGGGACAAAAATCTATTTGATTCACAACAAATTAAAGTTGATATTGCATTTAAAGTAACATATTCAAAGCTATTCACCAGTGTTTTCTGATAAAGTTCTATCAATATGACACTACTGACATAAAGAGAGGAACAATAACTTTTCAATACCTGACAGAATGGTTACAATTTTAGCTGTGCTTCAGACAGCAAATATGTTAGATTGGCCCTTAGTTTCACGCAGATGGTTTTCTTCATAATTTGTTGTTGTTATTATTATTATTATTATCTTAATATTTATATTTTGTGCATTTTGTGTAGCTGCCATTTGCTTAATTGAGATGACATTTACAGAAAGCCAGCCAAAGAACATATCCTATCCACTCAACTTGCATAAGATTAAACAATTGTGGAACTCCAGGAAGCTGTAGCAGTACTCTTCAAAATCCTTAATATTCTTCATATTGTTTCTTTTTATAATTGTCTAGCCCAGAAAGGTCTCTATATTTTTATCAACTGCATCAGCATGCAGCACACTATGCAACATATAAGGACCTGAGGCAGGCAGTGATTAAAAAAAGTCACTTTTGAGAAAAAGAAAGAAAGATCCCATGGCTCTGGAAACCTCTTGCTTGGTTTCCATCCAGTTTAAGCAAAGTCCTGGAAAAAGAGACAGATTATGAACTCAATGCAGTCTTGAAGAAAATTGTTTAATTAGATTCATTTCTGTGTTTGGACATGGATGACTATGTCTTGATGGATTTCTGTACACTAGAAAATGAATGAGTGGGCAGAAGGGTTGGCATGGCCTTCTTGGCTCTCCTCAATGGCACCACCTCTGCTGCCTATCATTCTTCCTGCAGTTTGGAGTGAAACCTCAGCCGGATGGCATAATCTCACATTGTTTGATGCTGACAGTAAATCCAGGCAACAACCACTGGTGAAGACTCGGAATGCCATTCTCAACCTACATGCATCAGGAGTCAAAACCACCTTGTCCTGATTGAACTTTGGAGCATTTTCTGGTCTTATAAGAATTTCAATGCAGCAGCAGTATTAAACAATATAGCTAGGTGAAGCCATATGATGTCTTATGTAATTATGAACTTTTTGGTCCTAAAATCTTGGTACACAGGATTACATTTTTCTGGAGACCACGGGATTTACTGTTCAGACAGATCACTTTCTTTTAATTATGGCAGTTTCAGAGGTCATCTTTATCAAAGCAGACTGAGAGGACCAGAGCCTAGCTTTTGCAGCCCATCTTTCATGCTCCCGCTTCTTAAAAGAAACCTTCAGTGACCCATTAGAACTCTAATAAATAATGTAGAGACACACTCTTTCTAAGCATGCAGATGGTCTTGTTTGTTGCCTTCTGATCAAGAGAGCAGTCAGATGGGACATAGATATTTTCATGATTTGTTATCAGATGCAGAAAATAAGATTTTAAAGTTGCTTTTCCCATTCTGATTCAGATTGTAAATGTTATTTTGAATTTTTTATTATTTTACACAAGCAATAATTTTTCATTAAAAAATTGCTTTTGCATAAAAAATGTTGCATAATGTATTAATCCAAGATTTTGTACGAAGTTTTTTTGCATAACAATTATTGTTTGTTTATATTTATTCTATTTTTGGGCAAGGTTTCAAATTTGTAGTAGTTTCCTAGTTTTAGAAGTTTCTTGATGAGATTAATTATTTAGATCCGTGTCAATCCAGCTTCAAAACTGCTTATGGGATGAATATCACTTTGGTAGGTGACCTACACTGGGAACTGGACAGTGGGAGTGTGTTCTTGTAGGTTCTGCTGAACCATTCATTAGCTATCAATACCATAGAGCAGGGGTCTTCAAACATTTTAAACAGAGGGCTAGGTCACAGTCCCTCAAACTGTTGAAGGGCTGGATTATAATTTGAAAAAATTATGAATGAATTCCTATGCACACTGCACATATCTTATTTGTAGTGCAAAAACACTTTAAAACAATGCAATAATTAAAATGAAGAACAATGTTAACAAAAATAAACTTATTAGTATTTCAATGGAAAATGTGGGCCTGCTTTTGGCTGATGAGGCAGGATTGTTGTTGTTGTGTGCTTTCAAGTCATTTCAGACTTAGGTTGACCTTGAGTGAAGGCTGGGTAAATAACCTTGGAGGGCTGTATCTGGCCCCCGGGCCTTAGTTTGAGGACCCCTGCCATAGACCATGGTATCCTTCTGGGCTTCCTGTAGCAATTCCAGTCCTTCTTTGTGGTGCTGGAGATATTTATTATTGCTTTTGATTTTGTCCCTCATGTTGTTAACATCTACATGAAACTGGAAGAAGTCATCCAGAGTTTTGGCATTTGGTGACACCAATTGATTGATTACACCCAATTTCCTCCCTCTTTTTCTGATTTGAAGGAAGCTGTCTTAATGCCGAACCAATGTCTGCTGTCAGTAATTGATGATAGCAAATAAACTGAAACTTAATTAACACAAAAAGGTGCTTCTCGTTAGTCAATTGGCAGATCAGGGCACAGAGATATTACATTAGAACAGCTAAAACTAATGTACCAGCTGTGACTGTTTCTTGAGACATTAGAAATGGCTATTGTGATACATGCCTTGGTTACAACCTGTTTGAACCACCATAATGCATACTTTGTGGGAGTAATTTAGAAACTGTTTGGAAACTTCAGCAGATCCAAAAAGCTGCAGTCAGAATACATATATAACTCGCTAGGTACTGATTTGTTTCTGGCAGAATTCAAAGTGCAGTTCATGATATTTAAAGCCCTGTATGGCTTAGATTCAGAAAGAGCCTGACAGAAATTAACCTTCTTCATCCCACCATCTACACAGGCTCACTTGGAGAGAACACCAAATAGAGCATGCTCAGTGGCTGCTCCCACTCTCTGTAATTCCTTCCATGGGAGGCTAGCCCTGTTTTCCTTTTGCTGACAGAAGTGAGCTTATTACACCTATATTAAACTCACTCCGCTGGTTGCCAATTAGTTTCCAGGCAAAGTGTTGGTTATAACCATTAAAGACCTACATGGTTTGGGCTCAGGTTATCTACAGAATCGCTTTCTCCCGCACAATCCACCCCAGGGCACTTGGGTCCTCTGGGTGATGCTTACTCCAACCAGTCAGAACCTGACTGGCAACCGTCAAGCAGAAGACGTTTTCATTAGCCACTCCAAGACACCAAATGAGCTGTCAGATTTCAAGACACAATTGAACACTTATCTGTTATAGCAGTCCTACCCAGTCAATTGAAACTGTGCATTTTAATAGTATTATATTTTATCTGGATATTTTAAGCATGTTATACTCCACCTTGAGGTGTGAGGAGAGGTGGGGAACAAATTGTTGTTGTTGTTCAAGCAGGCTTTTAATGTTTAAACATAGAGACTTCTAATTGGGATGTGTTTTTAGTTATAGACTACTGCAACGCTCTCTACGTGG
>NW_026844366.1:198189479-198201562 GCF_025583915.1 Anolis sagrei ordinatus
CCAAACGGATTCTCCCCTATGAACCATCAAGGTTGTTAAGATCTTCTGGAGGGGCCCTGCTCTTGGTCCCACAGCCTTCGCAATCGCGTCTGGTGGGGACGAGGGACAGGGCCCTCTCGGTGGTGGCCTCTTGGCTCTGGAACTCTCTCCCATTGGAGATTAGAACTGCCCCTTCCCTCCTGACTTTCAGAAAGCTGGTGAAAACCTGGCTCTGGAATCTGGCATTTGATGAGTGAGTCAATAACTCTTGACCACACGGACGGATGGGGATGAATTGTGATTTTATTCTGACGACTTGGCCTTATGTAATTATATGATTGTATTTTAATGTGTTTTATATTAGAGTTTTATAGGATGTGATGTATGAACTGCTCTGTTGTAAACCGGCCTGAGTGAGAAGACCGGTATATAAAAGTTCTAAATAAATATTAAATAAATAAATAAACTTGGGGAGAATAGAGAAGAGGAGTCAGGGGAGAAAATGCAGCACAGAAGAGGTAAAGGGGCAGCACAGGAATATCATCTGGATAATCTCAATGGATTCGTATGTGCATACTACATGGTGCGCAAGTGTACATTGTGCATTGCACAGGAGAATGCGCACACATTTGGTTGTGTCTTGTTGCTGTCTGGCTCCATTCATGCAAAGCTCCCATCAAACACAAAGGTTTAATCCACGTGGGGATTTACACATGCTTTAATATCAGTCAATATATTTTGAATGAACTTGCTTTGATTCTTTTTGTATTTTCCCACAGATATGTAATTTTTTCCTCTTTAATGTAATTTGTCTTTTTTAAGACAGGAAACTATGTTTAGATCGCTACAGCGACAGTTTCGTTGCCTTGTCAAAATGAACCAAGGGTGGGAGGATGAAAGGGAACTGGTGGCTTCATTAAGTTTCATACAAACGTTTCATAAAAATTACATAAAAATAAATGGAAACGTGGCATATATCTCTGTGTGTCCTTTCCCCACAACTAAAGGGAAAGGTGTGCTTTAAAAATGGGGCCGAGGGAGGCAGAGAAAGTGGGAGCAAGTGGGTCCAGGGCAGAATATGGTTGCCACTGCAAGTCTCTAGATTTGGACCAGGATCTCTAGTTTTTGAAGGTCATCTCCAGGGATGCAAATTCCCCAATTTTGGGAGACTCAGCCTAAGGACAAAGAGAAGAGTTGCATGCAAATCTTGGACAGAACCAACTTGCTACAATTCGCAGTAATTCAGGTGTATCTACACTGTAGAATTCATGCACTTTATTAATTTATTATGTATTTATTTAAAAGATTTATATTCTGCCCTTCTCGAAATGCAGAGAGACAGAATGGGGGACGATGAGGCCTGGCTCGAAAAAGATCTTGGAGTCCTCGTGGACAACAAGTTAAACATGAGCCAGGAATGTGATGTGGCGGCAAAAAAAGCCAATGGGATTTTGGCCTGCATCAATAGGAGCCTAGTGTCTAGATCTAGGGAAGTCATGCTCCCCATGCTCTATTCCGCTTTGGTTAGACCACACCTGGAATATTGTGTCCAATTCTGGGCACCACAATTCAAGAGAGATATTGACAAGCTGGAATGTGTCCAGAGGAGGGCAATCAAAATGATCAAGGGTCTGGAGAACAAGCCCTATGAGGAGCGGCTTAAGGAGCTGGGCATGTTTAGCCTGAAGAAGAGAAGGCTGAGAGGAGATATGATGAGGGCCATGTATAAATATGTGAGAGGAAGCCACAGGGAGGAGGAAGGAGCAAGCTTGTTTTCTGCTTCCTTGGAGACTAGGACGCAATGGAAGAATGGCTTCAAACTACAAGAGAGAAGATTCCATTTGAACATGAGGAAGAACTTCCTGACTGTGAGAGCCGTTCAGCAGTGGAACTCTCTGCCCCGGAGGGAGTGTGGTGGAGGCTCCTCCTTTGGAAGCTTTTAAACAGAGGCTGGATGGCCATCTGTCAGGGGTGATTTGAATGCAATATTCCTGCTTCTTGGCAGGGGGTTGGACTGGATGGCCCATGAGGTCTCTTCCAACTCTTTGATTCTATGATTCTATGTTTAGAGTGGCTTGTAGATCTTCTTCTGAATGCGCACAGACGATGTTGTCATCAGCATACTGGAGTTCTATAACAGATGTTGTTGTAACCTTGGTTTTGACTTTCAGTCTGCTGAAGTTAAACAGCTTGCCATCTGTCCGATAGATGATTTAGTAAATAAATAATAAATAAATAGAACGAAACAAACAATATCAATAACAAAATTAAACAAAAATAAATATTATGTAAAACAAGTAAATCACCCCAGCTTCTGCCAACCTAGCAGTTCGAAAACATGCAAAATGTGAATAGATCAATAGGTACTGCTTCTGCGAGAAGGTAACAGCACTCCATGCAGTCCTACCAGTGGCCGCATGACCTTGGAGGCGTCTACGAACAATGCCGGCTCTTCGGCTGAGAAATGGAGATGAGCACCAGAGTTGCGGAGTTGGACGGGACTAGACTTAATGTCAGGCCTTTACCTTTATCTTACAAATAAAAATGCCCTTAAGCTTATGTTGTCATTTTTTGCCATCAAGCGAGTGGTGCAGCACCAAAGCTGGCCACTTTCCCTGGAGTGGCTACTTTGCGCATGATGCTTCAGAGCTCCACCAGAGTTCTTCCCTTGGTCTCAGGTTTTGGCCCAAAAACATCAGCTCTGGGAAGACTTTTTAAAACATATTTTTGAATATTATTTTTAAATCAATTTTCTGCCTTATGTACAATTTTACGTTACGGTCACAAATCAGAATCTCACATTTCTCTTTTTCTCCTTCTCCACCCCTCCCTCCCTCCCTCCTTCCTCCGAGTCCTAGACATTTACAAACAGCTTCCCTGCCAGCCTCTTACTGATTAATTATCCCTTACTCTATTGACTAATTTTCTTAATAATAGACATATCTCTTCCCCCTGTCATTTAGCCCAAATTTCACTTGATTTGACAGTGGTGTAAATCTACTATCTAGACAATAAATGATTTCCATGTAATGTCAAACAAATTCTCTTTTCTTTCTCCTTTCTCTCAACTTAATTTTTCTGGAAAAGCTATGATCTGTATTGATTATTGTATTTTCCTGGGTTAAAACTTGTGCACCAGCTGCACCCGTTCCTTGGGAAGTCTGACTTGGCCACGGTGGTCCACACTTTGGTTACATCCCGTTTAGATTACTGCAATGCTCTCTACGTGGGGTTGCCTCTGAAGACTGCCCGGAAGCTTCAATTAGTCCAATGTGCGGCAGCCAGGTTACTAACGGGAGCGGGGTACAGGGAGCATACTACTCCTCTGTTGCGCCAGCTCCACTGGCTGCCAGTCAGCTTCCGAGCACAATTCAAAGTGCTGGTCTTAACCTATAAAGCCCTAAACTACTCCGGCCCAATTTACCTGTCCGAACATATCATAGAATCATAGAATCAAAGAGTTGGAAGAGACCTCATGGGCCATCCAGTCCAACCCCCATTCTGTCAAGAAGCAGGAATATTGCATTCAAATCACCCCTGACAGATGGCCATCCAGCCTCTGTTTAAAAGCTTCCAAAGAAGGAGCCTCCACCACACTCCGGGGCAGAGAGTTCCACTGCTAAACAGCTCTCACAGTCAGGAAGTTGTTCCTCATGTTCAGATGGAATCTCCTCTCTTGTAGTTTGAAGCCATTGTTCCGCGTCCTAGTCTCCAAGGAAGCAGAAAACAAGCTTGCTCCCTCCTCCCTGTGGCTTCCTCTCACATATTTATACATGACTATCATATCTCCTCTCAGCCTTCTCTTCTTCAGGCTAAACATGCCCAGTTCCCTAAGCCGCTCCTCATAGGGCTTGTTCTCCAGACCCTTGATCATTTTAGTCGCCCTCCTCCGGACACATTCCAGCTTGTCAATACCTCTCTTGAATTGTGGTGCCCAGAGTTGGACACAATATTCCAGATGTGGTCTAACCAAAGCAGAATAGAGGGGTAGCATTACTTCCCTAGATCTAGACACTATGCTCCTATTGATGCAGGCCAAAATCCCATTGGCTTTTTTTGCCACCACATCACATTGTTGGCTCATGTTTAACTTGTTGTCCACGAGGACTCCAAGATCTTTTTCACACGTACTGCTCTCGAGCCAGGCATTGTCCCCCATTCTGTATCTTTGCATTTCGTTTTTTCTGCCAAAGTGGAGTATCTTACATTTGTGGATTTACATATCCTCCCCTTACATATCCTCCCCTATGAACCATAAAGATTGCTAAGATCGTCTGGAGGGGCCCTGCTCTTGATCCCACCGGCCTCACAGGCGCGGCTGGTGGGGACGAGAGACAGGGCCTTCTCAGTGGTGGCCCCTCGACTCTGGAACTCCCTTCCACTGGAGATCAGAACTGCCCCTTCGATCTTAACGTTCAGGAAACAGGTGAAAACCTGGCTTTGGGGATTGGCATTCAACGAATGAGCCATGATCCTGTGATATGGATGGATGACGATGAATAATGACTTTGATGACGACTGACCACTGTAATCATATGATTGTATTTTTGCCATTTTAATGGTTTCAATGTTTTAATGTTTTAGTGTGATTTAGAAATATGATGTTTTAATGACGGTCTGTAATATTGATGTTGGAAACCGGCCTGAGTCCCTCGAACGGAGGTGAGAAGACCGGGATACGAAACTGCTAAATAAATAAATAAATAAATAAATAAATAAAATAATAATTGAGAAGCCGGGGGTTGTCTTATACGCTGGATGTCATCTTACAGGGTTGGTGCTGAAATTTCTGAGCTGGACTGGAGAATCTGCAGTTGCCGCATATGGTGAGGGGAGCTCAAAAACGGCCACAACCACATCCCTACCATATGCGGCGACCGTATGAAAGCAGCAAGGGCAGCACTGTACAACTACGATAGAAGGAAATCCACTCAGCAGAATTGGTGGAAAGATGTGACTTAATGTGGTCCCGATTATGAGGTGAGGGGGTACCTCACCGGAAAGGTGTCAGTGAAGGGCAGAGCAAGCTGCAGGAAAAAAGAGATAGAGCAGTGCTGTGCCCAGAAAAACATGCCTCTTTCACCCATCTGGCCCGCCCTTGTATCCTATTACCTGTTGCACTCCAAACCAAACAGGCAGACCGAACAGTGGCTTCGGTGGTCTGCCAGACTCCGACAGAAAAAGATAAGGGAATCTCAATTAAAGTGAAACAAATTTCTGAGTTCTTTGGATAGCTTAACGAGGGGATAAAAGTTCCAAGTATGAGAAATATAGTCAGATGAAGCATCATTTGGAATCAAGGGAAGTTCTCGTTCTTGTTCATGGAAGCCTTGCTGGGAAGTTTCTTGTCTAAGTATTTCTTGTTTCATGATTTGGATTCTTGGATTGTATGAATGCCTATTCATGCCTTGGATTAATGTTTCCTGGTTTGCTGAATTATATTAGAGAAGTGTGGACTTTACCCTGGACTATTTTTGCTCCTGATTATCTTCTTACCTAATTGGATGTCGCTTGCAGTTTCTCAAGTCGCTCCTGACATGACAAAAAAAAACAACTAATTGGATTTACCTATTTCTTTAAAGTGCTTTTGACTTGCTGCTTTTTAACTATCTTCAATAAAAGGATTGTTTTCCAATCAACGGTGTGGTGTTTACAGCCAGAGGGCTTTTCCTGTCCTGGAGTGCAATAGACAGAACAGTGTAATCGCCTAAAGAACTGACATAACCCATACAGTAAAATGCAGCACATTTTTAAAGTTTGTCAGCTATCCAAACCTCCTGCTCCTTCCTCTGGTTGACCAGGAGATGTGATTCCCAGGATCTGCCTTCTCATTGGTTAAGACTTCCTTCTGGCATCACAGACTGGGGCAGAGAGGAGAACAGCTGGGATTTGGGGGGGGGGGGTTCAAAATTAAAAGTTTGTTACTGGGCCCACCTCTGAGGGTGTGGGCTCCTTTGTCCAGAGTGGAAAGAATAGATATTTAGCACTAATGGACTTTGGAAGCTTGGAATAATCTCTACATAAAGAGTGAGGCTTAGGAAACCAGAAAGTCAATCAAGTGGGTAAACAAAGTTCTTCTTGAGTCCTGGGGTTTGAGGGTAATCAGTCTCTCATTAGGGAGTCCACTGGAAGAGTCTGTTTTGATTCTCAAGACAGCCACATAATCCAACGTCAAATAAGCAATGCATGATATAAGTTATGATATAAGTTATGGGGGACATGAGAGAAGCCTCCTCGCAGGATTGCAAGATATCCGGCGTCCCCTGGGCAACGTCTTCGCAGACGGCTGATTCTCTCAATCCAGAAGAAACCAGAGACGACTTGCAGCATGCAAGCAAGCAAGCAAAACAACCAACGGACCTTTTCAGGACCAACCATGACAATAATCTCTATCAACATCGAAGGCATGTCAGCCGCCAAAGAACAACTGCTCTATGAGCTGTGCCGAGATAAGAAATGTGACGTGCTGTGTGTCCAAGAAACACACAGGGATGAAAGACAGAAACGACCCAAAGTTCCAGGAATGGTCTTAGTAGCGGAAAGACCACATGCACCGTATGGAAGCGCCGTCTTTGTCAAACCAGGCCTCCAAGTCAGCAGTGCCCACAACACTGAAGAAAACAATATCGAGGTTATAACAGTAGAGCTTAATAACATCACCATCACCTCTGTGTACAAGTCCCCAAATGAAGAGTTCTGCTTCTCCTCCCCCGAGAACTTTGATAGGCACCAAAGGGCGGTAGTAATGGGTGACTTCAACAGCCATAGCCACGTATGGGGCTATGCCCAAGAGGACAGAAATGGAGAGGCTGTCCTCTCCTGGTCTGAACTGCACAAACTATCTCTCATCCATGATAGCAAGCTCCCACCATCCTACAACAGCGGGAGGTGGCACCGAGGTTATAACCCAGACCTCTTATTTGTGAGCGACAGCATCGTACAGCAATGCACCAAATCAGTGGGACCACCAATTCCAAACACACAGCACCGACCAATAATATGCCAACTGTTCCCAACAATAAGGCCTCAAGAAGTTCGATTTAAACGAAGATACAACTTCAGAAAGGCAGATTGGACTAAATTCTCAGACATGTTAGATGACATGATCTCATCAGTCACGCCAATCCCTGAGGAATACGAGCATTTTATTGAAATAGTGAAAACCTGCTCACGGGCCTCCATACCGAGAGGCTGCAGAACCAACTACCTTCAGGGCATTACTCCTGAAACAGCTGTCTTGTTGGAAAACTATTACAGGCTCCACAACGAAGACCCATTTAGTGAGCAAACCCTTCAGGCAGCGCAGAGCATTGTGTCCTCCATCTCTGAAGCCAAGAAAGAACAGTGGATCAAGCTGATCACAGAGGTCGACATGGGCAGGAGCAGCCAGAAGGCGTGGAGGCTGCTGAGACGGTTGAGCAACGACCCCTCACAAACTAATACCCATGCCAACATAAAGGCAGATCAGATAGCACACCAACTCTTGAAGAATGGGAAACCCAACTTTGCCACCAAAGTAGGAAAGAAACCAATAGCCAGACAACAAGAGATTGAGAACAACAACCTTCATGAACCCTTTACATCCACTGAATTGGACATGGCTCTCAACAAATGTAAGAATGGCAAAGCAGCTGGCCTGGATGACCTACGGATGGAACAAATCAAGAACTTTGGTCCCAAAGCAAGGCGCTGGCTGCTGGAGCTGATGAACAACTGCACTGCATCCTGTCAGATCCCCAAAAATCTGGAGGAAAGCAAGAGTCATCGCCATCTTGAAGCCAGGCAAAGACCGTAATGACCCAAAAAGCTACAGACCAATCTCCCTGTTGTGCCACCTCTACAAAGTTCTGGAGAGACTTATTTTGCATAGAATTATGGAAAAACTAGACCCATGTCTGATCCCACAGCAAGCTGGCTTCAGAAAAGGCAAAAGCTGCACATCGCAAGTGTTGAACCTCACTCAGCACATAGAAGATGGTTTTGAAAGGCAGCAGATCACAGGAGCTGTCTTCATAGACCTGTCAGCAGCCTATGATACTGTGAACCACCGCCTCCTCCTGAGAAAAATGTATAATATCACAAAGGACGACCACCTCACCCGCCTCATAGGAAACCTGCTACAAAACAGGAGCTTTTTTGTTGAGTTCCAGGGCCAGAGAAGCAGATGGCGGAAACAGAAGAACGGCCTGCCTCAGGGGAGCGTGCTTGCCCCATCCATGTTCAACATCTACACAAATGACCAGCCACTGCCAGAAGGGACAGAGAGTTTCATCTACGCTGATGATCATGCCATTACTGCTCAAGCAGGGAGCTTTGAGATGGTTGAACAGAAGCTCTCTGAAGCTCTAGGTGCTCTTACTGCCTATTACAGGGAAAACCAGCTGATCCCCAACCCATCTAAAACACAGACATGTGCTTTTCATCTCAAGAACAGACAAGCATCCCGAGCTCTGAGGATCACCTGGGAAGGAATCCCACTGGAGCATTGCAGCGCACCCAAATACCTGGGAGTCACTCTGGACCGTGCTCTTACCTACAAGAAGCACTGCCTGAACATCAAGCAAAAAGGGGGTGCTAGAAACAATATCATACGAAAGCTGACTGGCACAACCTGGGGATCACAACCAGATACAGTGAAGACATCTGCCCTTGCGCTGTGCTACTCTGCTGCTGAGTATGCATGCCCAGTGTGGAACACATCTCACCACACTAAAACAGTGGATGTGGCTCTTAATGAGACATGCCGCATTATCACAGGGTGCCTGCGCCCTACACCACTGGAAAAATTACACTGTCTAGCCGGTATTGCACCACCTGACATCCGCCGGAAAGTAGCAGCCAATAGTGAAAGGACCAAGGCAGAGACATCTCCAGCCCATCCCCTGTTTGGGTATCAGCCAGCACGTCAACGACTTAAATCTAGAAATAGTTTTCTAAGATCTACAGAGACACTCACTGGAACACCTCAGCAAGCGAGAGTCCAAAAGTGGCAGGCCCAAACCCAGAACCTCAACCAATGGCTGATACCAAATGAGAGACTCCCCCCTGGGCACACAGAGGACTGGGCGACTTGGAAGGCACTGAACAGACTGCGCTCTGGCACCACGAGATGCAGAGCCAACCTTCAGAAATGGGGCTACAAAGTGGAATCCTCGACATGCGAGTGTGGAGAGGAGCAAACCACTGACCACCTGCTGCAATGCACCCTGAGCCCTGCCACATGCACAAGGGAGGACCTTCTTGCAGCAACACCAGAGGCACTCCGAGTGGCCAGATACTGGTCAAAGGACATTTAATCAACTCTCATACTCACAAATTCTGTAATCTGCTTGTTTGCTTTGTTTCTGTTAGAAATGTAATATAATTTGACTGGTTGTTCTGACACGACAAATAAATAAATAAATAGTTATGATATTTGATATATCATAACTTATATCATGCATTGGGTCTAATGGATCTTGTGACAGGGTCTACAGTAGGGTCTTGGCTATAGAAACAGAATGGCAACATATTGGAGCTGGCAAATCGATTATGCAAAGTTTTGCAACAGTGAAGAAGTTAGGGGAAAAGAAAAAAGACACCCAACAGACCAAGGGAGATAGCTGAGTCTGTTTTGTTAAAAGAAATATATGATTATACAATGTGTGTGTGTGTGTGTGTGTGTGTGTGTGATGTGTAGGTGTTTCTTGGGGTGGCAGGGTAAGGGAATTTATCTTTTCATTTTTATTTATCTTGAGGCTGATAGGGTGAGGCTGAAGAGGTGAGAGAGTCTTACCTCAATCTTGAGTCTTAACAGGGAAGAAGGAAAAAGAGGAAGCAGATAATGGGCTGGCTTGAGAAGTTTCCCCAGAATCATAAAAGGAGAGTTGATCAGATGAATCCTCCCAAGAATGTTTGGGGTTGGGCTGGGGCTGAGACTCAGCCAAGTTCTAAAAATACGTTATAAATTTATAGTTATTATTGTTAAAGGTTGGAAGTTGATTTTTCGATAACTCATTCAGATTATTGCTTTTTAGTTATGTGTTTTATTTTATTGCTTTGTATTATTTGTTGTTATTGCTTTATTATTGATATACTGTGAGCTTGGCCTCATGTAAGCTGCACCGAGTCCCTTGGGAGATGGTAGCAGGATATAAATAAAGTTTTATTATTTATTATTATTATATCCATATACATTTGGGTGTGCATTTGGTCACACACAGGATGCCATTGTTCCTGCAGATTGTGTGTACTTTCAGATGCACACATAAATTGAGTGTGTCTTGCTTATATGGATTACATGTACATATGGGGGTGCATGTACATTTGGGTGTGCATTGGGTTGCACATCTGGCTGTACCTCCAATTGCTCAGTATTGTCATCATGGAAGACTATCCTACTCGTCCAATGAGGGATCGCCTAAGTAAGTAAGTAAGTAAGTAATTATTAGGGCTGTCCAAACACAGAAAAATTTGTTTCTAAACTCGATTCGTTTTTAGGGGGTTTTTGCGTTTCGTTATTTAAAAGAATTCCGAAATTTTCCTTTAAAAAAGTTCGATATTTACGAAATTTCGGAAATCATAAAACAATTACGAAACAATTACGAAATTACGAATCGATTCGTTAATGGCGGCCGCGATCGCGCAATACGCTAAAAAAACTTCTGAAGCTTCCCTCTCCCTCTGTTGTTGACTGTTGGTGTGATAATTATATTTTTTTTCACTGAGAAAACAAACAGCAACCCTAAAACTTGCACCAGACATGCGGAAATAATAACGAAACAATTACGAATCAATAACAAATCAATAACGAATCAATAACGGAACAATTCCGAAACAATTACGAAACGAATTGGAAAAATTCGTTTCATTTTTTAGTTGCTCCTGAATGGTTCAATATTGCTTCGTTATAAAAAAATAACGAATTTTTAACGAATTACGAAATTACGAAACGAAACCGCCCAGCCCTAGTAATTATCATCCAACACAAGAGCTGCATAGCACAATCAATGTGTAATTGTGGAGAGGGACGTGACTGCAGCCCTAGCATAGGATCTTGCCCACTGATTCAAATGGTGTATTCTAACTCTCATCAACAGTTAGATTCAGTTCCTTTCCAGGAATGGCACAAACAGAGAACCAGAAGAAGGATTTTCTCTGTGTCCTCAAAATCCGGCTAAAGCAAACTGATGGGCCCCCTTTGCCCTCCCCCACCCCCACCCCCCTTTGTTTGGGTCTCCTCTCTCTTCCGTTGGCGCATTACGAGGGCACATGAGCAGCGGAGGTGCCTCCCGAGGCCACCCCAATGGATTCGCCCTTTCCCAAGTAATGGCCACTTCCTTCAGCCACTAAGGAGGATAATGAGTCCCTGGGCCCTTAAAAGTGACTGGGAAATGATTCTCCCTTTGCAAAATCACGCTCTTTCCCCCAAATGCATTGGTTTTCTCAGCATGTTTTAGGGTGTTTGATGATAACGGTTGTTTTGCTAAATCTGATCTAAGCCGCCTGGTATTACTGGAAATAATGCAGAGCATTAATGTTGCATCTCGACCCGAAAGGCAATCCAGATTTCGGAGTGGAGTCCAAAAAGACTGAAAAATCCACTAAATGCCATGGAAAAACACATTTTTCATAGGGAAGGAGCATGAAAGGATACCGGAGAGCTGTGCTTAAGAGAAAGAGGGAGCGAAAGGGGATTTCTGATCGACGGATGCTAAGAGGATTTATCTCCTTGCTAAGGCAGGTCTTGTTGTTGTTGCCTTTCTGAATTGTTCTATAATTGAACAGGAACATCATCTGTTAGCAACGGGCTACAATTCACCCAGACGCCGGGCCAAGACCTGCGCAAAGTTCCCTTCCATTGCTCATTAAAATGGTGTTGCTCCAGAAATCCTTCATGCGCCCAGAGGGAATCCGTGCGGGGAATTCAGTTTGTTTGCCAATTTAATAAAGTGATTGCATCAAAGCTGTCTGTTGTAGTTATTCCTTTCAAGATTCATCTTCTCTGTTGCCTCTGAACTCAATAGTCTCACGTCAAAATCCTTCTTTCCACTCCAGCACACTCTGAAAATGGGCAAGAGCCTTATCAATAATGCCTTGTAGGTGTTCCTCTAGAATAATAATAA
>NW_026844366.1:198202124-198225006 GCF_025583915.1 Anolis sagrei ordinatus
AGGGGGAGTGTGTGAGAGAGAGAAAGAGGGAGGGGGTGAGAGAGAAGGATGGAGTGAAAGAGAGAAGGGGGAGGAAGGAGGGACGCGAAAGAGAGAGAGAAAGAGGGGAAACGAGGGAGGGTGTGAGAGAGAAAGGGGGAAAGAGAGAGAGAGAGAAGGAAGGAAAGAAGCGGGAGGAAGGAGGGAACGCGAGAGAGAGAGAGAGAGAGAGAAAGGGGGAAAGAGAGAGAGAGAGAAGGAAGGAAAGAAGGAAGGAAGGAAGGAAGGAAAGAAAGAAGAGAGAAGAAAGGAGGGAGTGAGGCCAGGCAGGGACGGAGAGAAAGAGGGAACGCGAGAGAGAGAGGGGGGGAAAGGAGGGAGTGTGTGAGAGAGAAAGAGGGAGGGAGTGAGAGAGAAGGATGGAGTGAAAGAGAGAAGGGGGAGGAAGGAGGGACGCGAAAGAGAGAGAGAAAGAGGGGAAACGAGGGAGTGTGTGAGAGAGAAAGGGGGAAAGAGAGAGAAGGAAGGAAAGAAGGAAGGAAGGAAGGAAGGAAGGAAGAAGGAGGGAGGAAAAAGAAAAGTAAGGAGGAATGGATGGAAAGGAGGAAGAGAAGGAAGGAAGGAAGGAAGGAAGGAAGGAAGGAAGGAAGGAAGGAAGGAAGGAAGGGAGTGTGAGTGAGAGAGAAAGAGGGAGGGAGGGAGAGAGAAGGATGGAGTGAAAGAGAGAAGCGGGAGGAAGGAGGGAACGCGAGAGAGAGAGGGGGGGGAAAGGAGGGAGTGTGTGAGAGAGAAAGAGGGAGGGAGAGAGAGAGAAGGATGGAGTGAAAAGGGAACGCGAGAGAGAGAGGCAGGGGCGGGGCTTGGCTCACTGGGTGCGCGCTCGCGGCGCCCCTTCGCCCCGCCCGTCCGCCCCATTTACAAAACGAGCGAAAGCTCGTAAATACTCTTGGAGTTGACGTTTCGATATTTTAAAACCCTTCCGGGTTTGAAATATTGTTTTGTTATCGTACCGTAAATGCAAAAATTAACGAATTTAAAACGAAATAACGAATTAACGAATCAAAACCGACAGGCCTACTGTCCGAACGCATCTCCTCCTATGAACCGGCTAGGACACTAAGATCATCTGGGGAGGCCCTGCTCTCAGTCCCGCCTGCATCACAGGCGCGCTTGGTGGGGACGAGAGACAGGACCTTCTCAGTGGTGGCCCCTGGGCTGTGGAATGCCCTGCCTGCAGATATGAGATCGGCCCCCTCCCTGCTGGCATTTCGGAGGAAAGTGAAGACCTGGCTGTTCGAACAAGCATTCGATTAAGCAGTGTAATTGAACATAGGAATACGGAATAATGGATGATGAGATTGGATTCTGATTTTACTGTTGAGGTGCTAATGATTGTTATACGGATGTTTAATGATTTATGTTACAATGTTTTTAATTGCCCTGTACTTGTCTCGTGATGTTTTGTATCGATGTTGTTCACCGCTTTGAGTCGCCTGAGGGCTGAGAAAAAGCGGTATATAAATAAAGTAAGTAAGTAAATAAATACATAAATCAATAAAGGAAGCCATTGAAATCCACAAGAAGCATGTTGACAATCTCAACAGAAAGGAGGAAACCATGAAAATGAACACAATCTAGCTACCAGTATTAAAAAATTCTAAAGTTGTGCCTCTGTTTGTAGTCTGTTTGTGCGATTTTCTTGCAGCAGCTGAGGAGATGGTCCACGGTTTCATCTGTTTCCTTGCACAGTCTGCATTTTGGGTCATCAGCTGATTTTTCGATCCTGGCCTTAATGGCCTTGGTTCTGATGGCTTGCTCCTGGGCTGCAAGGATCAGGCCTTCTTCTGACTCCTTCTTCAGGGTTCCATTCGTGAGCCATCACCAGGTCTTCTCCTTGTCAACTTTTCCTTCAATCTTCTCAAGGAACTGCCCATGCTATGCTTCGTTGTGCCAGCTGTCAGCTCGGGTAGTGCAGTTTTCTTGTACCGATTCTGATTCTGATTCTGATTCTGATTATTATTATTATTAGTGTGAAGCCAGCAAACAAAGGAGGGCTGCCTAATAGGATGGGCAGGGGCGGCTCAACCCATTATGCAAAGTAAGCCTTTGCAGTATAGTTGATTTTGCCCAACTAGACCTTGACATATGTGAGTTGTGGTCACTGGGATGTATAGTTCACCTACAGTCAAAGAGCATTCTGAACTCCACCAATGATGGAATTGGACCAAATATGGCACAAAGAACTCCCTCGACGAACAGAAAATATATATCAGTGATTGGTTGGGGGGGGGGAGGATGCCAAAATACTGTTTGTTTACCATTTAAAATTACCTAGGGCCGCCTCTGAGGATGGGGTTATCTTTACATCAATGTGCATTAATGAACTCCAAGGTCATGATACTGAACGTGCAACTAAAGTATGAATGCACAATTACAATGGGCATTGTGCCGTCGCGCCTGGGGGCTCTTATTCTCAATAAAGGAGGGGTGGACGTGGCATCTTTCCCCCAGGAGATTGCTTCTTGCCCTCCTATAGGAAACTGGAACTCCCAAAAACCCAAAACACTGTAAATAGCTCAAGATAACTTTTATTGATCACAAAGTCATTTCTTCAAAGCAATGAGCTGGAAAACTTTAGAGGGGTGAAGGAAAACATATGTTACAGTCTCAATCAGTCCTGGGTCCAAGGGGTTTGAAGCTGAGAAGCCTCACCAGGTTTCCTCTTTCCTCAATGGCTGTGAATGCCGGAGCAAAACATAACCCCAGTTCAGATGGCCTATGTTTGAAGATTCAGGATCTTCCTCTGTTGTCAAAAGAACTGGTATGAAGGCGCTGGGGTCTCCTCAATGTTATCCAGGATGATCTGGACATAAAGCATGAGTCCCCAGGGTAAAAAACCTCAGAACTGATGCTAAGAGGTAACTTAAATCAGGGTCTTTAAGAATGAAGTCTCTTACTCACGTCCATGTTGCAGGAGCTCTGATGGCAGAATGAAAGAAAAAAGGAAGTTCTCCCCTCTTGCAGGAAGGGGTGGAGCCAAACAGTACTGATTGACAGCTACAAGTAACCAATCCATACAACTGTACATAAACATGGTAAAAGGGGCAGGATTAAGCATAATACAACAGTTTAAGTCTTACAACTAACAGTTCTATACATAGGTGGAGCCACTTGTGCCGTCACAGGCATCCACATATGCATTAATGTGCAATGGCAGTGCATGCATATTAATCAAATGCAGACAGGATGCAATGGCCAAAAAAGTAGAACATTTACAAAGCAATGTGTGCATGCTCAAATGCTGGCAAGCACGTAGATGAAGCCAGGGGGTGGATAGGATGGGATTATTCTCACATCCATGTGCAAGGAAACAAAGGCATGTTGTTGGAAGAAGCGTGGAAAGCATGACAAAGGGAAAGCAGAATGGCTGCCAGATTCGAAGAGCTTGTTTGCTTTCCCAAAAGCCACAAAATACGCACCAATTCCTGTTGGCAATGACGGCCGGCTATGGCATGGTGCAGGGAGCGCACAGACCATCCATGCTCTCCAGCTCGCTTTGCCTTATTGGTCCCAGAGGGACTTTCCAAGCAAAGAAGGAGAATCACAGGAAGGAGGTGGGCTATTTGAAGCCAGGCCGGCAGGCCCTCCTCTCCCACAGGCTTCTCCGTGAATCTTTAAGCAGCGGGATCCACCAAGTGAGGGAGGGAGAGCGCATTTATCATTCATCATGCCCAAGCAGGAGAGCAGGAAAGGTCAAGTTCACCGATACAAGGGAAGGCAAAGGGGGAAGAAGAAAGCCCGCAGAAGGGAATAGACTGCCAGCCATTGGAATGGCAGGTGATCGCCCAATTTGAGGAATAGTTGAGTCAGCCGTTTCTGGGACTGTGACGGGAGATGGGGGTCTTTGCATAGCAACTGTGGAATAATGCACAGATTATTATTATTATTATTTTACTGACACAAAAGCACAGTATGCCACAGCAAACGAGATCTATATGCTGGATTTTGCATCACAAAATCACAAGTCGAACACTTCCCAAGTGTCTAGGACTGTGTTTATTTATTTATCGTGTCAGGCAACCGAACAGTTGTATTACATTTTTGACAGAACAAACAAACAAACACACAAAAGACACAAAGTTTGCAAACTTGGTAGTTGATTAAGGATCCTTTGACCAGTATCTGTCCCCTTGGAGTGCCTCTGGTGTTGACGCAAGAAGGTCCTCCCTGGTGCATCATGTGGCAGGGCTCAGGGTGCATTGCAGCAGGTGGTCAGTGGTTTGCTCTTCTCTGCACTCGCATGCCGTGGACTCCACTTTGTGGCCCCATTTCTGAAGGTTGGCTCTGCATCTCGTGGTGCCAGAACGCAGTCTGTTCAGCGCCTTCCAAGTCACCCAGTCCTCTGTGTGCCCAGGGGGGAGTCTCTCAGAGAGGAAACAAACAAGGACATCTAATCACCTTTCAACAAAAGTTTGCTCCAGGCACTGCCAGGCCATCCAATGCTAATCAAGGTGGTCAGTTGAAACATTCACACATAGTTCCAGCAGACAAGAGTTCTTTGTCCCACCCTGGTCATTCCACAGATATATAAACCCTTTTCCCTACTTCCAACAGACCTCACTACCTCTGAGGATGCTTGCCATAGATGCAGGTGAAACATCAGGAGAGAATGCCTCTAGACCATGGCCATATAGCCTGAAAAAAGCTGCAACAACCCAGTGATTCCGGCCATGAAAGCCTTCGACAATACATTGACCCTACTTCTTCTCCAATTTCCAACACTTGTTGTTTTTGTATTTATAGTATCTTGCTAATTTCCCCCATGTTAAGTGCCATCAAAATAACATTTTATTTTCTATTACCTTTATAGATCCTGAGTATTTCATTTTAATTTTGGGAGCTGAAGTTTGGTAAGGCACTCGCATTCTTTGGCAGAGAAGGAAGACCTTCTAAAACTACAGATCCCAGGATTCTATCACTCTGAGTCATGACAGTCCAAGTGGCTTCAAACTGCTTTCCCTCCACAATGCAGATGCTCCCTGGGTTGCATTTTCTGACTGCTGCATCAACTGCTGCATCAACGCCTGAATCCGGGGAGAGCACGGATGAGCTCCCTCTGTCAGCTCCAGCTCCTCATGCGGGGACATGAGAAAAGCTTTCCAAAAGGATGATAAAACATCAAAAACATCTGGACGTCCCCTAGGCAACGTCCTTGCAGACGGCCTATTCTCTCACACCAGAAGCAACTTGCAGTTTCTCAATTTGCTCCTGACATGACCAAAAAAAAAAAATCAACGCCACTCTAACTTTTCTTTCCTTGGAAAAAGTCCAGATGGAATAATTTGCTGGAGCCATCCTCGATATGCATGATCAAGGCAAACATGAAATAACAAGGGAAAGATGCAGAATCGGGAAAAATCACAATAGGAAATGCACAATAATATATATATATAAAAACTCCAGAGCTCAGCATTTATTTCCATTTGAGGGAGGCGGGGAAGAGATTGATTTCAGGACGAGGACAACTGAGCATGTTTATCCTGAAATTCTGCTCGCTGACAGATTTTTGGCAGCAGGAAAAGAGCGATGCTCGGATGCAGTCCCACTCACATCCTCCAACGCGGCGGTTGCTGCTGCTGCTGTTCAGGAATCATGACAGAATAATACCAGAGCAAATAGACACATCCGAAAAAGAGGAGATCTCCAAGGGCAAAGCAAAGCAAAGATCCAGATTAAGCCCCATTCCCTCCTAAGGCTGAGCATATGCCGGGGGATTGTCTGCTCTACAAGGAGGAAACGCACTCGGCACAAGCCCAGAGTAGCGCAGAATCAGGGGCCACACGGGGTCATCTAGACCATCCTTCAGCCCTGTAGGAAAATTCAGCTGAAGCTGCCAATTCAATCACCCACCACCCTCAAAAAGAAAATGTATCTCACACTCAACACAACAGTTAAAAGGGGGGAGGGGGGAGAAAACTATGCATTTCTGTGGTATTTCATAGAATCATAGAATCCTAGAATCAAAGAGTTGGAAGAGACCTCATGGGCCATCCAGTCCAACCCCATTCTGCCAAGAAGCAGGAATATTGCATTCAAATCACCCCTGACAGATTGCCATCCAGCCTCTGTTTAAAAGCTTCCAAAGAAGGAGCCTCCACCACACTTCGGGGCAGAGAGTTCCACTGCTGAACGGCTCTCACAGTCAGGAAGTTCTTCCTCATGTTCAGATGGAATCTCCTCTCTTGTAGTTTGAAGCCATTGTTCCTGCGTCCTAGTCTCCAAGGAAGCAGAAAACAAGCTTGCTCCCTCCTCCCTGTGGCTTCCTCTCACCTATTTATACATGGCTATCATATCTCCTCTCAGCCTTCTCTTCTTCATGCTAAACATGCCCAGTTCCCTAAGCCGCTCCTCATAGGGCTTGTTCTCCAGACCCTTGATCATTTTAGTCGCCCTCCTCTGGACACATTCCAGCTTGTCAATATCTCCTGCAACCAGTAGTAGATACGGTGCCAGGACGCTGAGCCTCAACACTCTTGCTGTGGGTGGACTACAATTCCCACCACTCACTATGAATGTCCCCCAAACCCCACCATTACTTGAAGATGGAGACTTTTAAAACATGGTCCAGATCCATCACCTAAAGGCATATTCGTTGTGTCCAATCAGCAGTCTCATTGGTTGAGGTCCTTTTGAGTCCTGACGCTGTCCTCCCTCTCCTGCAAATTGGAGACACATGCCTTCTCATTCCATTGTCAGAGTTATCCATGTTTACAAGTTATGGCAGTTTTCCGCTTTTGGATGGATGAATCCCATAACATTGCCTTCAAATCGAATTGGCTTCCAATAAAGCTTTTCTTCTGCCCTGAAAGTCACACCAATCACTAATATGGTGGGTCGTTTAGAAAGGGAACTCATTGCTCAGGGAGATAAAACACCCACCGCCCGGCTGTTCCTGAAACCATCAATTTGCCGGGAAGAGGAGGAGAGGCTGCTGAGCTGTCCCTGGGAATGGGAGGGAGGCTTTCTGCCACAGACCACCATTGCCAGTAGCATTTCCCAGGCACATCCAAAAGCGTCTCCATCAAAGCACTTTTGGAACTGATATCGAGCTCTTTTGGGGGGCTTCTCCCAGTGAAGGAGATCCCTGGAGACCGCTAAAGGGGTCCCTGACCTTGGTGAGCGGCCAGCAGGAGCCAATCCAAAGCGCGAAGTATTAGCAATCAATCTCACCAGAGGCTGAAGAGGTACCAGCGACCGAAGCGTTTATTTCTGCGATTCAGCTGAAAAGGATGCGTTACAGGGATATTTCCACCATAAGCATACATTCATAGGAGTTACAGGCATTTTTATATTGTCAGAACAAAGGAAAAACAGTTTGAAAATCCCGCCCACCCTCCGTCAGCTGGCTTCGTCCTGATTGGCTGTCCCTGGAACAGCTGGGAGGAGGCCGGGCCGTATGTCCCGCCTTCCCTCCAATCGCCGGGCGCTGTTGCCTCCAGGGGGCCAATCGGAGCCTTTCTAGCGCTTCTGAGGATGGTCCAATCAGCGACCAGGAGGTGGGACCTGGTTTGACAGCTCATAGGGGGCGGAGTGCCTGGGAGGTGTCCGCCAGCCGATTGAGAACTTTTGTTCTAAGCTGTGGGGTGGCAGACGGAAGAAACAAAGGATTTCCTGATTTCTGATTACAGATGTGTATAGGCATGAAAAGGGGCTATTGGTGGTATTCGGATCTCAAACTCTGTGGACAAGGGGACCCTTAATCACAAAGGAGCTTACACAAATACCATGGGTTGGGTTAATCAATCCTTCTTTCCAGGTTTCGGTTGACTTATCTCTGGCCCATTGTCTGAACTCTGAAAATGTGCCCGGAGATAGGATCAACCCCGGCCCATGCAAAATGTTAATATGAATGAATTTACTTTTGAGGAAATGAGGTTTCCTCCTGACAATAACCTCAGGTCACATTCTTTTCTGGGGCAAGGTTCAGAGGGAGGAAAGGTGGGAGGGGGAGAGAGTCAGGGTGCATCTTATGTGATAGATATCAATTATAAACATTTTCTCATGCTTCATACATTTCATACATTTCATTTCTGCCAGAATTATGATCTCCTTGGCGAAGGTGCACACGCAGGCGGAGGCTGTTCCTGCCCAGGGGCCTGGTTCGGAGTCCGTGGAGAAGGTCCAAGACGATGGGGCATCAAGTCAATAAGTAAAGGCAAAAGAATCTGTAAGGGGACTTCCAGGCGGAGGGGTGTGGGGCAATGTCCTTCGGAAAACTACATTTCCCTGATCAAGGGCCAGGGTCCAGTGCACAAGCCAGAGAATTCACAAAGAAGAAACAGGAACCCAGTTATGTGTGCTGGGTCAGGAAGCAACAGAATCCATTGTCCAGCCCTTGGCGAACTACAAATACTTGGGGGAAAAAGATGCTCCGCATCAATTCCTCCCTTCGAGGCTGGAAAATGGCCACGCTCATTTTCCCAAGCCTCGACAATTCTCTAGCACCCAGGGCCTCTTTCTAGACTGATTAGATTGTATTCTGTTGATTATTTTGGGGCCCAACTTAAGCAACAACAGCGGCTTGTTCTCCAGACCCTTGATCATTTTAGTCGCCCTCCTCTGGACACATTCCAGCTTGTCAATATCTCCTGCAACCAGTAGTAGATACGGTGCCAGGACGCTGAGCCTCAACACTCTTGCTGTGGGTGGACTACAATTCCCACCACTCACTATGAATGTCCCCCAAACCCCACCATTACTTGAAGATGGAGACTTTTAAAACATGGTCCAGATCCATCACCTAAAGGCATATTCGTTGTGTCCAATCAGCAGTCTCATTGGTTGAGGTCCTTTTGAGTCCTGACGCTGTCCTCCCTCTCCCGCAAATTGGAGACACATGCCTTCTCATTCCATTGTCAGAGTTATCCATGTTTACAAGTTATGGCAGTTTTCCGCTTTTGGATGGATGAATCCCATAACATTGCCTTCAAATCGAATTGGCTTCCAATAAAGCTTTTCTTCTGCCCTGAAAGTCACACCAATCACTAATATGGTGGGTCGTTTAGAAAGGGAACTCATTGCTCAGGGAGATAAAACACCCACCGCCTGGCTGTTCCTGAAACCATCAATTTGCCGGGAAGAGGAGGAGAGGCTGCTGAGCTGTCCCTGGGAATGGGAGGGAGGCTTTCTGCCACAGACCACCATTGCCAGTAGCATTTCCCAGGCACATCCAAAAGCGTCTCCATCAAAGCACTTTTGGAACTTACCATTGCATTTAAGACTTTTCTTTTCTTCAATAAACTACAAAACCTTCAGCCTTTGTGTGGTTTGGTGTTTGGAGCAAGGTGACTCTACTCTGAGCTGCGAGACCATGTTCTTCTGGAGATGTCCCTTTACCGTGATTCATCCCCAAATCAACGATGCATCTAGGCTGCAGGATTAACAACTTGAATTGCCCTACGAAATTTGGGGAGTTGACATTTTAGGGTTCTGGTGCTTCATAGAATCATAGAATCAAAGAGTTGGAAGAGACCTCATAGGCCATCCAGTCCAACCCCATTCTGCCAAGAAGCAGGAATATTGCATTCAAATCACCCCTGACAGAAGGCCATCCAGTCTCTGTTTCAAAGCTTCCAAAGAAGGAGCCTCCACCACACTCCGGGGCAGAGAGTTCCACTGCTGAACGGCTCTCACAGTCAGGAACTTCTTCCTCCTGTTCAGATGGAATCTCCTTTCTTGTCGTTTGAAGCCATTGTTTCGTGCCCTGGTCTCCAGGGAAGCAGAAAACAGGCTTGCTCCCTCCTCCTCCCTGTGGCTTCTTCTCACATATTGATACATGGCTATCATATCCCCTCTCAGCCTTCTCTTCTTCAGGCTAAACATGCCCAGCTCCTTAAGCCGCTCCTCATAGGGCTTGTTCTCCAGACCCTTGATCATTTTAGTCGCCCTCCTCTGGACACATTCCAGCTTGTCAATATTTCTCTTGAATTGTGGTGCCCAGAATTGGACACAATATTCCAGGTGTGGTCTAACCAAACTACAACTTCACCAAACTACAACTCCTAGGATGCTGCAGCATTGAACCAAAGCAGATCAAGTGGTGTCAAAGTGCATCTCTATCTGTATTCCTAAGGAACTTAAGGGAAGTATTGATGATGAACTCCTCTAACTGTAAAATCAAAGACCAGGTAAATAAATGATCAGACGGAAGAGTCCAGGAGGAGGGAAATCTGGGCACTCGATGCTTTCCTCATAAACCGAGACCCGGTGCATGTCTCATGGAAGCATCCTCCCAATGTCCCCGAAAAGGCTCCGTTGTCATGGCAGTGAAGGATGGCCAAATATTTGCCAAACGGAAAACTTCTATTCCCCCTTCTTAAATAAAGTAACAATAATTATATTTGCAGCAGGTGGTGCTCCTTCCCCCCCCCCCGTCCCCCCGCAATAAAGAAAATGAAATATCCCTTCCTGGCACATTAATAGGACGCCTGCTCCTTGTTCCCGCCCGCCTCACCCGCTCGGCTTGTAATTCTGGGCCTCATAACACGAAAGATTAATTACCGCTCAAAATAGTAATAGCAAGAAATATTACAGCTTTGCAATAAAGTGGAACATTTATATACGGATTTACCTAAATGGAATTTAAAATTAAATTAGCCTTTAGATCACGGCGTAGCAGCGCGGTCGGAACAAAAGGCTTTCACTCAGCGCTTCCCTCTCCAATTGATGGCATCCGCTTCAAAGCGCTTCGGGGAATAGAATGCAAAATTGGTCATGCTGAAGGGGGACTCAAGAGCCATCTAGTCCACCCTCTGCCAAGGGGCCCTCCAAGCAGAGCCGGCCCTAGGTAATTTTCAACGGTAAGCAAACAGTATTTTGGCGCCCCTGCCCCCAACCAATCATTGATATATATTTTCTGTTTGTCGTGGGAGTTCTGTGTGCCATACTTGGTTCAATTCCATCATTGGTGGAGTTCAGAATGCTCTTTGATTGTAGGTGAACTATAAATCCCTGCCGCACTTGCTCCCTGGCCTGGCCCGCTTTGGGTCCGGAGGCGTGCCTGAAGACCCCGGCGTGTGCACCAAAAGTCACCTCTTCTCCTGACTTTCTCCTCAGCCATTGGGACCAAGAGAGAGAGAGAGAGAGAGAGACAGAGGTGGAGATGCCCACCTTTCCTGAAGGTAGGCGCAAAAACAAAGGAGGGAGCGGAGGTGGGAGATACCTCCAGCCGGAGGGTCTCTCTCTCTCTCTCTCTCTCTTGGTCCCAATGGCTGAAGAGAAAGTCAGGAGAAGAGGCGACTTTTGGTGTGCACGCTGGGGTCTTCAGACATGCCTCCGGACCCGAAGCGGGCCAGGCATAGCGGCTCCGCCCCTTGGCCCACCCGTGGATTGGGGAGAGGAGAGGAGGCGGGTGGAGCACTGAGGGATCGGGAAAGGGAGCCGGTCATGGGGAAGGGATCGAACACGGAGAACGATTGAGCGCTGGCTCTGCTCGCGCACCCGGTGGCCGGGTGGAGCAGGAACGAGAGGGGCTAGGCGAGGCTCAAGGGCCCGGCCCCTTTGGGAAGAGGATCGCCCGGCAGCGAGGCAAGAAAGCCGAGGCTCCCCCCGGACTGCTAGGGCTGTTGTGAGCTGAGGGGGCGCTCCTCAAGTGGCGGTCGAGGGGCATTTACAGAGGCGCCTCTGCGCCCCTGGCAAAAAAAAGTGTTCTGCGACCGCTTACTTCGCGTAATGGACGAGCCGCCCCTGCCTCCAAGGAAAGAGAGCCCGTCACTTGCTGGAACCACAGAAGGCACGGCAAGGTCACCCAGGGAGACACGGCTCCAAAGATGGACAGGGATCAAGTTCAGAAAGTCAAAGTGCAGAACACGCTCAGGCTTCCTAAAGAGGAGAGTAACAATAAGCATGTCTGCAGAAAAAAAGCAGAACAAGGAGTGTACCTGGATTTCAGGAAGGCCTTCTTTGACAAGGTCCCCCACGACCTTCTGGCAAGGAAACGAGTCCAATGTGTATGCTGATATAATTATCTATCTGCACTTTAGGAACTTAGTGAACTTTTCTGACAGTGTTTAACAACTATCATTCATGTCACTACCCATTCCCTGGCATTTGTTAATCTTGCTGCTAACTGTTTATAGTGGAGAGAGGGAACAGAGTAGCTCAGAAAGACCCGCGTATAATATAGCAGGAGCGGGAAATGAATGTAAAGCAAGACTATGGCAATCTGAAGTCGTAACATACCAAACAGTCAATAATGACCTATGGGGTGATACTTTGGCTGCTGAATGCGTCATGGAGGAGGGAGAGGCTTCCGTTAACCGAGGAGCCCCCATAGAAGTCGTGGTGGGGAGGGGGAGATACGGGAAAAGGAGACCTTTAATTCGGCCTAGGGACTGTGGAACAACATTAGTAATTCCAAATCGGTCTCCTGATATGGTAAGTTGGTGTAACCAGGATGGCGGTCCCTCCGGATTGAAGGTGGTGCTGTTGAATGCCAGATCTGTCAATGGTAAAACAACTTTCATCCAGGATTTAATCCTGGATGAACGGGCAGATCTGGCGTGCATCACAGAGACCTGGTTGGACGAAGCGGGAGGTGTAAACTTGACCCAGCTTTGCCCACCAGGTTTCTCTGTGCAGCACCAACCGAGATCCGGAGGGCGGGGAGGCGGGGTTGCAGTGGTCTACAGAGATTCCATTCTTCTGACCAGGGCCCCATCCCGCAGTCAACAAATTTTGAATGCGTCCACCTGAGGGTGGGTGACCGGGACAGAATAGGGATTCTGTTAGTGTACCGTCCACCTCGCTGCACTACAGTCTCCCTACCTGAGCTAGCGGGGGTGGTCTCGGACCTGGCATTGGAGTCCCAACGGCTGCTTGTGCTGGGGGACTTCAATGTCCATGCCGAGGCTGCCTTATCGGGAGCGGCTCAGGACTTCATGTCTACCATGGCAACCATGGGGCTGTCCCAGCAGGTATCTGGCCCCACCCACAGTGCTGGACATACATTGGACTTGGTTTTCTGCCAGGGATGGGAGGAAGGTGGCGGTGTTGAGGAGTTATCCATCTCTCCGTTGCCATGGACCGACCACCACCTGGTCAGCTTTAGACTCACTGCACCCCCTAACCTCCGCAGAGGTGGAGGACCCATTAAGCTGGTCCGCCCCAGGAGGCTTATGGATCCGGATGGATTCCTGACGGCTCTTGGGGAATTTCCCGCCACCTCGGTAGGTGATCCTGTTGATGCCCTGGTCGCTCTCTGGAATGGGGAGATGACTAGGGCAATAGACACGATCGCTCCAGAACGTCCCCTCTCAAGTAGCCGAGCTAAACCAGCTCCTTGGTTCACCGAGGAGCTGGCAGCGTTGAAGCGAAAGAAGAGGGAACTAGAGAGCGTGTGGCGTTCGGATCCGAGTGAGCCAAATCGAACACGGTTTGTGTCCTTTTTAAGGGCATATGCCGCGGCAATAAAAGCCGCAAAGAAGGCCTTCTTTGCGGCCACTATTGCGTCTGCAAAGAACCGTCCGGCTGAACTGTTCCGAGTTGTCAGAGGCCTGTTAAAACCCACCACTCAGGATGGGTGCCCTGATGACTCGGCAGCTCGCTGTGAAGCTTTTGCTCAGTTCTTTGCAGACAAAGTCGCTTTGATCCACTCTGGACTGGATACCATATTAACGGCAGTCTCTGAGGATGTAACACGAGCATCTGCTTGTCCAGTTTTGATGGATTCATTTCAATTGGTTCAATCCGAGGATGTGGACAAGGTGCTTGGAGGAATGAGAGCTACCACATGCATCCTAGACCCCTGCCCATCCTGGCTTCTGAAGGAGGCCAGAGGGGGATTGGCCGAGTGGGTGAAGGTGGTGGTTAATGCCTCCCTTCGGGAAGGCAAAATTCCAGCCAGCTTAAAGCAAGCTGTGATAAAACCGCTGTTGAAAAAACCATCACTGGACCCCACTCAATTCGTCAACTATCGGCCTGTTTCCAATCTCCCCTTTTTGGGCAAAGTCCTGGAACGTGTGGTGGCCTCACAACTCCAGGCATTCTTGGTAGACACGGATTATCTGGACCCGGCACAGTCTGGCTTTAGACCGGGGCATGGTACCGAGACAGCCTTGGTCGCCTTAGTGGATGATCTGCGTCGGGAGCTCGACAGGGGGAGTGTGTCCCTGTTGGTGCTGCTTGACCTCTCAGCGGCCTTCGATACCGTCGACCACGGTATCCTTCTGGGACGCCTCGCGGGGATGGGTCTTGGAGGTACTGTTCTGCAGTGGCTCCGCTCATTCCTCGAGGGTCGGTCTCAGAAGGTGTTACTGGGAGACTCCTGTTCAACCCCACAACCTTTGTCTTGTGGGGTTCCTCAGGGTTCAATACTGTCTCCCATGTTGTTTAACATCTACATGAAGCCGCTGGGCGAGATCATCCGGAGTTTCGGAGTGAGATGTCATCTGTACGCAGATGATGTCCAACTCTGTCACTCCTTTCCACCTGCTACTAAGGAGGCTGTCGAAGTCCTGAACCGGTGCTTGGCCGCTGTGACGGTCTGGATGGGAAGGCGAACAAATTGAAATTGAATCCAGACAAGACAGAGGTACTCCTGGTTAGTCGCAAGGCCGAACAGGGTATAGGGTTACAGCCTGTGTTGATGGGGTCGCACTCCCCCTGAAGACGCAGGTTCGCAGTTTGGGTGTGATCCTGGACTCATCGCTGAGCCTGGAACCCCAGGTTTCGGCGGTGACCAGGGGAGCATTCGCACAGTTAAAACTTGTGCGCCAACTGCGACCGTACCTTGGGAAGTCTGACTTGGCCACGGTAGTCCACGCTCTGGTTACATCCCGTCTTGACTACTGCAACGCTCTCTACGTGGGGTTGCCTTTGAAGACGGCTCGGAAGCTCCAATTAGTCCAACGGGCGGCAGCCATGATACTAACTGGAGCGGGAGCGCAGGGAGCATACAACTCCTCTGCTGCACCAGCTCCACTGGCTGCCGATCTGCTACCGGGCTCAATTCAAAGTGCTGGCGTTGGCCTTTAAAGCCCTAAACGGTTCTGGCCCAACTTACCTATCCGAACGTATCTCGGCCTATCAGCCCACCAGGACCCTAAGATCTTCTGGGGAGGCCCTGCTCTCTATCCCGCCTGCTTCACAGGTGCGGCTGGCGGGAACGAGAGACAGGGCCTTTTCTGTGGTGGCCCCTCGGCTTTGGAATGCCCTCCCCATAGAGGTGAGATCAGCCCCTTCGCTGATGGTATTTCGAAAAAGGTTGAAGACATGGATGTTTAAACAAGCATTCGATTAATCTGGTGCAACGAAACTGATGAACAAGGATTGGTTAATCACAGACGACGAAATTGGATTGCGACTACAATTAAGAGATGCATTGGATTATTATTGGTGGCCCAATAATATTGTGTATTGTGTATGTGTTTTTATGCTTTTTAATGGAATATTGCTGCTTGTCGTTGTGTTGTAAACCGCGTTGAGTCGCCGATTTAGGCTGAGAAACGGCGGTATATAAGCACAGTAATAAATAAAAATAAAAGATAATGTGGGCGAGGCAAAACTACGGTGAGGTGGATCTGGAATTGGTTAAATGGACGAACCCAGCGGGTGATTCTCCCCAAGGCTTCCTCCTCTTCATCCTGGAAAGAAGTGACTCATCAAATTCTACAGCACTGCTGGTTACAGCTGACCTCCAGCTGGAGCGCTCAAGGGCCAGGGCTTCCCAGTTCTCAGTGTCCATGTCCATGGTGAGCCACCTTTGTCCAGTTTTCTCTTCTGCTTTGCATTGCATTTTTACAGTATTCCCTCTTTGTCTTTTAGTAATAATAATCATCATCATCACCATCACCATCATTATCACCATTACCATTATGCAAGATTCTAGCTGTCACTTGAAGAAAGCGAACCCTTGCTTTAAAAACCCCACTCCAAGGGCTTCAGGTTCAGGGGAATGGTCCATGCATGCAGCCAGACTCCTGACAGCGGCCCCTTTGCACCACCACCCATGTGCCACCCATGTGCCACCCATTTCCCATTTGAGTGTTTAACACACTTGATTCAAAGAAGAAGAAGAAGAAGAAGAAGAAGAATTCTCTTCCTCAATCAGGGAGAGAAGACAAATGGAAATCACGCACCATCCGATGCCGGTGACGTGCGGGACGGTTGTTGCCATGGCGATGAGATATGAATCCAGAAGCGTGTGCGCTTGGTGAGATCTGCAGATACGGCAGAGATGGGTCCACAGGGAATGGGCTGGGCTTGGGGGACCCTCCCTCAAATGGGACCCCAGGTCTTGCCATGCAGCCCTATCATCCCATAGTCTCCAGTGCAGGAGTGGGACCCTCCATCTTCATACCTTCCACATATCATACCTTCTAATGGTTCCTATTTAAATAGGGGCAGTTCTGACTGATTCCTTGTCGCCCCACCTTTTCTGCGGCTCTTAAAAGTTTCCAGATTCTGGGTTGTTGTAGGTTTTTTTGGGCTATATGGCCATGGTCTAGAGCAGTGTTTCTCAACCTGGGGGTCAGGACCCCTGGGAGGGTTGCGAGGGGGTGTCAGAGGGGTCCCCAAAGACCATCAGAATATACAATATTTTCTGTTGGTCATGGGGGTTCTGTGTGGGAAGTTTGGCCTAATTCTATCATTGGTGGGGTTCAGAATGCTCTTTGGTTGTAGGTGAACTATAAATCCCAGCAACTACAATTCCCAAATGTCAAGGTCTATCTTCTCCAAACTCCACCAGAGTTCACATTCGAACATATTGAGTGTTCGGGCCAAGTTTGGTCCAGATTGATCATTGTTTGAGTCCACAGTGCTCTCTGGATTTAGGTGAACTACAACTCCCAAACTCAAGGTCAATGCCCACCAAGCCGTTCTAGCATTTTCTGTTGGTCATGGGATTTCTGTGTGGCCAGGTCTGGTTCAATTCCATCTTTGGTGTTCAGAAAGCTCTTTGATTGTAGGCGAACTATAAATCCCAGCAACTACAACTCCCAAATGACAACATCAATCTCCTCCAACCCCACCAGTATTCAAACTTGGGCGTATTGGGTATTTGTGCAAAATTTGGGTCCAGTGAATGAAAGTACATCCTGCATATCAGATATTTACATTACGATTCATAACAGTAGCGAAATCACAGTTATGAAGTAGCAACAAAAATAATGTTATGGTTGGGGGTCACCACAACATAAGGAACTGTATTAAGGGGTCGCGACATTAGGTAGGTTGAGAACCACTGGTCTAGAGGCAGACGACACCAAATTGGGAGGGAGAGCCAAGACTCCAGAGGACAGGAGCAGGATTCAAAACGATCTTGACAGATTAGAGAGATGATTGGCCAAAACTAACTAAATGAAGTTCAGCAGGGACAAATGCAAGATACTCCACTTTAGCAGGAAAAACGGAAATCAAAGAGACAGAATGGGGGACGATGAGGCCTGGCTCAAGAGCAGTACGTGTGAAAAAGATCTTGGAGTCCTCGTGGACAACAAGTTAAACATGAGCCAGGAATGTGATGTGGCGGCACTGAGCCAGGACAGTTGAAGAAGACTCAAACTGCAAATGTGCCCGGATACACAAAACAAGTATGAGGGTTGAGTGAAAAGTAATGCCTCCACCTTCGTAACTCCTTAACAGATGGCGGTACTGGTATGCAGCAGGTACTGGCTTGTTTAGTAGACTCTCCTCTACAGTTCCATTTTGACAGGAAGCCTTAGCATTGAACAGTTGTGTTGTTAAAGTGCAAAGTATGGAACCCTGCACAGACAGTCCGTCTTTGCAACGTAAGCAACGTGCAGTCATTGAATCCTTGACAGCAGAAGGTGTCACCCCAAAGGAGAATGCAAGCTGTTCATGGTGATTGTGTTGATGTGAGTAATGTGTGTCATTGGGCGAGTAAGTTTAAAGATGTTGAGGTGGGAACATCTGGCTTGCATGACAAAGAGTTGGCTGTCCTGTGACAGCTACCACCAAGTTTCACAAGCAAAAGGTTGACAGATTGATTCAGGATAACTGTCGTATTACTCAGAGAGAAATTTAAAGCATAATTGGCATTTCACAAGAACGTGTGGGTCACATTATTGCTTTGCTTGGCTATCGGAAGATCTGTGCACGATGGATACTCAGGATGAGAGAACAGTGAGAACTGTGTTATATTATATTAGTACTAAGAAGGAAGTTTACGAACAAAGCTCTTCAGCGGGGGGGGGGGGGGGGGGAGGATCTGTTGTGACTCAGCTTGACTCTGAGTCTGAAGCTGAGCCCTGTGGGCTTTGTGAGCCAGAGTTCCTACAAGATGAGGAGGAGGAGGATGGGTTACAGATTTCTGTACATGTTTCAGACAGGGTTGATGGTGAGGCTGCAGAAGGGGAAACAGCAAGTCAGTTCTCAGGGGAAAAGAATGTCAGTGAGAATGATAATGAGAGTGAATTCCCATACGGCCAGGTGGAGATGTCTTTGCCTCCTTTGCCTTCCCACGGTGATCCGGTCCAGCTGCAGGACCAAGATAAGGGGTTAGAGAGCCTTGAAGATAACGAATTAATGAGCAGGCAAGATTGTCTGCAATTAAGGGTCTGGAGAAGCTCTCACTTGGCTAGCAAGCGAGAAGCCACGTCTACCAAAGGTCATTGCAATGCGTTCATGTCTGCAAAGAGTATTTAGCCTTCTCGCTGACACACAGGGGTTGTAAGTTCAATGTAGCTCTTTCCATGCAAACGTCTATGGATTAACCTTGGCTGTAAGCAGCACGCTTCTGTCTTCCTGAGTCTGGGATTTTGGGTCTTGTGTTCAACTGTTTTTCCATGGACTATTGTTTGACCATTGCTTAAAGGATTATGCTTCATGTTTTTTGTCTTTGGATCTTAGGAACTGTATCTTTGCATTTAAGCCTTATGGAACTTTTGTATTCTTCATGCTATGTTTTGATTTTGCCTTTTTCTCAATAAACTACAAAATCTACAACTTTGGTGTGGTGGTGTTTGGGAGCAAGGTGAAAACTACCCTGAGTTGCAACAGGAGCAGGGAAAGGGGAGCAAAAGTGTATGCCACGGGTGAATGGTATACGGTAGACTCCTGCAGGGGTGAAAGTGTCACAAAAATTAATATGCAGATTTGAGAATTGTGAATTTAATATAATGTGTGGGAATGAATGGAAGAATGGAAGTTGTATGAGTGGAGTCAATAATTTTGGCGACACCAGCATAACCGTAAGGCCTGCAATGACTAAGTACCTGCTTGCTGCACTGTAATTAAAAGTTGCTAATAAGAACTGAAAAGTAAACTCCGATAAGAATTGGGACAATGATAAATGTTTACAAGAAGGAAGTCAACATAAGATAAGATCAACACCAATCAAGAAGAGTCAAACAGAGTGTCGACTTCTTCTGTGACGGCTTCATCGTTGGCAGAAATGTATCCAATTGTCTGGTGATTATGTGGAAAAGTGAATAGTGGTAGTTAAGGAGCACATTCTAAGGATTATGTCTGCATTTGATTTATCAAAATATTCCCATCCAAACGTAAGTAACGAAGGTGGAGGCATTACTTTTCATTCAACCCTCGTACATGTCTCTCGTCTTTGAAAAGAAGCCATACTCCAAATTGCTTTGCTATTGGAGGAAATGGGAGAGTTGTTGTCATCGTCATCATCACCATCATGTTATTTATTTCTAAATTGCTCTTCTCTTTCGATTGAGACCCAAAGTGGATCTCTCTCTCTCTCTCTCTTTCTCTCTCAAATGCGACGGAGATGCGGGCGTTTGTTGCGACGTCAAGGCACTGCACAGTTTATTTTGGCCACCCACCCCCACAAAAAGGCCAAGAGACCCATTTGGAGGGAACAGCTTGAGAAGAATTAATGTGTAATGTCACAGCAAGCGCGGGGCTTCCTTTTCCCGGGGACTCCTGCCACCTTCTTTTCATTTCCAATCCTTCTCCTGGCAAATAATTGCATTTCGTGAGAGTTGTTCGGAGCCCGCCGCCTTTTTCTCCGCGAAATCCGAGGGATGAAAAGCACCCGGCTAATGACAGCAGTTTCTGTTTGATTTATATGATGCGCTGCCCCATTTTCCTATGAAACGCTCGAGTGGGAAACAGATTATTCTTGTTTGTCGTTTTGCATTTCGCGTCTCTGCGGGGGACAATTTGGGTACAAGAGAGTCGGAGAAATGGCATCGTTACGGGAAGGGGAGGATGCGCCTCTGTCTGGAGGGATCATGGCCTAGACGCTGAAAGAGGGCCTCCTTGTGCCTTTTCATTAGGGAAAAGGTTACCTGGCCCCAGAAAGAACAAAGGTAATATTGGGCCTAATGACGCTAACCTTTCAAAGACATTTTACAAAGGCGACTTCTAAGAGCCGAACAGGAGAGTCGAGACACTTTTACAAGGATATACATAATGCCATCCATGTCACTATTACAATATGTCTAGAAGGGATTATTAAATCCCTCTTTGGAGGTCCCTTTGCAAAAATGCTGGGTGGCCATTTGTCAGGAGGGTTTTCTGTCTCGCCATGTCCGGAGTTTGCGGTCAGGCCCTCAATTGGTTCAATTCTTTCCTCCGAAATCGGAGTCAGTGCGTGGAATATATGAACCAARTCTCCRAAAGTTCCCCCCTCCTATGCGGGGTACCCCAAGGTGCAATTCTCTCCCCTCTTCTCTTCAACATCTACGTTAGACCCCTTGCCAGTTTGGCTCAGAGATTCGGCCTGGACTGCTACCAATATGCGGAYGACACGCAACTCCTGTTGCGCTTGGAGCCTGGTGTAACGTCACTACCTGACAATTTCACCTTATGCCTGGAGGCTCTGTCGAACTGGCTACRTGCTAGCAGACTGAAGGTGAATCCGGCGAAGACTGAGATCCTGTGGCATGGCYGCCCGATAGGTCCGACCCATCCGTTGCCTACCTTTGATGGCGCTGCTCTATCTCCATCGCCTACCGTTAAGAGCCTGGGTGTCGTTTTGGATTCGCAGCTGATGATGGAGGCTCAGGTCGCTGCCGCCAGCAAACAGGCCTTTTTCCACCTACGACAAGCGAGGCAACTGGCACCCTACCTGTCGGATGAGGCTCTGGCAACAGWCMTCCATGCCACGGTCACATCTAGGCTGGACTATTGTAACGCCTTGTMTGTYGGCCTTCCTATTTCTAYRACTYGAAAGCTCCATACTGTCCAGAATGTGGCAGCCAGGTTACTCACAAAAATGCCCATGAAATGCCATAGAACACCAATGCTRTGGCATCTACACTGGCTCCCAATTGAGGGTCGTGGTTTGTATACGATGCTGGTCCTGATCTTTATAATTCATATGGCCAGGAATGTCCATTGTATCTTAGAGACCGTCTCTCCTTCTCCCATCATCGGAGGTCGCCACGACCATCTCAATGTGATTTGCTCTATATTCCGGGTCCTAGGGAAGTGCACTTGGAGAGTACCAGGCGCAGATGGGTCTTCTCTCTTTCTGCCCCTGCCTTGTAGAATTCCTTATGGCCTCCCTATTTGAGATGAGCCGTGCGTGACTCAGGGCATTTTATCCTAGCACTTAAGACCTGGCTTTTTACTAGAGCATTTGACCCATGTTAAACGTAATATTTGTATGCATGTGTTTTATCTTGTATAATTTCTGCAATGTAAATCGCCTGGAGCATCTCGGATGGAGGGCGATTAATAAGTAATTAAAGATGATGATGATGATGATGATGATGATGATGATGATGATGATGATGGTGATGGTGATGATTTCGATTGGATTGGATGGCCTTTGGAGGTGCCTTTCAACTCCAATTGAATATTTATTTTTTATTTATTTGCAGTATTTATATTCCACCCATCTCACCCCGCAGCGGACTCAGGGCGGATCACAATGCACATATACATGGCAAACATTCAATGCCATAGACACACAACATATACAGACAGACACATAGAGGCTATTTAACATTCCTGCTTTTTCATGAGGGTATTCTGGCCACCAGGGGAGCTGTCGCTTCACCGTCCATTTGTGACACTGATGAAGTACTTCCTCATTCTTTGCATGCTTACTGGAGATTTTTATGGCATTGTAATTTAGCCATCCCTCCATAAGCGGTACCTAAATTTCCTACTTGACAGATGATGCAACTGTCTTTTGGGCTGCAAAGATTGACAGCAAGCTACACTCCAACCCGGGCTGGCTTCGAGCTCATGGCCTTTTGGTCAGTAGTGATCTTAATGCAGCTGACTCCCAGTCAGCTGCACCACAGTCCCGGTGCATAGGCACTGCCTGGGAGTCCAGTGGAGATTTTAAAACAGAGGCTGGATGGCTATCTGTCTGGAAGGTTTTGGTTGTGTCTTCCTTCATGGTGGAATGGGGTTGGACTCCAGTTCTTTGATGGGAATGTTTGGGATTCCATATTGTGCTTTCCAGGATCTAAGCTTGGAGAATGAGGAGGAAAAGACAGGAAGACAAAGGGGCTCTGGGTACATCTGCACTGTAGAACTGATGCGGTTTGATACCACTTTGACTGCTGTGACTGAATGTTATGGGATACTGGTTTGAAACAACTGACTCGGGTCTCGGGGCAGCCAAGACTTCCTTTGCTGGAGTTGATCCATCCCCTTCTCCTATTGCTTTCTTCTTCTCCTATCGTTATCATCATGTTTTGCGATTTTAACTCCACTAAGACTGTAGGTTTGGGGCCTGGAGTGCCAAACTTCCAAAGGACCAGATGAGACACAGAGGGGTGTAACGGAGATAAGGGTCTTATATTGCACGTGACAGGGGGGAATCTTCCTTTTCAATCCCACCGCTGCCACCAATGCAAAAAGGATGAAGGAAGGGATTACAAGGGATGAGAGAGAACGGTGTGTGTGTAATGGTAGGTTTGCTGCCACCACCCCAAATTACAGTTTGAGGAATTGT